>JBAMBJ010004206.1:0-106617 GCA_037043495.1 Drosophila recens
ATAGTTATATAGATTTGAGGAACATTTCAACTTAGACTTTGGTCAGTGAAGAGTTTCAAAGTATTCTACATATTTGAATAATTTTGTTGCCGACCTGTGCCCACAAATTTGTTGAGTGTTTTAGTTAAATAATAATAAACAACTATTAAGAAATACGTACAGTAATACATAAATTTAAAGAACACCTAGGACACTTATATTTAGACTACAACTTTGGTTAGCTACATCACATAGATTTGAAATGTGTTCTACAATATTTGCACAATTTTGTTTTAGCATAAAATAATTATGATTACACTATGCAACCCAACCTAGGCTAGCTACAGTAATACATCAACTTGAGGAACATAGTTAAGAGATTCCCAGTATTCTACATATTTGAATAATTTTGTTGTCCATAAATTTGTCGAGTGTTTGTTAAAAGTTGCATAGTGTTTTAAATAGTTCTCATGCCAATTCTCTGATTATTGCACTACAATTGTTCTAAGGACTCTGTTTCTACTTGTGCTTCTGCTTGGACAGGAGTGAGCCAACGGAACCACAGGCCATGCCACCAACAGTGGCGCCTCCTCCTCCCGCGTTATACAGATTTTGATTGCTGCTGCTGTTGCTGCCGCCGCCGCCGAGAGCAGCGCAGCTGTTGCCACCACCGCCGAGATTGTTGTTGTTGCCAGCATTCCCATTGTTGGCCTGCATATTGTGATTGCTGTGACGCTGCTTCAGCATCTCCTTCCACTCGGACTCGAGGCGCACATAGGTGCCCCCGAGGGGTTGGGCATTGTGCACCAGATTCTGATCGGAGCCCGTTTTCTTGGTCACATAGCTGGCCACCTGTTTCATGATCTTCTCCTCAAAGTCACGCTGATGATCCTGATTGCTGCGCGCCGACAACTCGCCCGACCAGAAGCGACCCGAGACAGCAGCGGGGCTGGTGGAAAAGGGTTTATTAATATGCGTTGTTTTCTGGCGAGGATTCTTTCAACTCTCACCGTTTGCGCTTCTTTTTGCCACGCGTCTTTCGCGGCGGCGGACGATGATCGGATTCACAGCCATCGCTGCTGGAGCTGAACTCATCGTCCAACAATGTGTTCCGCATGCGTGGACGCAGACTGCGCGCATCCTCCGAGCTGGTCGAGGTCGTCTCCGATTCGGTGCTGGTGTCGATCTCATAGCGACAGCGTCGACTCACCCGATGATTGGTCACTGTGAGAAAATATAAAGAGACTGGGTTTTAAGCTGTAGCTACAACTATTAAGGTAAGGCTACAGTTGAGCGTGCCAGACTGTGATAGACCCTGCACTCACTTTGTTAGAGGAAAAAAAAAAATTTGGGATTGTTACTTAAAAAAATAAAATAAAAATTTTAATTTGTATTCAAAATTAAAAAAAAAACAATTGTTTTGTCAAAAGAAAATATAATAAAATTTCAATGATTACTAAAAAATCATAGAAAAAAATTAATTTTTTTTATAAAAATTAAAAAATAATAAGATTTGGTTTAAAACTATACCTATGACTATCAGGGTAAGATTACAGTTGAGCGTGCCAGACTGTAATAGACCCTGTACTCACTTTGTTAGAGCAAATAAAGAATGCTTAAGGATTATTACTTATTAAATATTATTAATAAAAAAATTAAAATTTTAATTTGTACACAAAATTAAAAAAAAAATAAAACTTTTTTGTTTTGTCTAAAGAAACTATTTACTTAAAAATTAAAAAATTAATTTTTTATGATACTAAAAGAAATATAATATATTACTGAGAGGGTACCTTATACGAAATCAAAATTTTTTATGAAATTTTATAAAGGTAGAAAAAAAACCAAGAATTAAATTTTATGAATTCTAAATAAAGAAGAAAAGATAAGGAATTTGCACTAAGAAAAATATTCAGTGTACAAAAATTATAGAAGCGGAAAATTTATATAGGGGAATATAGAAGAATATAGAAGTGAATAAAGAAAAATAAAGGAGAATATAGAAAGAAAAAGGGGAATATAGGAGAATATAGGAGAGAATAATATATATTTATATAGTTTATGTGGTCGGAATTTTCTCCTGACTATCAAGCACATTTTTCTTATGAAAAACTGAAAATACCCTGTCTACATTTTAAGTACAGGGTCTAATAAAATATAATCTATAAAGAGTGCAACCCACTGTCCATGCACAGCTGTGGCAGCAATCCCTGGCGACAGCGCTGCGGCGTCAACGAGATGCCCAGCCAATTGGGACTGATCTCGCCAGCTGCGGCCAATTCCTGCATGTGCAACGGCGGCTGCTCGCACAGCGCGTAATTCTCGCCCACCAGCTGGGCAATGGTCAGTATGGCACGCTCCCGATCTGTGTCCACCAACACGCTGTGCTCCCGAAACTGACAGCCCTGAAAAGAAACATACAAATTGGATCAAGAAACCAGAGACTGCAATAAGAGTTATGAATGCTAATTTAAGCTTAAAAAAATCCATGTGTAGGAAATGCTATAATAAAATTGTATACACCACAATTACGATTTCAGTGGGAACTATCGTTATCAGCCAAAAACTTCTATTTTCAATTTATAAGATATAAGTAAAATTAAATCCCATAAAAAAACCTCTTTACGAGGTAAAAGTCTAGTGACGAAAACATTTTCATGCCCCAAAATTTCTGATATCCAATTTTGTGACGAATAATATTAAGTTTTACACATAAATTATTTTAAACAAAAATTTCAAAAATAATTTATCTTTTGAACCAGTAGTCGGATTTTGATGATTGAGGTGTCATTCGACGCGTATTTTTATGAGAAATATTAAAAAATTAAAAATGTTGACCAAAAGGCTCCAACGGCCCCACTAGCTCCAATCATTTAAATTTTGCCCCTTCCACTTACACCTGTTTATCTCACGAACCAGGTGAGTTTTCAAAAGTCTTAGTATGCACATTTGCAAGTTAAGCTAATACCTTTCGATCGGTATATAGCTCGACCTGATCGGACAGTCATAGCAAATTTTCCATTCTTCCTGTGTATATACTACTGTGGGCAAAAAGTACCGGGAATTTTAAATTTAAAAAATTTTGGGATTCCAATCGGAAAAAATGTTTGTACTTTTAGGTTGGCACTACTATCGTTAACATCTGTGCAAAATTATACGTTAAAATATTCATTAGTGTTTAAGTTACGATTAGTTTTGTACGACGCCAAATGTGCATTTGGCGATTTTTGTGCCAAAAAACGGTCAATTTCATCGAAAAAAGCTCCGCGTGGAAGTGTGTGAAACAATGTTTTCTGACTATCAGGATATTATAAAACGCATTATTACGGGCGATGAGACTTGGATCTACGCTTACGACATGGAAACTACCGATCAATCGAGCGAATATCGGCAAAAGGTGGGCCGAGACCGAAAAAATCGCGTCAAATTCGCTCAAAAATCAAGGTCATGTTGACAGTTTTTTTGGATTATCGTGTTGTAGTTCATTATGAATTCCTTCCGACCGACCAAACTGTTAACAAGGAATATTTTTTGAGCGATATGCGTCGTTTGCGCGAAGCTATGCGTAAAAAGAGGCCAGAACTATGGGCTGACAACTCATGGTTCTTGCAACATGATAATGCGCCCTCTCATACTGCCCCTGTTCTATGTGTTCTAACTCGACCAAAATTGTCCCGCAGCTACTTTTTTCGCCTGATTTATCTTTGTGTGACTTCTGGCTATTTTCTAAGCTCAAAAGACCTCTCCGAGGACATCGCTTCGGGTCGATTGAGGAGATTCAATCAAAATCGCCAAATGCACATTTGGCGTCGTACAAAACTAATCGTAACTTATTCACTAATGAATATTTTAACGCATAATTTTGCACAGATGTTAATGATAGTAGTGCCAACCTAAAAGTACAAACATTTTTTCCGATTGGAATCCCAAAATTTTTAAATTTAAAATTCCCGGTACTTTTTGCCCACAGTAGTATGCTAGTCGCCTTCGCACCCTTCGTGCTGCTTTCGTCACTAGCGCGGACTGCCGTCCGCAGTGATTTTTATTTTTAATTTTTACTTAAAAAGTCAAAAATAATCATTAAAATTCAATAAAACGTTGTGAACTAACACTTATTTCTTATTTTTTCAATAAACAAAATAAATGTTATTTTTTAATTTTTATTTTAAAAGTTACAAATAAGAGTTATGCCGTAACTTTTATTTTAAAAATTAAAAATAAAGTAATATTATTCTTTGGTATTTTTATGATTTCTTATATATATTTTTTGTATTTGAAGTATAATAATCAAGAATATTTAAGTTCAGGTATTTAAGTTTTGGTAATACACAACTTGGTTCAAAAGATATTCACTTTAACTTTTAATTTAGATTTTAAAAGTAAAAGTTTCGGAATAACTCTTATTTTTCACTTTTTGAATAAAAATCAAAAATTACTCTTATCTTTTATTTTTTGTTGAAAAAATCAGAAATGTGTTGTTTTACAACTTTTTATTAAAAATTCAATTTCAATGATTATTTTTGACTTTTTAAATAAAAACTAAAAATAATTGTTATTTTGTAACTTTCAAATAAAATTTTTTAAAATAATTGTTAATTTGTAATTTTTATTTTAAAGGTTATAACAGTTAAGGTCCCCGTAAGAAACCAATTAATAGATGTTATCAATTCTCAACTCACATTTGGACCCGGCAATGTTTCATAGCGAAACGCCTGTTGATTGCAGCAGGCATAGCGTCCCGCTGGTCCCGCAATGCGACCCTCCACCTCGGGTCCCAGAAAGTTGGGCGGCTCCGGATGGTAGCGACACCAGTTCATCTGATAAACCGGGAAGTGCGCCTCGCACGCGCAGCAATAGAGATAGTGACAATGACCCCACAGCTTCCAGTAGACCTTGCGCCAGGATTTCAGCTCCTTGAACAGCTGCAGCACATAGACATTGAGATCCCAATTGGTGTCTCGCACATGGCTGCTAATCAGCTGGCCCCAGCGATTCAGCCGTATATTGCTGGGTATACAATTGACATAGGACTTCATGGTGTTCGTCACACAGCGACAACAGCGCACACAGCGAAACAGGCCGGAAATGCTGTAGAAATGTCCACGCAACACTTCCGCATCCGGTTCGCACAAGCTCTGTATTAACTTGGTCCACAAACGTGGCGTCACACGCTCCTTTTTATCCCGCACCATCTCCAGCTCCAGATTGGTAAACATGGCAGCCAAACGACTGACCAGAGCATCATTTAAGCACGAGAGATTCGTGGATGTGCGCACCACTTCACTCAAATGGGCGTGGCAAAAGGCCAAGCACTCCAGCAGGAGCGGCTCCATTTGCAGAAAGCTGGCCGAGACCAAAATGGGCACCACATTGTTGCCATCGAGCTGTGGACCAGCTGCAGCTGCAGTTCCGAAGTTGCTCTGTCCCGGCGCCTGCAGCTCGTGACCTTGGGCACTGTGCTTGATCCACTTCATCAGCCAGTCAAAGATCTGTATGTCACAGTGCACCGATATGTCCATCTCCTCCAGGCGCTGGCCAGCGGTCACATCCGCAAAGTAGCCCATCTTGCTGATTAGGAGACTCTGCGGGCAGCTAAAGTCACGGGACGTGTTCTTCACCTCGTCGCACACGTGGATGACGACCTCGGGTCTGTAAAAGGGAATATTTACAAAATTAAAAAATGTTTTTATATTTATTTTAATTCAGTATTTAATTTCCGGATCAGAAATCCATCTATGTACATACATGTTTTTAAATATATCAGAGATTAAAACCGAAACGAATATGGGTTTCAGTTACGGTTTCGGTTATGTTTACAATTTGGTTATTTCGGTTATCGGTTAAGCAAAATTTGTATATGTCGGTTACGTGACGGTTACTGGTTTTTTGTTTCGGTTTTTTGTTTCGGTTTTCGGTTTCGAAAAACCGGTATGACTTCGCTTTACAAAACAAATTTAAAAACATGTAAATTTAAAAAAGACTTCAAAAAATTAAGATCTTTTTATTAAATTAAATTTAGTTTTAAAAACGATTTAACAACAACATTATTACATAACCGTTATGCATGAATCGGTTACTTAACGATTATTTCGGGTTTTATGTTTAGGTATAATAAATAGTGTTGGTTCGGTTACGCTTTCGGTTACGTTTACCAATTTCAACCCCGTAACCGTTAACCGATATTAGTTAACGGTTACGGTTATGATTACGGTTTTAATCCCTGGCTAAATTTACTTTTGAAAACCAGGATTACACCATAATAACATAATTAAGTTCATGCTTGACCGAACCAAAACTAACCGTTATGCATGAATCGGTTACTAAACGGTTATTTCGGTTTGAATAATTTCGGTTTTTCTGTTTAGGTATAATAAAAAAGTTTTGTTTCTGTTACGGTTTCAGTTACAGTTACCAATTTCAATCGGTTAGTTCCGGTTAACGGTTACGGTCGTGTATGTTTACGGTCGTGTATGTTTACGGTTTAAATTCCTGGTTATAAACGAAGTTGATTAAATTCCATATAAAAGTCGATTTAATATTTTCGACGATAAATCGATTCCTTTTCGATATTTACATTTCGATACACAACTCAATTCACAGTTTGGACTTACAGTGTATAATGTTAGTGCTTATAATAAAAAATATTTTAAATGTTCAATAATTGAAATTCTTGTTGATGGTTAAAATGCTGCACTTACTCCTTTTTCTCCTGTCGCGCATGCTTGCTGTCCTTGGCCAGCATCAGGGACTTGCGTCGCGCCGTCGGATTCGCTGTTGATCCCTTGCCACTCGACTCCTTGACCAAGGCACGCACCATGCCATTGCCATCATCCTTATCCTTATCCTTATCCCTGACTAGCTGCTGCTGCTCTCTGGGCGAGCTGGCGCTGTTGTTGGAGCTCGAGCTGCCCAACTCTGTGTGGGATTTGGAGGCCACAGCAGCTGTGGAATTGGGCAACTCCTGAGCCTTTGGCTGCTGTTGTTGTTGTTGTTGCTTTGTTAGCTTGCTGCGTCCAGTGCCGCCAAAGGCAACGGGCAGCGGCAGTGGACAAATGAAGGACAAAACGGAATCCAAGACGCCCTCGTTGATGACATAATCCAGCTGCTCGTTTAGCTTCGGATGCAGGCCGCGTGTGGAGCCACGTTGCAGTGTGGAGCCGCCGTGAGGAGCAGCCGTGAGGAGCAGACTGCTGCGACTGCTACCCCCGCCCCCGCCCCCCGTCGTGTGACGTTGTTGTTGCGGTCGCTTCAAGGCCAACAATTCATTTACCAACGGATTTTCGGCCAATGCATTAAAATCGAATTCATCCTTTTTGGAACTGCGCTTAACGCCGCCAGCAGCAGCGCTCTCGGCGGGCGGCACGGGCTCCCGATTTTGTGGTTTATTGTCGGCAGCTTTTGCAATCATCTCGTTAACGTGACATGAAAGTTTTAAAAATTCAAGAAAATCATTTAAAGTGATTTGAAAATCCGTGCTAGCCGCTTGCTGTTGTTGTTGTTGTTGTTGTGGCTGCTGTTCATCGGCACTTAGTGTTGGACGCTGCTGTGGCGCCCTCTTCATCATTATTGTGCGCTTTTTCCATTTTATATTTATATTATTGACCCAATTTTGGTTTGAAAATTCGCAAGCATCAATAAATAAATTTGCACTGTTTTCCGTTACTTTGACGACGGCGCTGCTTCTTCTTCACTTGCCATTCACCATGCTTTCGTTGTGATTTATCGATAAATGTTTGCGGGAAAATTTTTATTGGAAGAAAATGGTAGCGACCAGTGTAAACCTGACTAATTTGCAGTCCTGCTTTAGTATTGTAGCTAACAGAATTCTCTTGATAAAAATTTTAATTAAAATAAATTTTTTCTCATTTAAAAATATTATCGATATTGCCACTTTCAAAAAGATAGGCGCCACTGTGCTACTTCTTCTTCACTTGCCATTCACCACGCCTTAATTATGATTTATCGATACATTGTTGCGGAAAAATATATTATTGGCAAAAAATGTTAACGATCAACTAATTTGCAATCCTGCCTTAATATTGTAGCTAACAGAACTCTCATGATAAATATTTTAATTTAAAATAATATTTTTCTAATATAAAAATATTATCGATATTGCCACTTTCAAAAAGATAAGCGCCAATGTGCTGCTTCTTCTTATAAGCCATTCACCATGCTAGCACTAAACAGTGTAAATACAACCCTGCTCATGCATTCACACAAAATGCTGTCATTTTGACAGCTACCTTTTTCTGTTCTTTTCCGGTAACAACGTTCGCAATGGTGGGTGTCAAAATGCAAAAACTTGATTAAAAAACATAAAATATTACTACAATCACTGCCTTAAATGCAGCGATATGTGTAAAAAAGCATAGCTCAAAATGTGCAGCGCGTTAGCGCAGTGAAATTTTCTAGAAAGCAGTCAAAGAAATGACTGTAAAAATGGATTGTTTATGTTGGTCTCTAATCTGTAACTCCCAATGTTATTTTAGGGTCGCGTCAGAACCAAGACAATTAAGAAGGCCGCTAAGGTCATCATCGAGAAGTACTACACTCGCTTGACGATGGACTTCCACACCAACAAGCGCATCTGCGAGGAGGTTGCCATCATTCCCACCAAGCCCCTCCGCAACAAGATTGCCGGGTAAGTTGTTGAAGAGAGACAGAGACAGCAGTGTTGCCAACTCTTCGGGACATGAAATAGCCAAAATAGCCTTTGAAAAAAGCTGAAAATAGCTTAAAAAAAATTTGTTAATAGCTAAAAAAAAAACGCTAGAGTAAAAGAAAGATATTTTTATTGATTTAAGCCAGTGTTTTTAGAATATTTTGATGCAAAAAAACTCTTAAAAGAATTCTAGAAATGCAAAAAAAAATTTGTAAAGTCTCTTCACTAATATTTTTTATGACCTTTTAAAATTTAATAAAAATTACTATTTTAACCCCTTTTTCCTCCTTCTCATACAAATGTGGCTTTTTAGCAAATTTAAAAAAATCAAAAAAAATACTAGCGAAGCTATTTTTCAAATTTTTTAAAATCACTTAATTTTGTTTTAAGAATTTTTTTGCATCAAAATATATTTTGTTAGGGTCCTAGAAAAAAAGTTAAAAAATACACTTTTACAAAAAAAATTAAAAATTTTCCATGGGTACTTAATGGGTTAAGGAAATTTTTGCATCATTCAAACGGAATTTAAAGAATAGATGATTAAGTTAAGATATCTGCATCCAATCTTTTTTATTATAAAAAAATTTGACAAAGTTAGGGGGTATGAAGACATTAGTGGACCACTGTATTTTAAGCATTTTCCCCGATCGATTCATAAATTGTGACTAGCTCCGATTGATTTCATAGTTAAAAAAGTTCAAATTCAATGCTCTTTTGGCTTATCGATGTTTTTGTGCCATTCAAATGGAAAAAATACTACAAAGTATTTAAGTGTGGCATCGTAAAGCATAAAAATTCATGAAGTTACCAGATGTTTTCAAAAAGCTAAAATTGTTTTTGAAATAGCTAAAATTCCCGCTACCCGCTGTTTTACAATTTATCCCGCATTTGCCAGTTGCAACCCACTAAATCTGTCGGGAAAATAGCTAAATTGGCAACACTGAGAGACAGCGAGAGAAATTGTTAATTAATGAGTTTGTGTATTTACAGCTATGTTACCCACTTGATGGGCCGTCTGCGTCACAGCCAGGTGCGTGGCATTTCCATCAAGCTGCAGGAGGAGGAGCGCGAGCGTCGTGATAACTACGTGCCAGCTGTCTCAGCTCTGGAGCAGGACATCATCGAGGTCGATGCCGATACCAAGGAGATGTTGAAGCTGCTGGACTTCCACAACATTCGTGGCCTGCAGCTCACCACGCCCAACACCAACAACTTTGGACGTCGCAATTAGGTTTTTAATTCGGAACGAGGATCGATTTTGATTGATGGTGTTTTTTTGCATTTAAGAGCACAATAAACAACAACATCGTGTGTGAGATGCAAAACTAGAAATTGTTATTGTCTTGTTTATCGTTTAAAAAGCTGTTTTGTGGTATCCAGTCCGGAAAATTTATATTAAACTCCCAAAACTTATTTCCTATACGAATTTCGTTAAAAAATACTGCGAATACCAAAATATGGAAAGAACAAAAATGGGGAGATGATCATCAAAATTCGGAAACGCTTAAAACGCAATCAACAAATTACAACATTTTGTTCCATCAATATTTTGAAAAATCAAGAAATTTTTAAAATTAGTTCGAATTTACTTTCTTCTACAGTCATCAGCATAAATATTTAGACAAAACTAAAGTTAAATCTACTCATAATTTGAACCTACTTCATGTAAATTTTAGCAGCCATGGAAAGGTAATTTAAATTCCGTTTGAATGATATATTTAAATTTTTGTAAAAGTCTACTGCTTAGACTTTTTCCCTCGTACTCAAATCTTTGTTTTTGTAATTCTAACAATACAAAAAAATTAGGAAATGATAATTAAGTTTCAGAAATATTTTTTAAAAAGGAGCCAGCAAATCATGTTTTTTTTTTTGTAGAATCAAGAAATGTTTTAAATTAGTTTAAATGTTTTTCTTAGCTGATTTTCCAAATGTTTCCTTGCTTTCTTCAACCCTTTTTTGGTTTCTGTAAATTGAATTCTATATTTCTTATAATTCTTACAATTCCAAACCAATATTAACAATTTCCATACAATTTGTTTACAGTAAAATAAAACTCGCCTTTGGTTTATTCTCATTTTAATGAAAAATACTGTAGACATGCACGCACATACATACATATGTATAAATATGTATACATATTCAATCCATAAATAAATGGGCTTTGTTTTGTTTTATACAATGAATGTGATACGACGACGATATACATATAAAAGATATTCTCTACAAGTGCACAATATATGTAAATCTAAGTGTTGTGTACACACACATATGTATATATATAATTATTTATGTAAATATATAGATATAACGCTTATTTACTTCAAAACTGTCATTACTCATAGTTAAATGAAGAAATGCTTTGTTGCAAGATATAAATATGAAATTCTAACAAAATATTAAACAGGCCTAAAAAACCAAAAATCTGTTGCTCTGAGTTTCAACAGTTTTGAAGTAAATAGATAGCTATAATGTACACTGGTCGGCGTATTTATTTGGACAATATTTTAAGTTAAATCTACCTATAATTTGAACCTACTTCAAGTTCATTGCATTGCAAATTTAGAAATTTTGTAAAGGTCTACTTTTGACACTTTTCCTCGGGCTTAAACCAAAAATGTTTTGACGCAAAAAAAATCTTCAAACAATTTTTGTAGTGACTGCAAAAAAATATTTTCAAAAATCTCTTCGCTAGTATTTTTTATGATTTTTTAAAAGTTTTTAAAATTACTATTTTAACACCTTTTTCCTCCTTTTCATACAAAAAGTTGCTTTTTAGCAATTTTTAAAAAATCATAAAAAATATACTAACGAAGATATTTTTGGAAATTTGTTTTTTGCAGTCACTCTTAGAATTGTTTGAACAATTTTTTTCCGTCAAAACATTTTTGGTTATTAGAATTGTTTGATGAATTTTTTTGCATCAAAACAATTTTTTTTTTTAAATCGAGTATAAAAGTTGAAAAAGTAGAATTTAACAAAAATTCTAAATTTGCAATAGGTACTTAATGGATTAAAGAAATTTATGTATCATTCAAACGGAATTTAAATCAGATTTCCATTGTAAATTTTCAGTCACTCTTAGAATTGTTTGAAGAATTTTTTTGCATCAAAATATTTTTTTAAAAAAATCCAGAAAAAAAGTTTAAAAAGTAGACCTTTAAAAAAATTCAAAATTTGCAATGTTTACTTAATGGGTTAAAGAAATTTATGTATCATTCAAACGGAATTTAAATGACCTTTCCATTAAAGCCAAAATGTACATGAAGTAGTTCCAAATTATGAGTAGATTTAACGTTAAATGTGGTCAAAATAAATATGCCCACCAGTGTATATGATATATATGTATATGAAAATATATTTGTTGTATGCTTATGCGTTGTTGTCCGTTGCCTGCTGCTCTTGATTGGAACGGCGCACTGGATTCCGCAAGACCAGCTCCGAATCCTCCGATATGATGGGCAAGGCATGCACCCAATGATAATTGATCAAATGACTGATGCTATCGAATATGCGATCTTTGGTTCGCACCACACCCTCCGGATCAATGAGCAGCAGATGCTTCGGTGTCTTGCCCTCCAGCCCGGTCAACACATATTGGCCACGTTTGCCCTGTGATTCGCGTACCAAAAAGTCACCATCCTGCTGCAAGAGACGCTCGGCAATTGGTCGCGAGATGGCCGCATGGAACCAAATTTCGGCTGTGAGCGGACATTGAGGTCCATCGAAGACATCGCGTGTAATAGAAGCTGCTGCTGCTGTTGCTGTTGCTGCCTGCAGCGGATCAAAGTTGCCCAGTCCAAGTTTATTGGTGGTTTGATCGGGTGGCGGGGAATTCAGATCAATGAGATTGCTGCTCAAACGATCGCGCGGTTTCTTTAAATTCAATTGTGCCAGACGCGGTGCATGCGGATGCAATGGCAGCTGTTGTTGTTGCTGTTGTTGTTGCTGGGGCAAATCCGGTGGCAGCTTGTTGGGCAAATCATTATAATACTCCTTGACATTCTCCTTGCAGCTCTGATTGATGTCTGACGACGTTGGTTGATCGTTCAACTTATTTAACGCATTGAAACGCAAGACAAATGCCTTGCCTATGGTCACTATCAAATCTTCGCTTTGCCCGCCAGCGCATTCCAGCACGTAGCACGCGCGCCACTCGTCGCCCTCCCGCTTCGCAATGTACGCCAAAAAATCGAGCGTATCATTATCGCCACCGGAAGCAAACGAAATGCGCGGCATATTATGATTGGCAATCACCTCGCCGGTGTCCACATTGCTCAAGGTCAACGCACGGCTGGAGACATTGATGATGATGTTGGTGCCCGCATGCTGCATCGACGGACGTTCCGCTATAAAGTTGTAGAGCTTTTTATCCAAGCGCCGTTTGCTGGCCGACTTTAAGCCAGCGGCCTCGCACACACGATTAATGCACTCCCTGAAAATGTATATATATATTTTAATTACATTTATTGTGTTAAACAACCCTGTCTGTCTGTCTGTCCACTTGCCTTGCTAGCTGTGTGCGCGTCTCAAAGTCCAGCGATTTCATTGAGGTCTTGACCTCAACGCAGCCCGTGTAACGTACATTGAATGTTACGCCCTTTTCCAATATCACATCGTCCGGATATATGCAGCCATCGCTGTTGGCTTGACTTGCGGCTGTACCGCCGTTGCCGGCATCGCCCACATTCCGTGGCATTTCTCGTCTCGGCTCGTCTCGTTCTCGTTTGTGTATGCGTTTATTTTGTGCGTCCTTTTTGCGTCCTTTGTTTTTTTTTTTGTGTAGAGTTGTTTAGTTTGGGAATAAGTTCGAGCGAATGACTCACTAGCTGAGCGAACTAGCTCACTAGTTCCGAATGCTGGTTCATTTGGCTCTTTAGCTTATCGCTGGTTAAGCGCGAAATATATATATATTTATACATTTTAAAATATTACTCTTTTGCCAAAAAAATTAATAAGCTAATTAATCATAATATTTAATAATTCACTTGTGTTTTTAATTATGGCTGCAAGAACATTGATGATGAACTATACTTATTAGAGTTGGGCATTTTAGTTCAATTTGCTGATTAAGTTCAATCGTTCATTTTTCGGTCGTGAACTAAATAAGTCATTTAGTTCAGCTTTTCAGTTGGTCAGTCGGTCATGAACTATGAACGATGAAAGATTTCTTGACGCACACTCTATTCAGTTGGTCATGAACGATGAAAGACGAATAGATCATTTTGATCAGTTGTTTATGAAAGATAAACGATGTGAATAGGCTACAACTGTTTCTTTGTGAATGTGTGGAATGTGGAGTGTGTTTTAAGTTATTAATAATAATAGACGACAACTGCCAAACATATTAAGGAATATTTTTTAATATTTTGGGTTATACCTATACCTTGGCTTATTAAAAATGAGCAAAATGAGGAAACTGTTTTTTTTTTTGGCTTAAATAACCCTTCACACTGTTCAAAACTTAAAAATATATGAAAGTAAAGCATTGTTACATGTACAATTTTTTTTTAAAATTACTGACCAGCTGCCAAATGATCGATTTAGTTCATGATTGACTGAATAAGTTCATTCGTTCATCTTGATGACCCGTTCATTTGAACTTTTTCAGAACGAAACGACACAACTCTAATACTTATTCATTTTACATTTAGTTCTAGTTCATTCAATGTGACCAGCATGCCTCAACAGTCTATCGACCGACCGCCACAGTCTCCAACCTGTCTATCGGCCAAATGCAACAGCTGTTATGAGCGCCGCTCTGTTTCGCTTGTTGCTAGTTTCAAGCTTGTGGCCAAGTTAAAGCTCTAACAAAAAGCTTATATCTTATTGGACGCTCGTGGATACAACAACGTTTGCTTTGTGGGACGGACGCTTCGTGGTGCGTGTCGGTTTTTCGGTCTTTCTGCTGTGTGTTTTCTCAAGCGGCGCATTATACATACACAGTTTGTGTTCTCGTCACAAAAAAATTAAATAAAAACTGAAGTCATCTCGAAATTAATAACAATATACAAATAAAAAGGTATTACCAATCCGCAATAACAGGCAAGAACAATAGACTCTATAGACAAGCATCAACTTGTTTGTGTGAAGTGTGATTAGAAATAAATATTAGAAACAGTTTTGATTTTTTTGGCAAGAGTTATAAATTTACAATCGATAAAATATTATTATATACACACAGCATACAAAAATCGTTAAGAACAACCCCCCCCCCCCCGCACTGCACCCAGAAGTCGCAGTTGCATCCCATACGGCAACAACAACAACGGTTACGCCAACGCCAATTGGAATCTGATTGGAACGCAGCATCGGCAAAAACCGTAAAATAGAGATACACATATACATATATAAAATAAAATCAACGTAGTTGCTGTTTATTATTGTTGTGGTAAGTAATTTATTGTTCCGTTTTTGCAATTTATTTAGTTTTATTAAACTTTCTGTTTTCTGATTTGTTGCCAGTTTCTTCACTTTACAACTATAACAGCATGTCTGTGTGTGTGTGTGTATGCTTGTTTGTAGTTGTTGCCGTTTCGGTTGTGGCTCAGTGAGCATTAAAACCATTTTATACGTCATTTGCAGGCTTTAAAAAACATTTGGGTCTATAGGCCTGAAAGTGTGCGTGAGTCATTTGCATGACACTTTCAAGCGGTTGCCCCGCGGTGTCTCAAGACAGGTATACACACACACACACACACAGTCACACACACACATACATAACAACGCAACATAATTATGTATGTTTATGCGCAGTCTTTGTTGTTGTTGGTGACCTCATCGTTGTCTGCCTGTGACTTCCTCTAATTGCCGTTCTAAACGCCCAACGACAGATCCAGACACATTTGATTTGGCCTTAATTCACGCCTCTGTTAACGTTTATACAGCAGCCGCAACAACGCTCCTAATATGGCGACAACCATAACAGACCGATGACGTTTGACCCTCTAACGCAAACACCGGTTATCGATAACACCCACGCATTTACCGACCTTGCCTTGTACTAGTTTGTTTGACTAAATACTGTTTGAAACAATAATGGCTTAATTGTTTGGCTGCCTAGCTGTTTTGCCGTTTGATTTTCGGCTTTAATTATGTTTAGAAAGTGTGCACAAATGGTTTTAACCTTCGTTCCAGTTTCAAGTCGTTACAAAAAAAAGCACGACGAACTCTCGCTCATATTTAATGCTGGGATGAATACTTGACGAATGTCGCGCTGATAGCAGACCAAGAAAATGGAAAGTGTCACCACTGTTAATTAACAGCGCTGTTATAAATACACTGGAAAAGAATAGTTTTGCTGTGCTGCCAACTTTTAGCCAGAGAAAATCATTCATAAAATTTGTTGTAAAATTTCAATACTATTCAATATAATTATTTTGTAACAGAAAGTTCCCTTTCAACATTCTTGAATTTAACAGATCTGTCGGGAAAAAGCCGTTTCGGCAGCACTGTAGCAGACCAACATACATAGCTAAGAAAATGGAAAGTGTCACCACAGCGCATTGCGCTGTTAATTAACAGCATGTTAAATACACTTGAAAGAAATAGTTCTGCTGTGTTGCCAACTTTTAGCGAGAATCATCATCATAGTCATTTTAATGGGAACGTCGTAAAAAAATGAAATATCAAACAATAAAATCTGTAGATAAGCTGAGGCTTAACATAAATAAAATGGTTGTAAAATTTCAATAATATTCAATATAAGGTAAAAGTAAAATCCCTTCCAACATTTCTTGAATTTAACAGATCTGTCCGGAAAAAGCTGTTTCGGCAACACTGTAATTATGCTAGTTTGTCCTGACAGTTGGCAACGCAATGACTTGCGCTATCTGTAAACAAAAAACCTAGGGTATTTAAATAATCGACGCTCCGTTTTCTATTATTTCGTTGTTTAACTTTACTATCGCTTTAATTGCTTACAAAGTGACTATAAACTAATGCACGCACACATGAACATATTAGAATATATGTATGTATAATATTTATATGTAGATTTATTTATAATATAGTGCTTATAAACTATAACACGCCGTTTTGCAATACTAAATTCGCAGAGGTGCTCTCTCGCTCTTCATCTCCCTCTCTCCCATCTCTGTTTGTGTGTCCCTTGCCCACATATAATTTGTCTCCATCTCCATCTCCTGCTCTCTGCTCACATCAGCTGTTCAAAGTCCGTTATGTAATACTGGGCGCGTCTGTAGACTTCTGGTCGCACCACGTTGCCACCATATCCAATGAAATTGTTGGCTGGCGGCACAGCCTCCAAATCGGTGGCACCATCACCAATCATGGTAATCATCTGATTAGCGCCATCTGTTGTCAGACGTTTCCTAATCATGCCAATGGCCTCCGCCTTGCCGCCCGAACGCGATGTGGGTTGTGTGATATCGAAGCTATCGTAATCGCCTTTGTAATCGAACAGCATTTTGTTGGCATACATGTGCGTCAATGGAATGCCCAGCTCAATGGCCACGGGCGCAATCAGGCAATCGAAACCGCCAGAGATGAGAAACACCTGCTTGCCATCCGCCTTTAGTTGCGAGACAAAACGCTTGACATTGCGACTCAGCGTGCTGGGACGTGTCTTGATGAACTCATCCACCTGCTGTTGCGTTGGCCGTATGATGTTCAAACGAATCTTCAGGGCATCTTGGAACGACATGCTGCCACCCATGGCCTCCTTGGTGACGCGCGCCACCTCGCTGCCCTTGCCACAGAACTCGGCCAGCTCGTCGATGCCCTCCTCACAGATCACAGTCGAATCGACGTCGAAGCAAACGACCTGCGATTGTTGTATGATCTGCGCTGCCAGCAGCGGTTGCTTGGGAGGATTGGGTGTTGTTGTTGTCGTTGCTACACTTTTGTTGCCACTGGCCAAGGCGGCATTTAATTGCTGTGCCAGCAGCGTTGCGGTTGCCGCCGTTGCACAGTTAGTGCTGGCACTGGAAGCTGTGCTGGCACTTGGCCTGGCCATACTCAACACTGAGCTGCTCATTTTGCGTATTGTGGAAGTCACGTTGTTTTCTCTTTGGAATGACGTAAAAGCTCCTGTCAACTGGAACTCTGGAGGTCACGTTGTTTTCTCTTTGGAATCTCTTTTAATTACGTAAAAGCTCCTGTCTGTCAACTGGAACTGTCAACTTTAAATTACGTAAAAGCGGCTGCTCTTACGCTACGACGCCAATGAAATTTTTCCGTTGTTACAAATTTTATTTTATTTTTTGTGTATATCAGTTTTTTTTTTCTTTTTCTTCTTCTCTTTGTAGTTGTCTCTTGATTTCGCACACGCGCGTTTCGTTCTACTCAGCTGTTTTTTGTTTTTGTTTGGCGTACGACACTTTTTTTTGTTGTTTGTGTCAACTTGAGTATTTTTGTAATAAAAAATTTTAATTAGCTGCTGAACGAATGGCACGATCTGCACGCGTAGACTGGCTCTTTACAACTGATTTCCCACTAGTTGCCGCACGCCCTTATAAGAAAATTCCGACCAAAACTAATACAAGTGCAACGCCGCCTCAGTTTACTCGTTTTTGCTCTCTTACCTCTATCTCACTCTCGCAGCAGACAAACAAATTGTCGCGACGCGTCAAACGCGTTGCTGACCAGCGCATTGTCTGTGCATGTGTGCGTTCGTGTGTGTGAGACGATCATACGATAACTGACAATTACAAGTGTGTGCGTGTGAGTGTGTGTGTTACATTTACATGACTCCTCTCTTTTGTGACGATAAACAGCTGCCGTAGATATCGATAAGACACCGACTGTTAACTCACCTACTCTACACTCTTCGTTGTGCTTGTGTGGGAAAACCTTTGCACCCATTTGACGACTTTATGTTGTGAGAGCGAGATGTCCAATCGATTAATAAATTTATGAAGTGTTCTGCATAACCGGCTATAACCAGTTTCGTGGACCTATTAATGTCGTATGTGTATGCTTATCATAAGCATAAGTCAACTGATTACAGTATATGGGATCAGGCGCCAAAAAATCATGTTATGTCTGGCGAGTTTAATCTACTAAAAGAAACCTTGTTTGCTGGTGATTTTTTTTTTGTTTTATGATTTTCGTGGAATAAACCGGAATAGTGTCGTCTTATCAGCAGATAAACATTGTACCGCAATTTCGAATGTTTAGCTGATCGGTAGAAATTTCAATACTTTCCTTTTTTTTTGCATTATACATTGATTACGTGAGAAATTACAGACATGTCAAGTAATAATTTTAACTATTTTATTTTATTTATTTTTTTATGTCAAAACAATGACTTGACTTACTGTGCATGCATACAGTATATATTTCTATGTGTATGTGTAGAATTGAGCGTGCTTTCAATGCAGATGAAATGCAGTCCAGTGTTGCCAATTTAGCTATTTTCCCGACAGATTTAGTGGGTTGCAACTGGCAAATGCGAGATAAATTGTAAAACAGCGGGTAGCGGGAATTTTAGCTACTTCAAAAATAATTTTAGCTTTTTGAAAACATCTAGTAACTTCATGTATTTTTATGTTTTACGATGTCACATTTAAATAATTTGTAGTATTTTTTCCACTTGGATGGCAAAAAAACATCGATAGGCCAAAAGAGCATTAAATTTTATCGTTTTTAACTATGAAATCAATTGGATCTAGTCACACTTTATGAACCGATCGGTGAAAATGCGTAAAAAAATTCTTAAAACAATTCTAAGAGTGATTGTAAAAAATTTGAAAAATAACTTCGCTGATATTTTTTATGATTTTTTTTGAAAATTGCTATAAAGCCACTTTTTGTATGAAAAGTTGGAAAAAGGGGTTAAAATAGTAACTTTTAGCGAAGAGATTTTTCAAATTTTTTTTGTGCATTCACTCCTAGAATTGTTTTTTTGCATCAAAATATTCCAAAAACACTGGATTAAATCAATAAAAATATCGTTTTACTACTCTAGCGTTTTTTTTAGCTATCAACAAATCTTTTTTATCTATTTTTAACTTTTTTCAAAGGCTATTTTGGCTTTTTCATGACCCGAAGAGTTGGCAACACTGATGCAGTCTCACGTTACGGCTTACGTCAAAACGTAATGAAAGAGTGAACAGAGTGACAGCGCTGCCTCCAGTTCTCGTACTCCTCTTTCTCTTCTGCTCTTCCAAGCAAGCCATAGATAAACTAACGTGTGGCGCGTGCAAGCAAACAAACAACAACAGCAGCAACAACAACAATACTATTGCACTTGCTGTGGTTTTTTTTATTATTGTCGTTGTGGCTGAGGAATAACAAGTTGTTTTGATCATTGTTCGGTTCGTTTCGGTTGCGAAGCGAGCTGTAAACAACAACAACAGCAACAAAAACAACCGCAAAAGTATTTCATTGCCATTATGCACTTTGTATGCACTTTTATTGTTTTTGCTTTCGATAACGATTAACCCATTGCGTGCATATCGAAAGCTTAAGAAGCTAATTGTTTTGATTGAACAAAGTCGTTAACTATTTAGTTTTAATTACACCCCTTAGTTAGTTGCCTCGGACAACACAAACAGCTGTCAGGATTTCAACAGCACCGGTTGTTGGGCGTCCAAAATTTTCCCTTTACCTTGGCAACACTTGCTTAACATTTATCGATTGACCTTGTTGCTGCATAAATTTGACTCAAGACCGCTTTGTCGTGACAGAACAGAACCAGGCTCTATATATAAGTGTATGGTCTTAAGTATAGTGTGTGTATGTATAGAAAATAAAAAAAGTTATTTTTATTGCCCTTTTGGACAGACACTTACTTGCCATGTGGGACAAAGGTGTTCGATAATTATATGTAAATAAGTTCATCCATCAATAATGAACATTTGAACTAAAATGAACTTGTTCAGCAAATTTAACTAAAAAGCCCAACTCTAGTACAAATTCCAATTGGAAAATGCATTTTAGAATTTAATGTGAGGCAGTTTTAAGCGCTTACACTATATTTGTTTAGCAACAATGACACACCCTCAACTGAGTAAGAAAGGGGGCATTCCCTACCCATGAGTTGTTTTTTTCAATAATCAGATGATGATGACTGGAAAAATTACTGTAGTCCAGACAGAAGGTCGTGTAATGTCTATATATAATTTCATCATGTGCTTGCAAAGAAATAATTATACAAATATTATGCATGTAATTTCATATTTTTTAAAGTGATCATCAATTGATTTGTTTTGTCGTTGTCAAGTGTTTTGTTTCCAACTGCAATTGCCGCTGATTAGCTGTTAATTTGTTGAAGCTTCGATCGTGCATGCCTGCACACATACAAACATACATTCCATAAACAGAACGCCCTCTCGCTTGCACTCGTTGACGCCTGTTGTCCACACGCGATTTCCACTTCTTTGGTAACTCTCTCACGCTCTTTCAGGCACACACACACACATGCATACTCTTACTTGACACATTTACAATTGTATGTATGTGAGATGAATGTGCAAAAGGAGAACCACAAGAAGAAGTGCAGCTTGCATCCGCTCTTGTTCTCGCTCCTTCTGCGCTTCGTTGCGCTTCTTCTTTTTCTTCTGTGTCTGGTTGTTGTTTGTGTTTTGGATCATGCGCTTTGGCTTATAAAACAGTTATAAAGCTCTTTTATGGAGTGAGAATATATAGCAACGTCAACAGTTTGCTGCTGGGTAAATAAACAACAACACAATAAGAAGAAGAAGAAGAACGACACCAGCCCACTTTGCTGGGGGGCAACAAAAACAAAAACAGCAACAACAACAACAACAATGTAAACACGTCATTTGTGCGCTTGCTTTGCTGCTCTGTTGCTATCGCATTTTGACATTCGAACTGCGCGTGCAGCGCCGCGGCGTTGACGCTGGCGTTGACGTCGACTGCAAGCTAGTTTGCCCGTTGTTTAACTTTTCCGCTGACAAAACTACTCAAAATAGCAGCGGGGGAAAAAGTTTTATTTTGCATGTGCTCGAAAATGATTGCCCCGCCCCCCCGGCCCCGCCCATCAACAAATGTAATTACAAAAGCGCTTATCGTTCTGTTTCTTCTGCTGTCGGCGTCAGTTCGTTGCACTCGCAAATTAACAACTATTAAAGTATGAGGAGTATTGTGTAACCGCAATCTGTGTCACTTCCCATTCCACCACACCCCCTTCCCCTTTCGACTTTCCATTGAAGTTCCCGTCATACGCAAGTTTAATGACACGATAACACACGCATATTCCATGGTTATCGTTATCGGTTTAAATGATGATTGCAAGTTGACCTACCTGATGGTTGGCAACGCTATTAAAGAAAACTGTTATTATTAGACCCTGTGCTGGGAATGTGCAAGTGGTGGGTTGAGTTTGTGAAAAGGGAAATGAACATGAAAGGAAAAAAATACAAAAAAAGAAGAGGTGAAGAAAACTGACGCTACTTGTATTATTATTATTTTTTTTACAGAATAAGTACAGGGTCTCTCAAAGCTATGTTCTCTCGTTTTAAGACTTTCTTAATATTTTTTCTTTTGCCAGTCAGCACTCCTACACGTGTTTCAAGACTGCTAAATCATTGAGGGGCAACAACAATAACAACAAATAGCTAAATTGCATGTGCATCAATTCCCACACAAAGTCGCACCCAAAATGGGAAGAGACAGACAATCAACAACAACAACAACAAAAGCAAGCTGATAATCAAATTGAGCTCATCAGCACGCCTTTATTTTGCAATGCTCTATTTAATTGGAATTCTCAATTCTCAAATTCTGAATTTTTATTTTTTGCAGTTATTTCAAACGTTCAATCATCAGCAAGAGCAACAATTATGGTGGACTTCCGTTTCGACATTAAACCGCTGTTTCCGCAGCCAATTATCAAAGTGGCATCCAATCTTTTGCCGCACACCTTTCGAGGTGATCGGCGTCAGTGTTTGTGAGTATTGAAACTGTACGCGGGCCTCTTAAACCCTAAAATATTTTTATTATTATTATTATTTTAAGTTAACTAAAAGCAGTTGACTAGAATATTTATTTTTATTTTAAATAAAATTTTAAATATTGGATATAAAATTTAAAATGTTTTCAAATATCCATCTAAAGGCAATTTATTCAATAGATAAAAATAAAATGTTTGACTTTAAATTACATAAAATTAAATTATTACAAATTTATGTAAAATTAAAATATTTGAATGGAAATTATCAAAGTTTATTTTCTTTTAAAATTAAAATTTTCGATTTTCAATTATGAAATATTAAAAATTTATGCAAAATTAAAATATTTGATTCGAACTTAACAAAGCTTACTAATTTTCATATAAGGCTATTTTTCTCATAGACCAGTCGACTGAAATATTTATTTTCTATTAAATTAAAATTTAAAAATATTTGATTTTAAATTAAGAAATATTACAAACTTATGTTAATGGTTTGTTTTTTTTGAGTCCAATGAAATTTGTTTTGCAATTTGGTGTAAATTATTTAACTTTAAAATATTATTTAGTTTGTTACTTGAATTTTTTTACTATTTAAATTAAGAGATAGAGTAAAAATTCAGAATTTTTGATTCGTAAGTCATTTAACCGATACAATTTCCATACTCAATGCACCCAGAGATGCCACCTCAAAGATGTCCGAGATAATAGATCAGTTGGGTCAATTATCGGCCGTATCGCAGGGTCTCAGCAAGCCGGTGACAACCGCTCAACGCTTAAGGATGTCCGAGAATCAGACAATCTATCTGCTAGCGGATCCCGATGCGGGCAACAAGTAAGCCGACCATTTCCCCATTCCTTGTTTGATAAAATTCTAAAAACAATCAATTGTATTTTTAGCGGTCTTGTCACTGGTCTACTCAAGGTGGGCACCAAAGATCTCTATTTGTTTGACGAAAAGGGTCAGACCCGCAAAATGGAGCAATCTCCATCAATTTTGGACTTTTATGTGCACGAGTCGCGGCAACGTGCCGGTTTGGGCAAGCGTCTATTTGAGACCATGCTGAGTGAGGAGCAATGGACGCCACTCAAGTGCTCGGTGGATCGACCTTCCGAAAAGCTCTTGGCATTTTTGGGCAAACACTATGGTCTGGTGCGCACCATTCCCCAGGCGAATAACTTTGTGCTCTACGAGGGCTTCTTCAACGATTCGGTCAATGGTTCTAGAAATGGACATGACGACAGAAAGAATGGCATGCATATTACAAACAGGTGAGTTTTTATTAGTGTTGTTTACTTTCAAGAAGTCAAAATTGTCGAAAAAAGTTAAATATTAAAAGCTCTAAGATTTTTTTATGTTAAAAAAAAATATTTTTTTTAGACCCATTTAAAAAAAATCATATCTTGAAGTTTATTAAACAAATTTATAACAAAAACCTTTTCAAAAAAATGAAAAATAAAAGCAGATTAAACAAAGTTAAAAGACCTCTGTACTTTTTTTTAAGTACGGGGTCTAAAAAAGCCAGAATTTACGCAGCTCTCGATATTGACTTTAAAAAAGCTAGATTTAATGGAAAAAAAGCTGCTCTGGTAACTTCGAGAAGGAAACTTTCTTTGCTGTGCAAAAAGGGTAAAAGAGAGTGTAGAAGTTTTAATTAAGGCATTGCGCCTTTTGCAGGAAACATTTCACTTGGCTTAGTTGCCCATTTCTTACTTTGTTGCCGCATTTGCATATCGCACACGCAAACATCCTGAAGCAAGTCGTTTGTTTTGTTGTTTCTGTTTGTGTCGTTTGGATTGTGGGCGTGTGTGTGTGTGTGCGATAAAATTGATCGCCTGCGGAAGCGCACTTATCGATAAATAAAAGTGAAAGAGAAAACTGCATGCAATTAATCATGGTGACCTGTTGCTTTTGCTTATGTATATCGATATATCAATTTATGTAACTGATGCAAATAATTTGACGAATGTCGTCAAGTTTTTTATTTTCGTCAAGTGCGCAAATGAACGCAAAATTGAGCTAAAAACGCATTAATAGGATCATGGTGAATTAACTAACAAGGTGAAGTCATGGTGAAATTTTAATAAGGTGGCGTACTCACTTATTTCAATGTGCTGAGTAAAGTAGTGTACGCCACCTTATTTAATTTTATTATGAATAAGTACTTACACCATGAACGTGACTAAAAAAAATGTAGGGACCGCAAATAAGAGTTTTGAGAAACTGGATAAACTTTTATTAACAATTTTTATTTAAACATTATAAAATAAAAGTTATTGTTAAATTTTTATTATAAACATTTTAAATAAGAGCTTTTTTTCCATTTTTATAATAAAAATGGAAAATAAAAATTATTTTTCAATGGAAAATAAAAATTATATTTCATTTTTTATTTTAGCAGTTGAAAATAAAAGTTACTTTTCAAGTTTTACTATAAAAATTGAAATAAAAAACTATTTTTAAAAATTTAAAATACAAATTATGTTTCAGCTTTTATTATAAAAATTGAAGATAAAAATTATTCAATTTTTATTATAAATATAAAAATTTTTAAATTAAAATTGAAATTTAATTTTATTTTAGATCGAAAATAAGAGTTTTCTTTTAATTATTTTTAAAAAATCAATTTTTATGTTATAATTTATATTTTAAAAATTATAATCATTACGGTCCCTGATAAATTTTGTATTATCTAATATATATGAATAATGTTAACTCTTTTCCATTCACATGTTTGCGCCTACTAACGATAACGATAACACATCAATCAATCAATCAAGTCCTAACACACAACTCTTTGGTGCTACTTATTTGGGCGATGAATCTAACAAACGAATCGGTCGACGCGACAGCAACGGACAGCAGCAACAATCATCGTTGTTGCATCAAATCACACAGATCTCACCAAATGGACGATATGGTGCACCGCGTCCCACCTGCAGCATGGCCGAGGTACTCAATCATTATGGTTAATGTTCAAGTTCAAGCAATAAGTTTGTTACATTTTGAATGCAATTATTATTATTGGATTTTTGAAATGATGCCAGCAAGTAGCTTAGTTTTAAGAGGAGCTAAACAACCATTTATATTTTGTTGTTATTCTCCAAATTTTTCAAACTACTGCTCTGTGTCGAATCTGTCGTGTAAAGTTAAAAAAATACATATTTTAAATATGATTGATCATAGTGTGCCTTGACTCTCAAAAATTTCTCAAAGTTCAGCTGTGAACTTGTGTAAGATTTCAGTTCAACTTTGTACTTTACACAACTCACACCTCAGTTTTTTTCTTGTTGTTTTACTTCCTGAACAAAAACACAAATTATTTATTAATTTTTGTGTGTGCTTTCCATTTCTGTGTACGTAAATTACTTGAGAGAAATACCAAACAAACAAAATAGCATCGTTAAAAAAAAGTGTAAAGTTATATATTTAATTTTCGTCGCGTTTTGTGCCAAAGTTAACGTGCGGTTTTTCGGTGAAATATATATATTTATATTTCTTGTCGACTTTTAGCTTTAATTAATTGAAGTATTATGGATCAAAAACGTGGAAATGCGGCGGTCACACGCCAAGGTGCCTCCAAGACGAGCGTCCACGTAAGTTTTGTGCTTGTGTTTGTGGATTGTGGAGTGTGTAGTGAAAACAATTGTGCCAAAAATTTTATACTCCGTGTTTTTTAGTCACGTCAAGTGGGTGGCGGCAATGTGGCACGTAAATACGTCAGCGAGGTTAGCCTGACACCAAGCCAGGCCAAACAGGGCGCGGAAAATGTAAGCCAAGTTGACAACTGTCGATTGTAATTGTCTATTATATATCCGTATTTAGATTTTTAAAATGAAGTACTGCTTATGACAGTCGACGCTAGTGACCAAATTTGAAAAGAATACACTTTATATTAATTTATGATATTTCACGTTTTTTAGATAGAAATATTTTAGAGAATTTTTCGCTCTTGAAAACTTCTACCAAAATTTTGAAGAAACTTCTCGTTAAAAAAACGACTGAAAATCGTCAAGACATATTCATTTCAAAATGATAATTCATAATCCCCAATTTTTAGCTTTTACGCATATAAAGATGTCTAAAAATATCGCAACCAAAATTTTTTAAAAGCTATATTTACTAGAATTGATTTAAAATAATTTTAAAATGATTTATGATTAATTTCCCTGTCACGCTAGTGACGAAATTTAAAAAAAAATTTATTATAATGATTCATGACTATTCGTCCTTTGCTTTGCGAATTTTGAAAATTATGGATCTACAAGTCGAAAAACATTTTATCCAAAATTTGTTGAAGAAATTTCTTCTACAAATTTAAAAAATTTGTCGCTTTCGTAAATATCTGTTAATATCTCGGTTTTTTCCTTTTACGGATATAAAAAATCTCCAAAAATATCAAAACCAAATTTTTTTAAATTTTTCTTCTACAAATTCAAAAAATTTCTGACTTAGTAAGTGTTTTGGTTAAAGCGGAAGGTTAATTCATAAAAATCCCCGATTTTTTGGCTTTTACGGATATATAACAGACAATTAGCCTAACTTCCGGGAATCTAGCTATAAACTGCCCATTTCGACAGCCACGCAAGAGTCCTTTGGATGCGCTGAGTCGCCTGAATCATCGTCAGGATCCATTTCAACGTCGCTCCGGCTTGCAGGATGTGGATGACAACTTTATGGCGTCCAATGCATTTGCGCGTCCATCGCGTGTGCGTCACACTGGCCTAGAAGCTCCCAATCAGCAGGTGGCAGCCAATGCTGCCCTTGCGCCATTACGTGTGGCAGCTGGACAGGAGGCAGCTGGACAAATGCAGTACCAACAACAGCAACAGCAGCAACAACAACAGTTGCCGCCACAAGCTGCTCAGCCGGCAGTTGCAAGCATGTCAACAACACAGATGCCACAACAATCGTCGGCAGCGGGACAACAACAGCAACAACAGTTGCCGCCACAAGCTGCTCAGCAGTCAATGCCACCACAACAACAACAACAGCAGCAGCAACAGCCACAGCAATATATGCCACCACCAGCAGCTGGACAACCGACTCGCCATGAACCCTATGCCACTGGACGTGCCCATGTGCAGCATCAACAACAGCAGCAGCAGCAACAACAGGCTGCCTACGAGCAACAGTCGGAGGCACAAGCTCAGGCTCAGGCTCAAGCGCCAGCTTCGCCACGCAAATTCCAACAGCAACAGCAGCAACCACAGGGCTACGTAAATGTTGCAAACAGCGGTGGGCACGAAATCTGAATTCTGGAGCACTAAAACATCAACAGCTGCTCCCGGAGCCACTGCGTGCCCACCGCTGCTCTAAAAATAAGAATTCAATCTAATCTTTCAACCTATACACAGCCTGGACAACCATCATCGCCTGCTGCTGCTGCTGGTGGCGCCCCACCCTCCGCCGAAATGTGCACCACTTGCCCCAATTGCCAGACCACAATTTATCTGGTGCGCACTCCCGAAATGGGCCATGGCGACGCTGGAATGCCGCTGCAATAGAAACCACCAATAATAATTATCGAAACGAAATTCCTACTCAAAAGAAAAATCAAGAAATTTTGCAAGAAAATGTTCTTTGGTCTACAAAATTCAGCGAACACAAAAAATTGTTGTTGACATCTACGGATTCTGGGTGTGTGTGTGTGCATATATATTATACTATATATGGTGTATTATTCCATGGCGTTTCGCTTTTGTCAAACTCTGTGTATTGACCAAATTTGTCGTGTATTTTTACACAAAACACAAATTAGCAACACACTTTCCCAAAATTCAACCATCAATAATATATAGCTTGATATCGAAAAAGAATAACGACTTGTAAATCTGTGATATAAAATTTTCTTGTAAATAAAAGGCATTTTATCTTTTCTGACGGAGAAAAATTTTACTTTAATAATGGAACGAGAGATGAAAAAAAAAAATCAGAGTTCAAAAATTTCTTGCAAGGATTTAAAATTTTTCGTCGAAATACAAAAAAAAAATTATTTTCTGCTTTCCGCTTTCTTAGAATAAAAATTCTGATTCATAAATGGAACTATTAAACATATCCGAATCGCAATGAATCGAAATTTTTTTTGCAAATTTAAAGTGTCTTTTCTGAAGAAGAAATAATGGAACTACGAAACGAATTTTTTAGTCTAAATTTAAGAAAATTTATCTTTTTCTCAAGAAGAAAAATTCTACTTAGAAAATGGCACTCTAGAAAATTTAAAACGTGCTTTGAAACGTTTTTTTCTTGCAAATAAAAGGCATTTTATCTTTTCTGACGAAGAATAATTCTACTTTAATTATGGAACTCAAGATCTACGAAATACTTTATCTGGGGTTCCACAGAAATCTATTTCACCTGAAAAATGACGTAAATTTCATACAAATTTACTTCAAATTCAAGTGAAAGAGATTTCTGTATATTATGAAATAAAATGCAATTTAAATACAAGAAATTTTACCTTTTTTTACGAATAAAAATTTCGATTAAAAAATGGAACTTTAAAAAATTTCCAAATCGCTATTAATCGAATTCTTCTTAAATATAAAAAAAAACTTTCCTTTCTGACGAAGAATATTCTTCATTAATAATGGAAATTCGAATCGAAATGTTTAGTCAAAATTTAAGAAATTTTATCTTTTCCCACAAAGAAAAATTCTACTTAGAATATGGCACTCTACAAAAGTTCCAACATGCTTTGAAACGTATTTTTCTAGGCAAATAAAAGGCATTTTATCTTGTTCTGACAAATTCGGCTTGCGGCTTTCACCAAGGGGGTGACATTTTGTGCCACTCGCACAGTGGGTCAACCCCTAAACACCCAAAACTCTCCCTTTTCGCTTTTTCTCTTGCCCTTTCCCCTTGCTCTCTCTCCTCCCCTGCTCCACTTGGCTGCGTGCCAAGGGGCTGTTTTGAGGGCGACTCGTGTGGCAAAATAAAACTTCGCTTGACACTTGTACTAGATTCAAGACGGCGCCCGTCTTGGGGTAGGGGTATGCACTAAATATAAAACTTAATTAAGCCTATTCTGATTTAATCGGGCAGCAAGTCGACAATCAATAAAACAACTTCTTGATAAGTGTATGCATAGTTTAAGAAATTTACCTTTTTCTCTAGAAGATAAATTCTACTTAGAAAATGGCACTCTAAAAAATTTTATACGTGCTTTGTGGTTGAACTAAAAATAAAAATTACTTAGAAACTGAATACCCCTAATGCATAATTTAGCTAAAATAAGTTTTACAGCATTTTTATTTTGTTAAGTATTTTTTAAATATTTTTATATTTTTCTTTAATCAATATTTCTAAATATAGCTAAAAATCCAAAAAAACAGAATGCCCTTAATGTATTTTATAGCTAAACTGGCTTCTTTATAGCACACACATGTATGCCCTAGATTTTTAATAGCCAAAACTGAAATATCTATAATTTGTGCATTCTCTCATGCTCTCATCTTTATCCAACCCTCGTGCAGATAATTCACGCTGGCAGCGCCAATTCCGGCAAAGGAGGCGGAGGCGGCGGTGGAGGCAGCGCAGAATCGAGCAGGTAACGGCTGTTTTGCCACCCTCTCTCTTTCACTCTAACTTACTAACACCCTGTAAAATGCATATTATCATTTATTGTTTTTTTCATTTGGTTTTCATTTTTCTTTTGTTGTCTTTCAGAATCAAATAATTGCATACGCACACTTGGCTGCAAATCAAACAAAAACAAAAAATATCAACTTAATAATTGTACAAAGAGCTTTGTTTTATTTTAGTGAATTATTTATAATTTTATAATAATATTGAGAATTTACTTAATGCATATCTGAAGAGAGGAAGCTGCACTCACACCATCACAAAGACACACACACTCACGGCATTTGGAACCGTTACACACACACACACAAAATACCTGAAAATTGTGATTACATTTTATTTAACAGTTAACATTTTTTGTCTAATTTATTTTCATTTGTCGTGCAATAAAAGAAATCACTTTTAAATTTGTTTGCATTTATGTAGTATGTTATTTAACAGCCTCTGTTAACTTATTCCTAACAGCGGCAACGAATATGAAGCAATGGCCGCACAAATGGAAAATTTACATGCAGGCGACGCATCGCGTGACGTCGATCATCATCGTTATCAATATCGTGTGGAGCGAGAGCATCAACCAGTGCCGGAGCCGGAACTAGAGCTTGAGCCTGAGCCGGAACCAGAGCCTGAACATGTAATTATTCGACACAAATCGCACACTCCGACTCCGCCCACTGTGCGCTCGCCAGAAGAGAGAGCTGAGAGCATTGTGGGCGATAATCGAAGAGCGCCAGCTTTTCAGCTGAGCAAGCAGCATACAGGGATGAAGAATCGTTCCTTTGGCGTCGGCATGGCTGTTATGCCCAGCGGCAAGATGGAGTTTAATCAACAGGAGCGCGAGGATTTCGGTGTGGTGAAAATCAATCGTCCGTTGGGCAATGAAATTATATCGCCACACGGACAGGATAACACTGATGCCATGTCCACGGTGTCGTCAACGAACGGCCTAACCGATCAGGGCTACAATGATCTTAAGTTTTATCACAATAAATTGTGGTAAAAATACAAAAATATCAAAAAATAAATTATCAAATAGCAATATTTGCTAACATAAAACATATGTAGCTATTAAGTTACTTTATATACCCTAGATACAGACACAACGGTTCCTGTGTGCTTTAGTTAACTACATATTTTTGTTGTACGCTTTGTAATTTTTGTTAATTTGTTCATTTGTTACACTCACGCACTTTAACAGCGCAGTTAAGAAAAATGTTAGTCAGCAACATAACAGTCTGTAGTTCAATTCAGTTAACAGCAATCAAGTAATGTTAGTCAGCAACATTAACAGAGATCTGTAGATCAATTCAGTTAAATGTTAAACGAGCACAATTAAAAAAGTAAACATAAAAATTTAAATTAAATGTAATTCAACAAACAATTGTGCGTATCTTCCATTGCAGCAAACGCGATTATTACGAGCAAATCTATAGCGAATATATGCTATAATCGGGCCCATACAACAATATCAAAGCAAATTATTAAATCTAAAATAAATACATACATATGTAATCTCTGTAACATTTAAAATTAAGCATTTGCAATATAATAGTCCAAGAATATATGAATAAAGTCAACTTTCGATTCTATTTAAATGCCAAGCACACAAGCCGCATTGGCTTTCCATTTAATCTGCAAATACAAATACACACACAATACACAAATGAAATGGAAAATCATCATTAGGCGCTCGGTCTAAGGTGCACATTGTTTATATTTATATATGTATATACTATAAGTATAGAGCTATCGTTGGTGATGCTGCCTATCTAGGATGGAAGTGGGTAACAGCGACGTTCCTTTTGTCCTACATGTAGATAAAGTTGAACCTGCAAGAGAAAGAGAAAGAATTATATGAGCAAAAGATCTATATAATATTCTACAGGGGAGCAGTGATGCCAATTTGGTTTTTTTTTCGGCTAGATTTGTCTGGTTTTTAACTGCATGAGCAGGGAAAAATCTCAACATCTCAGCTACTTTTTGTATGAAAAAGATGTGAAAAAGGGGTTAAAATTGTAATTTTTAGCAATTTTCAAAATATAAAAAAAAATATAAGCGAAAAGATTTTTAAAATTTTTTTTTGCAGTCACTCTTAGAATTGTTTAAAGAATTTTTTTGCATCAAAATATTTGTTTTCAAAAATCGAGGATAAGAGTTGAAAACGTAGACTTTTACAAAAATTGAAACGTTTCAATAGGTACTTAATGGGTTAAAGAAATTTTTGTATCATTCAAAAGGAATTTAAGTGAATATAAGATTAATTTAAGAAACCTGCATTAAAACTTTTTTGTTATACTAAAATTTGACAAAGTTAGGGTGCATACAAACTTTATTGAGTGACTATATGTTATAAAAAGTTTTAAGCCCAATTTACACGATCGGTTTCCGACCGACACTTTTTGACCGATGGAAAATGTTGCCAAAAAAATACACCAAAAAATACCAAAAAATTCAATTTTTACGTATTATTTTCGCTTCGATGACAAACCGACACTCTACAGTTTTGCGTGTTCACACGAGACCGACGATTTATTAACGTAGTGTCGTTCGAAAAGCGATCGTGTAAATTGGGCTTTAATTATATTTTATGCTTATGCATATTTTATTTGCTGTAGATTCGGTTTGCGTCGACACAAAACTTTTTGGCAATCGTATAAATTGCCTGGCAAATACCTCTAGATCAGCTATCGGCACCAACACATTCATATGTTTGCATTGCGACGCATACGTGAGCGGCAGCGCAGTAGCTACGCAAGTTTCCTATGCCTACGGGATAGGGCCGTGCCGATAGCTGCTCTAGATGATAGGCAAAAAAAATAACGAGTAAAAATTCTTTGAAGATGACTAAAAACTTCTAACTTTTTTTTTTTTTAGTTTTTTGGATTTTTTTCCGTTTTCCTTGGCCGTTGTCTTTTTTTTCAGAAATTTTTTGACATCACTGCAGCGGAAGAGGGAAAAATGAAAACTCACCTGCACAACGCTTGCGGCAGAGATGATATAATGGGTCCATAGCCTTGTGAATTGTCGTAGAGCTCGAATAGTGGGGCGGCAACAAGCTTATAATTTTTGGGCACAGCAAATAGTGCTAGATTACAGAAAACGATAGAGACAGAATTGTATGTATGTAGCAGGTAGCATTCGATAAAATATAAGGAATATATAAATATATATTACAATATAATAATAATAATGTAAGATTACAATCGGTGGTGGTTATACAAAAACAAAATTTACATAGAAAGAGATTCGCGTATGATAAATTAAGGTTTACATTCACAAAGTTCATCAGTTAGACTAAAACAAATTATCACAAATTTATTGTAGGGATATTCCTTTTTTTGCTTATCAAACGAAGTCTACTAATTTGTGATATGAACATCATTTTGGATTTACCATTAAAAGAGAGCAACAATCATAATACATGGTGTGTGTATGTGTTTGAGTATGTGTGTATAATAGTGTTTAATTTGATGATGATTTATCAAAGAACAACAACTAAAACACACAGAATTATATTTGTTGTTTACAATAGAAAAACGAATGCTTAAATTATGTTTTTATCATGTTTTTGTTCGTTTGATTCTCTATCTGCCTAGTATAATTTATAAGTTGCGTTTGCCATGCTCGCAAATCAGCACAACACGCGAGATTTGTGCACATTAGCAGGACGACAACGAACATATATAGAAAACATTATACAATTAGTAGGAATTGAACAAACTAAACTCTCAACTGCCTGCCCGATAAACAAATGTATAACAAAAGCATAACGAATTTTTACAGTGAACCACTAATGTCTTCATACAGCATAAATTTGTCAAATTTGCGTATAATAAAGATGTTTTGATGCGGGTTTCTTATTTATATCTTTTATTCAATTAATTCCCGTTCTAATGACGCAAAATTTTCTTTAACCCATTAAGTATCCATCGAAAATTTTGAATTTTAAAAAGTCAATTTTTCAACTTTTTTCTTAGATTTTTTCCAAAAAATATTTTGATGCAGAAAAATTCTTGAAACAATTGCAAGAGTGACTGCAATAAATTTTTTTTTAAAATTCTTTTGCTAGTATTTTTTATAATTTTTTAAAAACTGCAAAAAAAGTCACTTTTTTTGTGAAAAGTAGGAAAAAAGTGTTAAAATCGTAATTTTTAGGATTTTCAAAAAGTTATAAAAAATACTAGCAAAAATATTTTTGAAACAAATTTTTTGCAGTCACTCTTAGAATCGTTTTAAGAATTTTTCTGCATCAAAATATTTTTTGGAAAAAAATCGAGGAAAAAAGTTGAAAAATTTACTTTTTTTAAAATTCAAAATTTTTGATGGATACTGAATGGGTTCAGGAAATTTTTGCATCATTAGAACGGGATTTAATTGAATTTAAGGTTAATATAAGAAACACGCATCAAAACATCTTTATTATACGCAAATTTGACAAATTTATGCTGTATGAAGACATTAGTGGTTCACTGTATATCGTTTTTAAATATGCGCTGCTTGTCTCGTTTACAGAAATGTGTCGACATATTTACAAAATTAATACAACAAAGAACAATTCAAAGGAATTTCGGAGTTTCACAAAACAACAACAAAAAATATGCCAACAATCTCTTCTATCGAGCGCAACTTCTCTAAAATACAAGTTTCGGTTTTACAAATTGGAATTTTCGAATTGACAAATCTCCGACTACAAATTGTAGATGCGCCTTTTTGTTTTCTGTTTCTGATTTTTTCTCATATTTGTTCTCTTTATGTTTCTTTGCACTCTTGAGAGCGTTGGAGGAGGAGGAAGAGCTCTATTTTTTGCTTGGTTGGGCTTGTGGGGGGCAGCAGATGCCAGATGCGTGAGATTTACACAATACACACGGATTACACACGGCGCTATAGATTATTATGGAACAGCTCAGCTCAGGGTACATCGTAACTGGCGTTCCTGTCCGTATCTAAACAGCATTGAAAAGATATGACATGAGGTTTGTTAGCGTAACGGTTTTTCTTTTTTTATAAAACTATAAACAAGGTTTATATATTAAATATATATATATATATATATGTCAATTATTACCTATTACCTACGCTGTGTTGTAAACATTTCTTTTCTTTTCTTTTTTTTGTTTTAATAAATTGAATATTTACCCTTTTCATGCAATTGCACCAAGAACAGACGCTTGTGCTCCTTTGGCTTTGTTATGTGCGGCGGAATGTATGGATATTGTGGCGGCTCAAAATTGGGACGCCACCAATTGCCAATGGTGTCCTCGACAATCCAATCCTGTTTGACACCATCCTGACGACCCAGCGTCTGTTTAAAAATTTAAATACATAAATTAGTATGTCTTGTTAGTTGATTTATAGCAGCGATGGGCACGCAGTGGCTCCGGGAGCAGCGGCTGCTTCAAACTTAGGTACAGTGTTGCCAAATTAGCTATTTTCCCGACAGATTTAGTGGGTTGCAACTGGCAAATGCGGGATAAATTGTAAAAGAGCGGATAGCGGGAATTTTAGCTACTTCAAAAATAATCTTAGCTTAAATACTTTGTAGTATTTTTGCCATTTAAATGGCAAAAAAATCGATAAGCCAAAAGAGCATTAAATTTTATCGTTTTGAACTATGAAATCAATTGAATCTAGTCACAATTTTTGAATCGATCGGTGAAAATGCAAAAAATTTATACAGTGGTCCACTAATGTCTTCATAGCCCTAACTTTGTAAATTTTTTGTATGTTAAAAAAAATTGGATGCAGATTTCTTAATTTAATCTACTATTCATTTAAATTCCGTTTGAATGATGCAAAAATTTCCTTAACCCATTAAGTACCTATGGAAAATTTTTAAATTTTTTTGTAAGTGTATTTTTTAACTTTTTTCCTCGGTCCCAAACAAAAAATATTTTGATGTCAAAAATTTTTAAAACAATTCTAAGTGATTGTAAAAAATTTGAAAATAACTTCGCTAGTATTATTTATGATTTTTTGAAAATTGCTAAAAAGCCACTTTTTGTATGAGAAGGAGGAAAAAGGGGTTAAAATAGTAATTCTTAGCAAATTTTAAATAGTCATAAAAAATATTAGCAATGAGATTTTTGAAATTTTTTTTTGCATTCACTATTAGAATTGTTTAAATAATTTTTTTGCATCAAAATATTTCAAAAACACTGGATTAAATCAATAAAAATATCGTTTTACTACTCTAGCGTTTTTTTTTTAGCTATCAACAAATTATTATTAGCTATTTTCAGCTTTTTTCAAAGGCTATTTTGGCTTTATCATGTCCCGAAGAGTTGGCAACACTGATGAGAAAGAGGAAAAAGGGGTTAATATAGTAATTTTTAGCAAATTTTAAAAAGTCATAACAAAATATTAACGAAGATATTTTTAAAATTTTTTCTTTAACATTTACTCCTAGAATTGTTTGAAGAATTTTTTTGCATCAAAATATTCCAAAAACACTGGATTAAATCAATAAAAATATCGTTTTACTACTCTAGCGTTTTTTTTTTTAGCTATCAACATATTTTTTAAAGCTATTTTCAGCTTTTTTCAAAGGCTATTTTATATCCCAAAGATTTGGCAACACTGAACTAAGGTAGACTCTAATAGGGTTGTTGTAGCAGTGCTCCCGCATACAGATTTCGTGCCCACCGCTGATTCAGAGGGTCACCCACCTCAGACAGCAGTCGTTTGAGGCCCTCGACCTCATCTTCTCCGGCATTTAGTTCACCGCCGGGCAGCTTGAAGAATGTGGTGCCCAGTTGCAGCAACAGAACGTGCGGCAAGCCGTGTTCGTGCACCAGCAGCACGCCCTCCACCGAGCGACGCATGCCAATGCGATCGAACTCCTCGCGCATACGCTGGAAACGTGACGGCACCGATGGATCCTTCTCAAACAGCGGCTCCTTGGTGCCAAATGTGTAATTCGTCAGTGGATAGCTGTGTTTATTTATGTTTTGACATATTAATTAAAGTTATATATAAATTACAAATTCCACTTACAGATTAATTGTGCGATTTATGGTTAATGCTTGATTGGGCGCATACTTTTGCGTGCCATTGTTGCTGATCGCATCCGCTTGACCTTGACTTCCGCGCCTTGGCCAGCCGGAGCCCGATTTGTTTGAGACTTGCGAGGACGCCATCTTGTTATACACACACCGCCGCAATGGCAATGAATAAAACTATATTAATTCGGCGCCAAATTCTAATTGCGCACGTTCTATTAACTCCACACAGTCACGTACTCGGCTTACTTAATCAATTCGTTTAACCGTTTCTTTACAACTACTCGTATTTTTATTGTATTTTTTATATTAATTTCTGCTTTTCAATTGCAAAAAATTCACGCCGGCGGAAAATGCAGAATACGCGTAACATACATATGTATGTATATATGACAGCAGTGTGTACACCCTGCTAGACAATACAACATATGTACACACTGTTGTGTGTATCATTTTTGACAATATTTAATTTAAAAAAGTTGTTAGATATCAACATTGTTTTTTTTTTAAGTAAATATTGTAGCTAGAGCTTTGAAAGTTTCACAGGAGTTTTGTTATATTTTTTTCGTAATAACTTTTTTTTTTTTTAAATTTCTTACTACATTTTTTAGTTTCTTCACCATGCAAAGGCTTACGTGCGCCAAACCAATTTTAAAATGAACTTTATCATTTTAGAAAATTTATAGTTTTCTTGGTATTTTGAATTGCAATTGTAAAATCATTATTGAACTATTTAAATTTTCTAAAAATTTTATACGAAATTTACAAAAACAACACTCAAAAAGTTGCAACTGTGTGGCAGCTTTGGCTCAACTTTGTAAAAAAAAACTTATCACGGCAGTGTATACACACTGCTAGACAACAGTCGATCGTTTTTTTTATTTGTTCTTATCAACATCTGGCAGCGTTGCATACACATTTTCAGCAGTCTGGCACATTTGGTTCCGATGTTTTGGTAGCATCGATGCTTCACTCGATGTTTCTCCACATTAGTTTTTTGTTTATGTTGGGGAGTCGTCGGAAAATTCGGCTGTTTTCTCTGTGTGTGCTACAATGAAAAGCTGCTAAAAAGCTAAATATAAAAATCAGCGCAGCGCGCGGCCGTCTGTCGTTGCATTGTTTTTGTAAGTGCAGTCAGCAGGCAGCAGCAGCAGTCGTTGAGAAAAAAATTATGTGAAGCAGAAACGCAGTTTCTGTTGTGTGTGTATGTATGTGTATGTACATTGTTTTTGTATGTGTATTGTGCAATGTGAACTGGAAAACCCTAATTATTAATGAAAACGCGTGAAATGTGTAAGTGCAACATTGAAAATGCAACAGACAATTGCAAATGCTTTGAAGTTTGACGTTTTCATGTTTTCTTTGGCTCTGCTTTGGCCCCCAGCTCTTTAGCAGACAACAACAGCCACCAGCAACTCCTCCCACTTGTATGTGTGATTGTGCGGGGTGCGCATTGAAGGGTGTTTGCGTATGTATGTGTGTGCGTTTGCCTCTCTGCCTGTTAAAAAGAACTTGTATTTGAGGACAATATATGAATGTATATGTATGTATGTATGCATATAAATGTCAAAGACCGCGACGCGTAATAATAATAACGCCAAAGGTCAAAAGTTAAATTGGAAACAGGACCAAGGCGCCGCAATGCTATAAGAAAAAAAGCAGCAGCAGTGGGAACGAATGCAAGAGAGAGAGCGAGAGAGAGAGAGAGAGAGAGCGAGTTCTTGCTGGTGTGAGTGCACTCAATAGGAACAAAGAGAAGAGAACGAAAAAGGACGGCAAAACAAAAGACTGCTAAAAGCTAAACAAACAGCAAAACAAAAAAAAAGAAAAGAAAAAGAGAAACAACAACAACAACACCAATATATATAGGCGATAAACGAAAATGTCGGCGGCGGAGCTTGAAGCTGAAAGTTCCGCACAGGAGCAGCACCCACAACAACAACAGGAACAGCAGCAACAACAACAGCAGCAACAACAACATCAATATCAACATCTGTCGTCGCAACAACAATTCGAGCATACTAGCAACAACAGCACTGCCAATGATGCTGAAGCAACAACCACAACATATGATGTGGATATTCATGAGACCAACGATAACAATTACGATAACAATAATGAAGACCAGCAGATGCAGCAGCAACATGCACAAGTGCAACAACAACAACAACAACAATTGGATCAACAGGGCGAATTGGGTGGCATGGGAATGTCACTGATGCAATCATCGCCACCACCGCACAGTTATCGACACTCGCGGGCCTATCGACACTTCAAGAACCCGCCACAGCCGCACATGTGCATACGCACCACCACGGAGACGGGCGAGGAGCTGTTCATCAATGTGCTCAGCTGGACACGCATTGTCATACCACAGGAGCCCAGTGATCCCATACCATTGTATGGAGGCATGCGCGTAAGTCTACATATTTGATTATATAAAATTTAATATTAATCAAGTATAACAATTAATTTATTATGTAAAATTTAAAACGAAATTTGATAACATGAATTTTTAGTAAAAGTTACGTTATTTTTAATAAATACATAATTTAATATCTGAAATTTATTAATAATAAACTATAATAATTAATTTATTATGCACAATTTAAAAGAAAATTAGAAAGTATGAATTCTTAGTTAACATTTTAGAAGTTACAGAAAATTAAGTGCGAAAATTTCTCAATCTGCTTACATATTTTACCATATTTTTCATTTTCTTTCTTCTTAATTTCTATAATTTAATTAATTGTTGTATTAAATAATATAAATCATGAGCTACAAATACAGAAAATGAAGTTCCTATAAATTTTAGTTTAAAAATAAATAGATATACATTTTTTAAATTAGTTAAAAAATTTAATTCAAAATAAAAATAAGAATAATAATAATACTAGTGAATAATAATAATACTACTGCATCGAAAAAACAAAAGAAAATAGTGATGTATTTTTAAAACTCGATTTTTGCGTAAACGACTTTTAAGTTCTTGAACTCGATGTTTTTTTGACTATCAATCGAGTTAATTAAATCGATGTTCATGAAATATAGACAACTTATTGGAGTTTATTTAGCGCAGTTAATTTACAAAATTATGTTCAGCTAATTTTTCGCTAGTATTTGATGATTTTTTGTATGGGATGATCTCAGAAAATTATTTTATGAAATGGAGAAAAAAGTCGCTAAAAAACTCATTATTCGCAGTTTTCAATCATTTTTTTAAAGAAACTTTTTGCATCAAAATATTTTTTTTAAAATAATCTAGGATAAAAGTTGAAAGAGTTGATTTTTACAAAATCTCAAAAATTTTCAAGTAATTTTCAATATTTTCAAATTATGAGTTGATATAACTTTAGTTTTCTGTGAATACTTTTAATTAGGTTTGTATTTTAGTTAGTTGTAATTGCAGCTTTTGATTAAAGTTGCTTTTTGTGCTGGTTGAAATAAGCTGACAGCTACTGTATGTGTGTCTATAATTTTAAATTTGATAACTATACTTTTCAATTCAACTAGTTTTAACTTGACAATATCCATCAAAATAATTATAATAATATAATTAATATTATCTCTACAGGTGCCACCTGGCAGTCCACGCAGTCCGCCTATAGTTTTCGCCGTTATGGCCAATCCTGAGGTGCTCAAGGACTCGGGACGCCACAGCAAGGATCCAGAGGAACGTCGTGCGATGGTTGAGCTAATGTGCGACTTTGTGGAGGCTATGAATCCGGGCGTGAAACTAGTCAGGTAAAGCTTTAACTATCCAATCTTAAAGGCATTGAAATATAACTTGAATCAATTTATAGAAACGCCGTCATACTCAAGGATCGTGACATCTCCGGTGAGCTAAAGGATGTCTGGAATGCGGTGCAGGCGCAGCGAGATCGTGAGCGCGAGGAGCAAATGTTGCAGCAACGCCAGCAGCAGCATTATCAAAATATAACCACACAACAAATGTTTCCCAAGTCGCCCGATGCGGCGCGTGCGGGGAGTTCAACTCAATCGAGTGGTGCTGAGATCGGTTTGCCGCCCGCTTACAATGCGGATCTGATTTCAGTTGAACAGCATGGTAACAATGGCAATGGCAATGGAAATGGTCATGGTCATGGTCATGGCAATGGCATCACATTGGCCGTATTTGCTCAACAGCTGGACAACAAGGTGGCCAGCGAACAGCAGCTGGAGCAGCTGCAGGAACATCAAGTGGAGGCCGGCGGAGCAACTGGCGAAGGTTGTGTGGATCAAACAGATGCAGGTGGTGGCATTGTTAATGGTACAAATGGCACGGAGAATTCTGCAACAGCAGAGAAAGAGATAGACTCTAAAGCCGTTGCAACTGTTGCCAGCACAAACACAACAACAGCAACTACAGCTGCTCAGCCCCCAGCCACGCCTCCTGCAGCCACGCCCACACCCACACCCACACCCACAGCAACTGTCACCGCCCAGCCGGCAAAAAAGGAAAAACTGGGCGGCTTCTTGCCCAACGGCTGCATTTTCCCGCGTTTCAAGAACAACAAGCACAAGGATAAGGACAGCAGCAATCACAAGGAGAGCAAAAGCAAAGAGAAAACGCTGCTAAATGCACTCAAAAGCAAAAGCAAGGAGAAAAAGGTGGCGCCCAGCGACGCCCAACAGACGCCCACAAGTGATGCACACAAAAGCGATGTCAACAATGTCACCACACAATACGAGAAGAACTGCATCAATAATCTCGAGTGTGAAGTGCAGAAACTCGATTTAAATAGCAGCAACAACGACAACAACATGTTCATCAAACTGAAAGTGGCGCCCAGTGCAACAACAGCTGCTGCCGCTGCAGCCAAATAGATAAGATACGAGTTTAACAATTGATAACAGTTGATAACACACACAATTTGTCGGTAAGTCGGAAATAATAGAAATGATAGAGACAGAGAACAGAGAAACAACTACCCAAAACTAGCACTTCACTAGCACCTAGGCGTATACAAGATTTACATATACTATATATACAACAAGAATACGTTTATATACATATATATATATACAGTATATATATATATATATCTATACAATATACACAGTTGTATCAGTCAATTTTTGAAAGCAAATACAATTTAAAGCAGACTCTCAAATTGAAAGAATAAGTAAAAGTTGTGCCATGCTCCAATTCATAAAAAAAAAACACACACACTTATTCATAACATATGCGACAGTATGTAAGATAATTATTTTGACAAAGCAAACAAATTTTTAAGGGAAAATTTGTATACTCCCGTGTTTTTCTTCAAATTTATTTAACTTTTTCTTTTGACTAAGAAAAAAATCTCATATATTTGGATTAGTTTAAAAGTACTTTAAAAACCATTCAAAATCAAAATAAAAATTATAAGCAATATTATTTTATTTAAAATTTTAATAAAAATATTTATGTTTAAAATTATTATTATTTTAAATATAGTTTAAAAACCATTCAAAAATATAACACTACAAAAAAAAAATTAAAAACCATTATAAAATATAATAGCTTTAAATATAAATATTCTTACTATAATTTTTAATATAATAATATTTATTATAATTTTTTTTTGATTTTGTATGGTTTTTTAACTATTTATTATTTAAAATAATCAAAAAATCGGTGACTTTTTATCTATGTCAAAATAGTTACTTGACATAACAGTTGGTCGGGTAAATATTTTGACAAATTAATATAGTCATTTTATTTTTAAAAAACCTTTTCTTTTTATGTTTTTTTGCTATTTCTATAAATTAAATTTTAAAATTAAATAATTTATTTTGCTAAACGAAATCTCTAAATTTTAGCTTTGTCAAAACAATTACCTGTCATACTGTATATGCATATGTATGTATATGTTGTTGTTTAACAATAGTTTCTCCAGAATTCTTCCCCCGGCATACGTACATACGTAACATGAATATAAAGTATTTATATAGTTCAATATTTGTATGTTTCGCATACAGTTTGCCTTATATACAAACCGAGAGAGACAAAAACAAAAACAAAACACAAAATACATAGTGAAAACAAAATATAAATACTACATAAACAAAATGGATAAAATGGAATCTTAAATAAGGTCATCTAATCAATGGCAATCGAAACTCATGCGCCAAATTATCATCTGAATATAGAACAAAACTCTCAGCACTGGACACTGCACCTACTACAACATCTAACTAATATTTATACATGCATAACATAGATCTTAACTCTCTAGACTTCACTTACTGCAAATTTCCTTTTCATAACAAATTTAAACAACAAAACATAAAAAGTATTACGAATTTTCTACCCTTTAACCAACACTCGAAATGATCTCCAAGGCTTTTGAAGTTGAAGTTGTAGATGAACTCGAACTGAACGACGTAGGCTCTATAAAGTACCTGGTGTACCTTGGTATAACTATAACTAGATAATATAATATACCATTGGGTATATCTCTAAGACGCTATTATGTTTTTATTTCAATTATATTTTATTGTACAATTTACAATTCTTTTAAAAATGTTTTGAATTCCACTTTCAAACTTTTTAACAGATTTTTTTTACTAAATAATTTACATTTGTTGTTCTTCTAATGCTAATGCAAAAAAGTGTAAAATATAGAACAAATTTTAATATTGTTGCAGTCAAAAGTTTCCTATATTTTTGAAAATTGGCAGAAAATTGCAATTCCTGTTAGCAGCTATTTAAACACTATTTGTTATTTTTTTTAATATTATTTATAATTTTTAATTCTTTTAACTTTAACGTCGTTCACCAAAATAAATTGCGAGCGATCTTTCAACTTCAAAATGCAGCAATTTACGAATACATTTACATTCACACACACACAAACACACATACATACTCCCAACCATAAATTCGAATAGTATTCAGAATAAACTCTCAATATTGGACTGATTAAAGCTGCCATAAATAGATAACACTCATATATTCAAATATGTGTGCACATTTATGATGTTTGCTTTTCATTTAACGAAATTCAATTGTGATTCATTTATTTTTGTTTTTGGAACATCGAAAACTATTTTCAACGCTATTATTATTTTTTATTGCAAAAAAATGCATTTTTAATGTACACAAATTGTATACTAAAAGATATTCAAAATCTATTTTCCATTTAATGACTAATTAAAAAGAATGCCCCAAGTAATGCCGAAGTTGAAATACTCTTTACAGACCAAATTCAAATTTATAGCACTTGCTTTGAAATACTCCTAAAAATAGATATTTTGAATGCTATTATTGTAAACTTTTAAAAAACTATATTTCAAACGAAATTTAACTCTTTTTAGCAATACGTTCTGTAAGGGCATAGAGAAAATGTGCTTTGATTTTCCCGCAGCGCCTAAAAGCATGCAATACAAATTTTCCAAAAACTTATTACCACCCAACACTCCCCTTTTCAACCAGCTGCTCCTTAGTGCCATACAAAACGGGGCAAAAAAGAAAATGCTAAAAATTTTAAATTTAAAAAAATATGAATTCATTTAGTGCGGATTAAATTACGATTAATAAAAATTACATAAATTATGATTAAAGTTTTATGTGAGTTGCAAAATTAATTCACTTATAAATGTTAGTTTTAACTGGTTGTAAATTGAGAAACAAATGCTCTCGTTTAAATTAGTTTAAATAGGCGCACGACAACCACAACAATCAAAACAACAACAACAACATCAACAAGTTCAGAGGAGACTAAACAAAGCTCCATCACATTATAATTAAAAGAATTAAATCAATTAATTTAAGTTACAAGTCTTGCAACTGATGAGCAAAGTGAAAGCAATAATTTTACTTGAAAAAGCAGCAAAAAAAAAAAGAAATAAGTGAATCAATTAAAATTAAAAAATTTAAAACAAAAAAAAATGCGTTTAAATGTAAATGTAACAAAACAAAACAACAACTAAAATGTTAAAATTAACATACTTGAAATGAAATGAAATGAAATTATACAAGTGGGCGGGTCGAAATAAAATTAAATTGAAAACCAAACCACATTTTATATATGTAATAAAAAAACAAGAAAATAAAAGAACGTATTTGAGAAATGTTGCTGCTGTTTTATTTAATATCGTCGAAAAACAAGAGTTGGATCGTTAACTCCAATATCAACTGAGAAAATTAAAAAAAAAAATAAAGGAAGATCTATTCGAAGCCGTACAAATAATATGGTAAGCAGTATCAACGGATATACTTAATAATTTAATATCCAAAATTAATTTCAATATTAATTTCAATTTTTGTTTTTAAATTAGAAAAAGGGTGCTTTAGTTTTGTCTACATAGATTTGCGACGTAAAATGTTTTTTGACTTTTATTTTTTATTTAAAAATTTTTAAAATTCTTAAGTTTTTGATTATCTGCTCCCGGAGCCACTGCGTGCCCACCGCTGATCTAAACATATATAAAACTCTTTGTCACTTTCTCAACGACTAAGAATCAACGTGTAGGTCAAACGGTTAAACCTAGAAAGCTGAAATTTTCACACAACACAGCTGATATAATTTAATTGTCGTTTTTAAAATACGACCAGCAAGTGGTTCAAATTCAGGGTTAAAGTTCAGGGAATTGTTTAGTATGTACAACTTTTTTGTTTCCTAAGCTAACACAGATTGTGTAAAATAAAAAATCGCATTTGAGAAATGTAATAGCTGCTGTTTTATTTAATATCATGGAATAAATATTTAGAGTTGTATTATTTCTATAATGTGTGGACTAATATCGTGCTAAGTTCTTGGAGTAAATCAAATTCTCTCTCGAATTTATTCATCCTTGTTGTTGATGGAACGCAGATGTTCGAGTTCCTCGCGTTCCGCCTTGTTGCGCAACAGCGGCACATTGTAGTCGAAGGCATAGAAGAAACCCTTGGGCTCGCCGGTCTCCTCGGGACCGGGGACATAGGGTTTCTCCTCATGCACATATTCCCTGGTCTCAGCCTCGGTAGGTTCGTAGCGACCCTCGCCCGTCTGATACTCGGCAGCATAGGGATCGGGATTGTGACCAGCGGCGGCAGCAAGTTCACCCCACAGTCGGAAATGTTCCTCCTCGGCCTTCAGGACGGCAGGAGTTTTGGTTGCGGGCAGCTTAAGATGCGCCGGACGATTGTCCTCCACATGGAAGCCCGTTTTGTCAGCATAATATTTGGCCACAAAGTCGCGACCATGTGGCTGGACATATTTGTAGGAACCGCTAACAGTGCCGGCCTCGTCACGCTTCTCGTTCTTGCCCTGATTCCAATCCTTGTAGCCATAGACGTACTGACCGAGACCATCCTGGCCATGGTACTGATGCGCATCGTAGTGCTCCTCCACATACTCCTCGGGATGCTCAATCACACGTCCCATATAGACAAATTCACCCTTCTCATTCCTGGCCTCGGGCAGCGGATTCTCGCCAGTTTTTGGCGCAAATTCGATCTCATTGACGCCGCGCAGTTGGGCGCTGTTCAAATATTGTTGCGCCTCCTCGGGCGTGATGTTGATCTTAAATATATTCTCGGCGCTGGCCAGGCTGACCTGCAAATAGATGGTAAGAAAACACATATTACTTATTGCTCACACGCTTCACAGCTTTTTTCGTTTAAAATAAATAAAAAAGGTAAAAAAATATATTTTCTATAAAATTTGAAAAAAATAAAAATTAATATTTTAAAAATACAGGAATATTTATTTTCTGAAAACTATTAAAAACACATTTTCTAAAAGTTTTGAAAAAACTATATTTTCTAACATATATTTTATTAAAAAAATCTATTTTTCTGACATAATAATTAAAGTTTAATTTAAATTAAATAAAAAACTGTAAAACGTAAAAATCAATCCCGGTTTTTTTTAATTTTAAATCATTGCTAAATAGGTTTTAAGTGAGAATTGATTACTAAAAAAAATTCATTTTTCCAAAACAAATTAAGCAAATACAACAAAAATATGGTTTCTATTATTTTTTCCATGACTGTATGTATAAATATATGTATCGATCCTAACAAAAATGTGTAAAAATTTATGTATATTAAGTAGCCGAATCTGCAACTTGTGGGATTTTTAAAGAAATATCTCAAAAAAATTATCTGACCCAATGTTCCTATGTATCCTAACTGTATCTAAGATATAATTTAAAATTTGACAGTAATTTCTATACATTTAACGTCAAAATATATTTTCAATAGTTATCAAACACCTTATTTAGACATTGAAAAAACGGGCCTTAGTAAAATTTGTTTTAAAATTACTATAAGATATCTAAAAAAAACTAATTTTTTATAAATAACAAATAATAATAATAAGATCGGTTTTTGTTTTAAAGATACATGTATGTATACTTTCTGCAGCTAAAACACGGAAAACATGGCCTTAAAACTAAGATACCAATTTATTATAAAGAAAAAAACAAACAGACGGACAACCGGACACGATTTTATATCAACTATCATCATTTCATTTAATTTCTACTATCATTTCAGGCCTTCATATTAATTAATTAATTTATTTATTTTACTGTCAACTAAATGATTAATTTATACTATCCATTTAGTGGTATAAAATAGAGTCTATTATTTTGTGAACTGATAAAAATGATGATGTCATATAGAGAATTATTTAGCACGGCCGTTTCACGTGTCACAAATCTTTGCACATTGATAGCAAATTCAAACAATAATAATACTCTATGGACTAAACACACATAGTACGTTAGTTATTTATATTTGCACTCTGCCAGTCACATTTGACATTTATTACAACCCGGATTTCTAATTGTATACGATCTAAAGTTGGTTGTTATCCAATCGTCGATGTTATTTAATTTTATTTATATTTTTTTTTGGTTACTAACCAGCATGAATGCGGCTAAAACGAAACACTTCATATTTGAAACTTGTTTATCACTGCAGAGTCTTTAATTTGAATATATTTATTTTGGAATATATAGTATAGTTATCGTGTGTTCACTGTTCTGCGCTGGGCGATCTACTAATAACTAAATAACTTAAAAGCAACGCTTTTATACTAACTTTTTGCTTAGCTGCTTATTGTTGTTATTGCTATTATTTTTTTTTAAGATTTTTTTTTTTTTTTGCATAAAATTAGCATTTGAGCGCTGAATGAAGATGCGCGCCCGTAAAGCTGTCCGGTTTCTTACTCAGCATCATCACAACAACAGCAGCAACAACAACAACTTTTTGAAGTTCATCAACAACGTTGCTCAAATTCACACTTCTCACGCGTCCAGCATCGCATCATTAATATTATGTATGTGTTTTTTGTTTCTAGATGTGTGTGTCTGTGTGTGTGTGTGCTCGTATGCTCAATTAGTTATTAAATAATAATATTTATTTTACCATTTTTGTTTTGTTTCTTCTCTGTTTGAGTAGAATATGTATTTCATTGGTTTACAGAGGCACCCGCAAAAGTGTCTGTCGCAGTTCAAGTGGCATTTTGTGAGCTCGTCGCTTGTCAGTTAGCTGATAGTTAAGTATTTATAATACCCTGTATCTGGTGACAATTGTGGGTATATTGTGAGCTTGAATTGACGCATATCTTCCTGTTTTACAAAACAGTTTTAAAACGTTTTTAACACACTTTTTCATCAAAATTTAAAATTAATTTTCTGCACTAGACTATATACATAATACACCTAGTGCAATAATTAAATGTGGATGAAGTTATTCAAAAAATATAGTCTTTTAACACAAAAGATTTGATGTAGATTTCTTATAATAATCTTATTACTTAAATTCCGTTTGAATGACACGAAAATTTCTTTGACCCATTAAGTACCCACGGAAAATTTACAATTTTTGTAAAAGTGTTTTTTTTTTTTACTTTTTCCTCGATTTTTTACAAAAAATATTTTTATGCAAAAAATTCTTCAAACAATTTTAAGGGTGACTGCAAAAAAAATTTTCAAAAATATTTTTGCTAAATTTTTTTGAAAATCCTAAAAATTACCATTTTAACTCCTTTTCATACAAAAAGTACCATTTTAGCAATTTTCAAAAAATCATAAACCAAAAACCATTCTCAAACCAAAAACCATCAGAACTTGGAGAATAAAGTTTTCAACCAGCAAGGATCTTAACTTTCTATTTATATGCCATTTGATTCCTTAAATTCTTGTTTAATATTTTTAATACAAACATTTTTGACATACTTTTGAACTTATTAAACAATTTTATAACATATTCTACGGAAATAAATATTTTATCGCAACTTTTTGAAGTTTTCTAAGTATCAAACCATTTTTAAGAATATTTAAGAATAGTTAAAAGGTTCATAATTTAACGGGAACATATTTTTATATCTTATTATTATACTTAAGATTAAAGTAAGTATATAAACCTTTAAATATAGCTACAATTAGCTCAAACTCATTTGATCATTTTTCTTCGGTCAAGAAAATTTCCGACCATAATTCTTTATTAAATCTTTGATTACATTTGCAATCGAGATTCTATAATAATTGATAAATGATATTTTCAATCAAATATTTCATTTAATTTCCAATCCTGTTTCCATAATGATTGCAATAATTAAAGATAGTTAGTTTTAAGTACTTCTGTTTATAAATATCCAAACGAGATTCCATAATTTTTCTAGAAAAGATCATATCGATAAATGATTAAAAACTGAGATGAGTTGAGAGATTGCATATATTAACCACTGGCATATTGGATCAAAGAAGTTAAGCTGGTTCCTAAAGATAAACCAGATATCAGACATGTACTCGTATACTTCATTTTATTTTATTTATGGAATTGGGTAGCAAGTTGTCGTGTATTCTAGACTGACAAACATTTTGCTCACTTGTCTGTCTGGGCAATGATTTATATATTATTAAACATTTTTTGAGCACTTCCATTAATTGTTAACTCTAATTAATGCAAAATCATGGGAGGTGGGGTAAAGGGGTACAGGTTTTGGGTTTCCTGTAGAGAAGCCACTCGGCGGAAGTTTTTTGTGTTGAGCACTTGTTGTCTGATTTATGCATAATTAGATGGGTAATCATATCTTTCAAGTGCGCTATCAAATGTCAGTACTTAATTCCGCAACGTTTGTTGCCTAAGTCTTTTTGCGCTAGCAAGTTTGTTGCCTAAGTCTTTTCTAATTCTACATTTATTTCGCTTTTAATTATTTTTAATTTGATTTTTTTTTGGATCGTGTAAGCGCCTTAAACCTTAAACTGCGCAGTTTTCGATTACAAAAGTTACAAAAGTGATTTTGCTATTTAAACAAATAATTATTTAAGTTGCACGCTTCGATGTTTCGAGAGTTTCATTACAAGTGTTTAAACGTGAAAATAAATTGGTTTTTGCCCAGTTAAATTGAACTATGTATACATATTATAGAAGATGAAGAAGATTCCTAATTCTTTACTATTTTTTTCTATATTTTATCAAATTTCATTGACGCAAATGGCGTCTTTGTGGCTTTTGCGTTTCGCTGAGAGCCAAAAAATATTCTAAATAACTTGTATTTATTTGTGATTCACCAACAGGTTAACACACTTTTTGTTCTTGGCAACAACATAATAATAATGTGTCCAGCTAGACGAAGTTTATTTATATTGATTTTTTTTATACTGTTTTTCTATGCATTGAAATCGCCGCTAATGAGTTTCCTATATATCTTTAATTATGGGATTTCTGCAATTTCTGGAATTTACGTGAGCAACAACATTATTAAATGTCGCATTTTAAAATGGCTTTGAATCATTATTTATTAAACTGAAACATTTTGTAAATATGTTTATTCTTCTGATTGTTACTTTGATGATGCAAAAGTCTAAATAAAAACGCAGACCTAATTTTTAAAAAGCCGGTTTTATACTGTTTGTATTGTATGAATAAATTCTTGATATTATTATAAAGTCGCTATGTGAACTTATTTATGACAAACACCAGTCAACAACATGAACAGCGAGCTTATATAATTTGTTAAAATAATTGTTATATACACAAATTATTTGGTCTTTAAACCAGTTCCCTTTTTTTATTGACAATTTGTAAATTATTTGCGTGCATTTGAAAATTTGCCACAATTTTATTAATTAGTGTAAGTATTGTTAAAGGCAATGGCCGCGTCAGATTTTGACTTTTCACAAATTTACCATAATATTTTTAAAGTATTCTTAGCACTTTCACTCTATGACAATATTACGTATACGTAATGTTTCAAATTTGTATCTATTGACTCTAGAGAGCATGTATAACAGAAAAATGTACAAATAGCTTGTACTCTAATGCAAATAAGTAACTCAAACAGTTTTTGTTTTGAGAGTTGAGCTCAAAAAGTTGGACAGGTGCCCAACAGGTAAACAGCAACAACAACTTTAAAGCAAAGCAAACAGCACTCAAAATGACTTACAAAACGCAGCAGTTGAAAATAAGTGAAATAAGAGAGTCAAGACTTGGCCAAAAGCAGTGCAATATCAAGCGACTTGTCGAGCAGTTCAACCTTATCAAGTAACTGGCAAAAATATCATAAAAGAATTTACAAAAATATTTCCCAAAAAAGTTTAATGAAAAAAAATATATATAAATTAAAATAAATGTGATAAACAAAGAAAAATAAATAAAATAAAGAAAGTTAATAAAATAAATATTTAAAATATATAAAATATATAAATACGATAAATAAAATAATTAAAATAAATAAAATATATAAAGTAGATAAAATAAATACAATTAATTAAAATAAATAAATATAATAAAATAAATTAAAATTAAAATTAAAAATAAAACAAAATAAAATAAAATAAATACAATAAAATAAAAAAAAATAATAAAATAAAATTCAATAAACGCAATAAATACTATAAAATTAACTAAAATTAAATTAAATTAAATAAAATAAAACAAAATTAAATAAAATTGTATAAAATTGAATAGAATTAAATTAAGTAAAATTAATAAATAAAATGCAGCTAAATTCCCTGTCGTTGTTGCCGTTGCTGTTGTTGTTGTTGTTGCCAGCGTTGCAAGCAGCCGTCTTGCCACTGGATGTGACACTCGGTTTACCTTTGGATGCAGACAAATTTGGTTATCTGGAGCTCAAGCCGAATGGCACGTTGATCATGAGCCAAGCAGCGAATCAAAGTGGCAGCCAACTGCAGAATTTGCTGCTGTTGCGCAGCGTGTTGCAAGTGTTGAAGTTGCAACCAACTGTGGGCCAACAGGCCAAGCTCAACATCAAGATCTATGGCGACGGGGAGGAGCACAAGTTTCCGCCAATATTGGAGAATGTTTTGCAACGCATTCAAACATTCTTCTCCATTTATCGCTATACGGACACGAGTCGCCCTGTGCGCCAGGATGAGGCAACCACAGAGCCGCCAAAGAAGCTGACAACGAGCACCACTGAAATTCCAGAGAATCTCCAGGATAATGATATCGTAACCAATGATTTGCCGCTGCAGGATGATTACATTACAGTGGGCGAGGAAGATAATGAAGTATTAACTACAGATTCACCAAAACAGCATGATTATATTACAGTGGGCGAGGATGAGTGACAACAGTTGTTTGACATTTTAATTCATTCAAAATTTATTCGTTTTCATTAATTTAATATTTATTTACAATTATTTGCATTTATTAATATGCGGAATGTTTACATTACAGTGAGTAACATGAGTTATTGTCAGTAATTATTATTTACTTTTATTTGCATTTATTATTATGTAACTACTTATGTGAGAAAAATTATTAACAATTTCACTTAACTTTAATTGATTTAATTTACTTTACAATTATTTTTATTTTTTATTTAAAATTTAATTAAACATTTATTTAAATTATATTATATTTAATTTTTAATTGATTTGCATTTATGTGAAAAAAATCATTAGAAATTAAAATTTATTTAATAATTAAATTTTAAGTGATTTAATTTTTTTTAAATTTTTTACAAAAAATAATTTGAAAATTTATAAAATTTAAATTATATTACATTTATTTGACTTTTTTTAAATACGGCATGAAACTATTAAACTATTTTATTAATTCTTTAAATTGTATTAAAATTAGTTTCATTTATTAATACGATAAATAATTACATTGTTGTAGATTATTGACAAAACTTATTTAAAATTTCATTAGTCATAAATTTCAATTTATTTAAATTGTATTATATTAAATTTTTATTTACTTAATTTAATTTGCATTTATTATTTTGGCATTATTTAAGAAATATTATTTGAAATAATACCTAATTAAATCCAAATTATTTTACACTCATAAACATTTATTTATAATTTCATTAAACATTAATTTCAATATATTTTAAATTATAATATACAATAACTATTTACATTTACCGCCTGTGCACAAATAAAAGCTGAATGGAGCGTCTTGTTGTCTTTGTTGTATCTGTAACACGCGAGGGCGTGGCGGGTTGTCCCCCTTTTTGCTGGCCCTGCTTATGACTTAGGGCTGGGCACGTCTCCGGGTCTACTGCTTAGTATGCGTTGTCGCGTATGGATCGCGATTTATGTTCACCTCTCCATGATATGTGCAATATTTTTATGCTGCATGGAATTTCTGGGCCGCACTTAGGCAGTTATACAATTTTGACCAGTTTGTTGATCAAGTTTGCCATCACATGCTACCTCAATAAGTTCTGGAGTGGCTTAAGCAAACCAGGAGTAATAAGTTTACCTCAATTGGTAAAAATAACAAAAAAGTTCAGTCTTCTGTAAAGTTCGTTGCCTGCATTTCCAATATGCCTAAAGCGAATCAGAAGCAATTATACTCCCAGTTTTCGCCCATATCTTCAACTCAACACATTTTTCTTTCAGTATGCTCAAGTTCGTTGCCTAAGTCTTTCGTTTTGAACCTGAATTTATAAGTTTACTTCAATTAGAATTAATAACTCTTAAGTTCGTTGTCTAAGTCTTTTGTTTCAGTTGCATTTCAACTGCCAAAATACTCCCAGTTTTTGACCTATCTTAAACTAAGTAAATTTTTCTTTCAGTATGCTCAAGTTCGTTGCCTAAGTCTTTTGTGTTGAACTTCTTCCCCCAAACAGGATTCCTGAAATAAAATTAAAAGTAAAACACTCGATTTACATTTTACATTCACTTTTTTTTTATTGTTCTGTTTTACATTTTCAATTGTTATGGTTATGAATATAATGAATGATGATGCATGATGATTATGAACGTTTTCCTTACGCATTGATGTTTTTGTTTTTATGTTTGTTTATGAATGAACGTATATGTAGATGTTTGTTTTGTTTGATGTTTATTTTTATTATTCATTTTTTTGTATGATTTTTCATGTCGTTTTTTTATATGCTGTTAATTAATGTGTGTCTCGGAAAATGTTGGAAAATTGCTCTCTATCTGTGACTGTGTTAGTAACTAAATGTATTAACCCACGTGCTGGCTTTGTTGGCCAAGGCACGTAACAGTTTAAGTTTGTAGAGTACCAAAGTTGCCCATAGTAAATATGTGTGTGTGTGAGTGTGTGTGGACGGATGAATGGTGTGTCTGATGTGGTGATGTGCATGATTTCAGTTATATGGCCAAGGCCTCTGGCGCTGCTTTTTTGAGCTCACTCTCAATGGCCTGTGGTGCCTCGGGCTGTGCTGGGGTCTCTGCCGGTGCCAGCGGCAATGTCTCGGCAATGGCAATCGTCTCGGGCTGGAATGGAATGGCCTTCACTTGCTGCTCCTGCTCCTGCAGTGCTTTGGCTAAGGGAGAAAAAGGGTCAAATTAATGATCTGCTTGATTATCTTTTTTTGGTTTTTCCAAAAAAGTGTTGCATTCATTGAAAATTTTATGTACTTTCAATTATTTAACTTTTGTTGTCAGTTCAGTTAAAAATGTTGTAAATTATTTTATTATTATTTACTTACTAAAAAATTTTTGGATCAATTGCAAATTGTATTTTATATCTTTCCAATTATTCAACCTTTTTGTTATTTTACTTTAAAAATTGTACACACATAATTTAGTTTTTAAGCAATAAAATTTTCTCAATTGTTTTCATTTTAATTTTGATTTTTCAAGCCAAAAATGTTAAGTAACTTTTTAACAATATTTATTTTAAAATTACCATTTTTTTAAAAATTTATAAAATAGTTTAAAAATTTTATTTAATTTTTATCAATTTTTTTTATTATTTTCTATTTTTCTTAATTTTTTTCTATATATTTTTTTATTAATTCAGCCAATTAAATTGCTGAATAAAAAAATTGACTTTTAACTAATTTTAATTTTTTAATTTATCGCAGAATTTAAATTTGTAATCATTATTATTATTCTTATTATTTTTCTTTTGTAAAGCGTTCATTTTTTTTCCCATTTTAAACGTCTTTAAAAATAAATGCTGTCAACTTACGTTCCTCCTGGATGACTTCCTTGATGGATTCCTTAATTGATTCCGTAATTTTCTTAAGAGCTTCCTCCTGAATCTCCTCTTTGATGGCATTGCTCTCCTCCAGCTGACGAGCGGCAATCTCAGCCTTCACTGCGGGCTCCGCCGCCAGTATTTGTTTCGCCTTCAGTTCGGGTTCCGCCTCGGCAGCAGCTGCCGGATAAAGGGTCTGGGCCAATGGCTGCTGCTGCTCCAATGGCTGCTCCGCCGCCAACTCGGGCAGCTTCTGCTCCTTGAGCAGCGGCTGTGCCTCGGGCAACTCGGGCGCTGGAGCGGCGGCGGCGGCGGCTGCTGCCTCGATGGCTGCCTCGGGTTTGGGCTCAATGGCCTGGATGGGAGCAGATTCGTCGGCTTGAAGGCTGCGCGCACGAATGGCGAAATAGGGAGTATGGACCACATCGACAACGGGCGTGTGATACACCTGGGGCAGACTGTAGAAATGGCGAGCTTCTGTGGCGGCAATCAAAGGTTGTGTATTCGCTGGGGTCTCAATCAGCTCCAGTTTCTCGTTCTTCTCGTCCTTGGCATCGGTGTTGGGGAAGAAGCCTGGGAAGAAACCAGCACCCGCTGAGGCAGCTGCCGAGGCAGCCTCACTGAACTGGCCAGCAATGATCTGAATATTTTCCTGTGCCTGCTGCTGGGCATTCTGAATGCCCTCCAGTTGTTTGCCCTCATATGGATATCTGGCGCGGCCAGTGACCACCGCATCGGTGGCTACCTTGGGCACCACCGAGGCAGCTGTTCCAGCGGGCACATAGACAATGGTCTCCTCATGATGCGGGCCCGAGACACGCGCCAATGGCGACAATCCGTGGACGTAGCGCACCGCCGGCTCCAGATGCACCTGCGCCTGGGGCGTCACAATCACAATGTGCTGGGCTGGCTCCACAACCGGCTGCAGCGGATTCGCCTGGCTGCCCACCGCCAGCAGGCAGAACAACGCTAAGATGAACATCTTTCTAAAGTAAAACCAAAAATAATAAAAAAATACAAATTTAAGCATAAATGTATGTAAAAGTAACCAAAAAAACAAATTTAAATTATAAAAAAATCAAAATAAACAGAATATGTTTAATATAAAATTTGTCTATTATAACTGGAAAATATAAGTTATATCTCAATATTTACTATACAAATTTTATATAAAATTTGTTGAAAAATATAAATTATTTTTCAATATTTATTATACAAATTTAATATTTATATTAAATGCACATACAAAAAAAATTAAAAAAAAAAATGGTTTTTATATTTAATTAATTTTTTTAATGTATATAAAAGACTTTGGCTTTAAAATTTAAATTATAAAATAAGGAAAACTTGTATATAAAATTTGTCTATTACAAATGAAAAATTAAAATTATTTTTCAATGCTTATAATATAAACTATAAATAAACATAAAATGTACACACAAAAAAATTTAAAAAAAAATGTATTCTTATACTTAATTTATTTTCATAAATTATTAATGTTTGTAAAAGCAAGTTAAGGGTAGACTTCAGCAGTAAAATTTAAATTAAAAAAAAAAAAAAAAAAGAATAACTTTTATATAAAGTTTGTCTAGTACAATTGGAAAACAAAAGTTATTTTATAATGTTTATAGCAAAAAAAATCAAAAATAAATAAAAATCATTTTAATAAATTTTGTTTCATTAGTTTTATTATTTAAAATTAAAACAGAAACAGAATAATGCGTAGTTAAAAATAACTTTAGTTTTCCAAGTGTATAAGACAAATTTTACACTTTTAAAAATTATTTTATTTATTTCTTTGTATTTTAAAATTTAAAAAAAAATTGTGTAATTTCTTTTAAAAATGCCAAAAATATACAAACAAAATTTTAAAATTTTTATTATCAAATCTTTTTCGTATTAATGCATTTAATTTCTATGCTAGTTTGTTGCTTCAGTCTTTTGCAAGTTCGTTGCCTAAGTCTTTTGTTCCCAGAGGGTAAGAAGAGCCAAACCTTATATGTCTTTCTGTCTAGCTTGCAGCTGCGACAAACAGGTATGTCCAGTGCTTTTGGGCTATTTATAGTTGGCTGAACCAAAGTCCATTCTAAATTTAACATGATTAATGCAACAGTGTGTGTCTGTGTGTGTGTCTGTGTCTGTGATGGCCTGTAATGGCCACAGGATGCGCACTATTAACCGGTTTGCAGTTTGATTGGCTCTCGTGGTAAAGCCAGCACTTCTGGTGTACATACCAATTAAGTACTTGCAACTTTGCAACTTACAACATTGCAACTTGCAACTTGAGGCTATGCAAGTATGATTATAAGCCAACTATTCTTCTTCCTCTTCATGGCCAACTCTTTTGATTGCAGTCGTTTTGGTTCTACGTGCGGCTAATAACTGGTTTGGTCTAAAAAAAAGTTCTTTTCATTTCTGATCATATATCCAGGGGGCATCTCAAAGTGCCCCTTGAGCCCATGGCTTACCAGGTTTTCACAGTCACTTGGCGATGGTGAATTCTTATTTATATGCATGTTTTCTTACTCTTGACAATGTGTGTAAAATAATATTTATTCTTTAAAATTGAAGAGCGTATAAAATTAGCTTGCAAATATAATAAAAACATGTGAACTTCATTAATTTAAGTATTTGCTGCTGCTCTACACATATTAAAAAGAATGTTAATATTACTTTATTTTAATTAAGAATATTTGCGAGTTCTTTAATGCATTAACTTTTAGATGATTCAAAGTTTGAAAGATGATTCAAAACATACAATTATTGTCTGAAGTAAGGATATAATAAAAAGTTAAATTTTGGAATAACATTAATATTTTTATTGTATTACTAAAAGAATACTAGTACCTAAATATTTTACTAATATAAGTATAATTACTTAATACTACTACAACTTTTACCAGATTTGATACAGATAGAAAAACAATTTGACAGCAATTTAAATTTTGAATGATTTTTATTACTATAAAGCTTAAATGTATTATCAAAATTTAACTTTTGACTTATCACATATGTATTCTTGTAAATATTTACCATTTAGCTTTGATAGAAAATAGCATGTTTAGCTAATCAATCATTTCTCTCTGTGTAAAATTTTGTATATATAACGATTTAATGCTTTATGAAGCTAAACTCAATTAAGCCAGACTTTTTATTGTTTCTTAGGCTTTAATTAATTCTGTGAAGCCATTCATTTATAATTTTTGTCTAAAACTATCAATAAATTTGTAAATAAAGAACTTGTTTTTGGCTTAACAAAGTTCGCAAACTTTAATAATTCTGAAATTCATTTAATATTCATGCTTAGCAGTTATGAAGTGTTAATTATTTTAAATATTTAATTATTTTATATATTCTATTTTAAATATGGTTATTTAATTTCGAAGCTGGCAAAGTTTAATAGCTCTTAAATTAATTAAATAAAAATGTTTAGCAGGTATGATATTGTTAATTATATTAACATGATATTATTAAAATATCAAACATATTAATTAATACTTAAGATACTTAATTCATGTTAATTTGCTATATTAATTCAAAGATTATTATCTGATGATATAAAGCGAGTAAAACCAAGAAATATTAATTTGTTAGGTCTATTTTCTTAAGATTTACAACTTCAACTTCCAACTGGTTTGTCTAGCTTTATGGGCTAAATTAATGGCCACATAAAAAGATCTGATTTTCGCTTTTCTATGGTTAATTGGTTAAAATGATGACACCACGCCTACTGTGCCAAATTTCATGGACATAACTTTCTAAATGCTTTTGCGAAATGTGACCCCAAAGCACGAACTTGACATAAAGAGTTAAGAGATTAGAGAACTTACCTTAAGACAGCTGCTTCTAACTGAGTTTTATGTGTTGGCTCTGTTTTCAGCCTTTTTGTTTTCGGGAACACTTTCGACAAACAAAAACCGCACTTGAAACCGCAACGTAAAGAAAAACTTGGAAAATGTGTGATCACAAGAGAGATGCTTAAAGTTGGCACAATTTATGTGTGTTGTACTTGTTGTAGTGGTGGTGGTTCTATGATCTACAAATGGAGTCTTCAGTCTTCAGTGTTGAGTGTTCAGTCTTCAGTCTTGACACGGCGACCACTTCAAGGAAACTGGTGGCCAATGCTGACAGCGTTGGGCCTTTTATAATGTGCGACTCTCGAGTCACGAATACTGACCTAGCACAAGAACAAAGAAACACAACCAGAACCAGAAGAACAAGCTAACATCAACAACAACAACTACAACAATGTTGAAAATTTGCAGCTTCCCGCAGGAAAGCATATGAAGTTAGGGGGCAATGAGGGTAGGAGAAAAACAGATAGCTAAAAGGAGCACACGCAAAGCAGGCGGCAAATGACCAAAGTTGGCTCTAAGCGTAAGCGACAACAACAACATGTACTCACACTCACACTCATACTTAAACTCATACTTAAATTCATACTCACACTCACACTTGCTTTAAGCACGATTGTCACATTATGAAAATGTTTTGTACCATATTTTAAACAACAAAAATTTAAGATTTTTTGAAAAATCTGTAGCAAGCGTTTTGTGTGTTATTAAAAATATTTTATTTTTAATTTTAAATTAATTTTTTTTTAGTTTTTTTGAAGTTATTAAATCAAAAATAAATTATTCAAATTTTAATAAATTTTCAAAATACTTTTCTGTTTTTACTTTTATTTCTAATAGTTATATTTTCCGATTCTAAAATTTAATTTAATTTAACTTATTTTAATTGAATTTTTAATGTATGTGAAATGAATTTACAGTCATTGAAAACATACTAGGAACGGCATATTTTATTTTTTTAATTTTTCAAAATTTTATTTAATGTACATTTTTATTTTCAAGTTTCATAATTTTTTTTTTATGTCTATAGTGTCATGTATCAAAATACAACAAAATAATAATATTTCAAAAACTTAATATAACAAAAATAAATTTGTAGATAATTAAAATAACCGAAGCCTACAAAATTGTACAATATTAATAAAATCGCATCCAATGGTTCAAGAAACAAAATATGTACCATTTATGGTAAAAGTGTATGTGCATTCCACTGACAAAAAAGGTTTTGTTCTTTTACATTTAATAGACAAATTCCAAGTTTTCTGTTAGTTTTTAAATTAGACAAATAAGATTAAAAAAATCAAAATATATATTATTTTGATCTCTGATCAGAGATCTTCCTAGATGTTTTTAACTTAACTATGTTTTCATTGATCTGATGAGGTTTTTCTGGGTTTTCCACAATCCTTGCAACAAATGTTGAATCAATTTTAATTCATTGCATACCCCAGACTTAACTTAAATTATTTTCTTTTCAGTGTACAATTAAAATGTACAATAATTTAATTTATTACTAGCTTAATTCATTCAAATTAATTGTCAAAATTCATTTACTTTCTGCCGACGGCTTTTAGTCGTGCTATAATAATAAATAATAAATAATAAATAATAAAAAATAATAATAAATATTTGATGACCAATATTTTTAATTTGAAGCAGGACTTTTCTCTAAGTGTACTTACTCGTGTAACGCTTGCAGAGGGTTCTGGTTTCAGGCAACAGAGCTAATGGCCAGAGGTACCAGTTACCAGTTACCAAAGCCAACAGCTCCCAGTTACGAGTTAGCCGTGGCCAGTTGCCAGTTACCAGGTTTTCTTGTCGGCAGATGGTCAACGTAGATGTTGTTGTCTCTACATACATGTCTCTTCTTGGCCATGGCCATGGCCATGGCCATGGTCTTGGTCTTGGTCTTGGTCAAGTTCTTGGTCCGTTCGCAGTTTGTTAAACCTGCATTGTAATAGAAGTCAAGCGCAACGAAGCAACATTGACAGGCCCAGACTCACGACCAATGCAATGGCAGCCCTGGCTTGAAACTGGTTCAGGTGCAAATTGAATACATTTCTGGCTTGCATTTACCACCCCCTTCACTCCTCATTCCGTCCCTCTCGCTCTCTCTCTCTGTCCTCAAGCTAGATTTATTTTTATGTTGCTCTTGCACCGCCTGCTGCGGCGGAAAAGATTAATCAAGATTTGCACATGCTTGCGCACTTATATCTCATGCCATCTTCTCTCCTTTTCCTCCTTCTTCTTTGTGATTCTTCTCCATTCTTTTTATAGAATTTATTTCGCTATAAAATATAATCACAGCTTGCAGCTATTAGATGTATGCAATTGCCCACCTCCTTCTCCTTTTCCTACTATTACTCCTCCTCCTTCTGCGCCTGCTGGCAGGCTACACAAATTTAATAAATGGCATCGGAAATAAACACCACACAACCACAGCACCACCGCACCGCCAACAGGTTCAATGTCCGCCACTTCCTTCTACACATTTTAACCATCAGTTATTTGCATGACCAAATTGACAATGTTATGCTGCAATTATATTACTTTTTAATTGCTCTCGTTATCGTTACTCGTTACCCGCAGTGATGCTAATTTGTCCTTTTTTCGGATAGTTTTGTCTGGCATTTAAGTGCTTCAGCCGGAAAAATCTCAAACATTTTCTATCCAAAAATCTGTCTTTTTTTTTAAATTAAATTAAATTGAATCCAAAAAGGATTCTCTACTGCCAATTTTGGAATTTTTTGAAATTGAAAACGTTATAAAGGCGAAAACAGTACGCCAAAATTCACCTCTTAAAATGGGAGAATGTTAAAAATACGTCAACATTTTGGTTCAAAGCAAACAAATGTTGAGACTCTGCAGGCAATAACATTTTTTTTTAGAAGTTGTCACTTTCGCACTGACTCGTCTATTATTGCCATGGTCGAATGCAGAAGTAGAGAGTGTTTTACCCAAGTTAGTTTGGTAAAAACTAAATTGAGGAAACGTCTAAAAATAGATACATTAAATGCTATTTTGACAATTTGGTAAATGTAACACAGATATTATAAAATTTTGCAATTAAATGCTTGTGTATATTTTATCTTCTGCATAAACGGTTTGCGTCCACACAAAAGTTGTTGCCATTCGAATAATTTGCCTGGCAAATACGTTAAGATGATAGGCACCGTGGCAAAAAAAATGCGGAGCAAAAACATCATTGAAGATGCTTTAAAACTTTTAAATTAAAAAACTATAAAAAAAAAACTTTTTGGCCTGTTTTTCTGTCTTTTACTTTTCAGCTTTTTCTCCCTGTTTTCTTTGGACGATTTGTCTTTTTTCTTCAGGAAATGTTTGGCATCAGTGCTGCCCAGAATTAGTTCTTTTTTTTTATTTTTGTCAATTGCGCAGAATCTGGCAACTTCCTTTCAATTCCACCTAATCGATAGCAAATCGTTATCGATTGCAAACACTATCAATTGTCGCAAATAAAAATGGCCGCTTTGAATTTAAGCTTTAATTGTGTAAGTTTTATTGGCAAACTGTTGGATTACATAAATGTGTGTTTATTTTTTAATGGGAATATCGTGACTTTTGCCCGCATCCCCCTCCTCCGTCTACTCATAGTGCAGTCGTCGCTTGGGCGCAGCCCTTATAATTGTTTTCAGCTGTGCTTTTGGCTTCGATCTGGCCGCGTATTCCTCGGCAATCGCTGTGCGCCATTTCGCCACCAACGAGTCGGCGGCACCCGGGCGCAATGGCGTCTCGCGGGTGTGTGGATAGCTGGCCATGGCCAGTGGCACATCGTTGTAGTCGTAGTCATCGCTGCCAATGCGCTCGCCAGCTGAATTCGGAGTCTTGATCACGAGCTGATTGCGCGATGGCAACGTGATGCTGAACGCGGCTGCTTCCTCGGGAGTAACGCCAGCGATGGCCGTTGCCTTGGGTGAAGCCACCGCCAGGCCATTGCGGCCGGAGAGAGCAGTTGCATGCGGCTTGGAGGAGGCCACGCCGCCCTCGCCGGCTATGGAGAGACCTGAGAGAGGAAAAGAGAGAGAGAAAGAGAGAGATTGCAAAACTATATTTATTGCCTGTATCCATTGAATTGTTTGTTTTTAAACTTGGATCTGACCACCATATCAAATAGCTGACATAGGACCGAACAGTCAAAAATCAAGTTAAAATACGAAGAATTGGATTGGCTTTTGAGAAAATTTACAGTGAACCACTAATGTCTTTATACAGTATAAATTTCTTATATTAATCTTTTATTCAATTAAATCCCGTTCTAATGATGCAAAAATTTCTTTAAACCATTAAGTACCCATCGAAAATTTTGAATTAAAAAATAAGTAAATTTTTCAACTTTTTTCCTCGATTTTTTCCAAAAAATATTTTGATGCAGAAAAATTCTTCAAACAATTCTAAGAGTGACTGCAAAAAAAAATCCTACAAATTACGATTTTAACCCCTTTTTCCTACTTTTTATACAAAAAGTGTCTATTTTGCAGTTTTAAAAAAATTATGAAAAATACTAGCAAAAATATTTTTAAAAAACTTTTTCTGCAATCACTTTTAGAATTAATTAACTTTTTTGTAATGATTAAAATGTACATATTTTGATTAAAAATGTTTTTGGTACTTTTTGACCATTATTTATTTAATTTATTTGGTAATTATTGCAACACTTAGGTCCTTTTTTCATAGACCATTTAAATTTGATTAAAGAGGTTTTCTTAAATAATTTGTTTTCACAGAAAGTTGGCCCTATACATCCTGACAAAATTTGTTCCAAATCGGGTAACTATATTATATAGCTGATTGATTAATATTTAGTATGGAATTTTTTTTTGTTTCTGGTGAAGTTTCTACCAAACTCGACGATTGGGAATTTTCTTATGTTTTATGTATGATCTCGACCAAGCTTGGCCTTAATCGGTCAACTATATCAACCTGTTTCCTAGTAATATTTGTCAAAATTCTTAAAGAGCGTTTAGACTAAGATTCCTTTTGTGCTCCACTTACCCACTGGCTTGGCCTCGGCCACAGCTGCATCCTTTTTGGGCGCCATCACAGCGACGCTATCGTTGACATCCTCGTAGGGATCCTCGCTGGTGGGCGGCAAGAACTCCTCGGGTGTCAATTGCTGCTCCGTCACCTCGTCCAGCTTCTGCTCGTCAATCTTCTGATCCGCCGGATTATTGGCTTCCAAGCCCAAATTTGAAGGTTGTTTCTGAGACGTGCCGAAAAGTTCCGGCTGCAAGAGCACGCTAAAGTCCTTGATCTGTCCCGTTTGTTGGAGGAGTGCCAATGCGGTGGCTGCTTGTCCCAGCTCCAAAAGACTGTTGGCATAGATCTTGTTGTCCTCCTCGCTAAAGGAACCCTTGCGCTTGGCCAGCTCCTGTATGGCAACGAGTCGAGCAGCTGCCTCTTGAATGCGATTGAAATTGCTGCCGCTGGCCGAGATTGTGGTGATGCCGCTGCCACTGCCGCTGCCATCGGCAACAGCTGAGATGCTGGCGGCCGAGATGGTAATGGTATCATCCGCATCCCTTGGAAGACCACGCAATTGTGGCACTTGTCTCTGCTGCTGCTGTGGACGCAGCTGCAACAGTTGTCCGCTCCAGCCGCCATAGTAGGGCAGTTGCTCCTCGAAGATCAGCGGACCTGACCTGTGTCTATAGTGGGTTGCAGGTGTCAAAGATTTGGTTATAGTGCTGTGATGTGATTGGAGTTTGTTTTTTTTAACTTTTGCCTGTACAAATTGTGGAGCTGTGCGTGGTTTATATATAGACAAAGCATTTTGGAGTATACAAATTCTACAGAGGATTAGGAAGCGATAGATAGCCAAATATAGTTTACTACAATTCATTTTTTTTTATTTACAGCTAGCTAAACATGACACTTGGATTGGATTTCTAGACTTAAACATAGGAACACATTGAACTTTACACACGCAGCTGGGAAAAGTGCTTAAAATTTGTTTTGATTTAGATATATTTTTATATTTGATTTAAATTTTAGTTTTTTAATTAATTTAGGTAATTATTTCAACAAACATCAAGGTCCTTTTTTCATAATTCAGTTTAATTTTATAAAAGTGGTATTTTCAAATAATTATTTTTACGGGAAATACTTCAGCAATTAATTAACTTTTTTGTAGAAATTAAAATTTTGATATGATTAAATTATTTTTGATATTATTTTAAAATTTTTGGATTTTATTTATTTGGCGTATATTTCAACACTTAGAACTGTTTTTAGTAGACCATTTTAATTTGATTAAAGAGGTATTTTTAAATAATTACTATTACCAGAATCACTTCAGCAAAAAATTAACTTTTTTTGTGGGGATAAAAAATTAGATTTGATTTATTTATTTTTTAAATTTAATTATGTTATTTATTGATTTGTAATATTTGATTTGATTTAATTTTTTTTTTAAATTTAATTATGTAATTTATTTGGCAATTATTTCAACACTTAAAACCGTTTTTAGTAGACCATTTTAATTCAACAAAAAATTAGCTTTTTTGTAGGGATTACAATTTAGATTGATTAAATTATTTTTAATATTTTATCTAAATATTTATTATTTTTGTAAAGGCATTATTTCAACATACACTAAGGGTCATTTTTCATAGTCCAGTTAAATTTGAATGAAGAGGTATTTTTAAATAATTTGATTTTACGGAAAATACTCCAGGAATTAATCAATTTTTTTGTGGAGACTAAAATTTTATTTAATTTAATTATTTTTAATATTTTATCTAAATCTTTTTAATTTTTATTAAGGTATAATTTCAACCTACGCTAAGGGCCATTTTTCATAGTCCAGTTAAATTTGATTAATATGAAATTTAATACTCCAGTAAATCAATATTTTCTTTAAATTTAAGAAACTGCTTCATTCAAATATCTAAACACTTTTCCCAGCTCAGTCTACACTACAAACTACTTAGTTGGGAGTGGGTGGCGCCTCCCAGTTGGACGCTCAGTTGAACAAGTCCAGCTCCAAGTCGGCCGCTGCATGCGCCTTGCCACCAACGCCCGCAATGGCCACGGACTCGGGATTGAAATAAACATTTGTGGGCACGCCCTTTTTAAGCAATGCCCGCGAAATGGGCGTGGAAATGGCAGTGCCACCATTGCCGACCACAGCCTTGGCATGTGGCTCCAGTATCAACGCGGCCTGTTTGCGTGCCTGTATGGCCTTGGCCTGCTGCGGTCTGTAGGGCAGAAAATAGGTGCCAAATGGTATCTGTGGAAAGTTTTTCGCGCTGCTGCTGGTGCGTCCCGTGGCCTCCACTTTAACTGGTGGTGGCGATGTACGTAATTTACTGCTGCCCAGCTTGCGCAGCTTGCCAGCTGTTGGCTTTTTCAGCCGTTGACTGCTGGAGATCACATGTTTGCCAGGCACAGCCACAATTTCCTCAATCACATAATTTGAATTAATGCGCTCAACGGCTGCGCGTAATTTCTCATCACTTTTAAGATCACCCACTGTGGTTTGTGTCTTGGCTTGCAGCTTTTGTAATGTTTCAATTGTATCCACAACTTCCACAGAGTCCACAGCTTCCACTTCGGCAGCTTCGGTTGTTGGCTTTGCTGTGCTGGTTGTTGTACTGGGCGTTGTTGCTGTGGCTGGGCCAACAGATGGCGCCACATAGGCCAGCGGCAGACTGTAGGCGGCGTAGTATGGTGAGTTGAGCAGCAAGAGATTGCCATGTGTGGTGGATTGCAAAGCGCCATATGGTTGCAGCAATTGTGGAACTTGTTTGGGTTCATTGGATGCCGTGAGTTTCTCTGGTTGCGGCTGTGCGGCAAAATAGGCGCCATAGGGCGTCAATAATTTGGCAGCTTCATTGGGCGTTTCAGCTAAAAGTTGCTCTGCTGAAGCTGCAGCTGCAACTGGCGGCCAAGTCTCAAAGCTTGTGGTTTGCCAGTAGGTGTGCGCACTGGGTAAGTGTGGTGGGTTTTAAGGATAATGGTGTGTGGAGGAGATAGCAGATGCCATAGGAGAAGTGAGAGAGTTAAGGATAGAGCCGTTTTAGTGTCGTCATAAATATTTACAGTTTAAAATTCAGGTTAAATTGTTAAGCTTAAACTACAAAAAATTAATGCATGCAAGGCGTTAACTATAAATATGCCAATTATACTATATAAATACAGATGGTTACAAGATGAAGGCAATGCACAATTTACAAATACAAACATATTTATTAGCAATACTTAGACGCTATACAAAAATACTAACAGTCATTATTATTAATTAGGTATAAAATCGAACATAGCAAACAAAACAGCTTCGTTTTCTTTAACTGTCTGGCAGCACTTTGCGCATGGTGAAATTATAAACATGGTGAGTTTCTCATTCACCAAGAATCATAGTGAAATTACTAGAAGGTGAAATATTCCGAGAATATTTTAAAAATTCCATAAAAACTTTCTAGAAATTCGGCTTCTTTAAAAAATAATGAATTAAATATGTAATAAAATAAAAAATTTAAAATAAATAAATTGACTACTATTTAGCTGTCTGGCAGCACTGCTCTCAATGTGGTGAATTAAATAAGCTTGAGAGGTGAAGTGAATACAACACAGCATGTTAATAATTTCACCATGACGATATTAGGATCCACAAGTGTTAGCTAGTTAAAGAACCGAAACTTAAGCCTCAAAATCGGCATCCACATCATCCACTTCCGCCTGATCGTCCCCATTTGGGCCTGTGGGCGGTGCATAGTAGACAGTGGGTCCAGTGGCCACCACTTTGCCCTCACGTGGAAAACTTCTTGTCCCGACATCCGTGCGCTGCAGTGCATCCTTGAGATCCACCTCGGCGGGTATGGCAATGACTTGGGCCCCTGGCCCCGCAATGGTCAGACTGCGTGGATGCGTTAGGGCGTAGCCACCAGGACCCACAATTGCTGTGCCACCGCTGCCAGCAGTGGCCACGCCCCCTGGTCCCGCTATGGCAATGCCGCCCTTGCGCACCTTCAGACGCTGTATGATGATGCCGCCCTCGCGCAGCGCCTGCTTCTGTGTCTCCTGATGAGCGGTGGCCACTTCGCCAATGGTCTGCATCAATTTGTGCGGCTTGTGGGCAAACAGATGTTTCTCGGAGGCTGCACTGCTGTCCAGCTCCAATTCTCCAGCGGTGTTTTCATTGGTATCCATGTCGCTGTTGCCATCACCGCCACCCTCCGGCTCATCCACCCACTTGTAGTCATCGGGTATGTTTAAGGAGTTGGTGTTGGGTTCGGGTTTGGGTTTGGTCAGAGCTGGTGGGGATGTAGTTGCCCTAAAGGGCATTTTGAATATATTCTGAAAGGCATTCTTAATGGCCGTGGAGGTTTGATTCTGCATCTCGGCCAGATTGGGCCGGAAACCCGTCAAGCGATTGTATTGCGGCAAAAGTCCACCCGCTGGTGGCAATGTGGAGGTGGAGGGAGCTGCTGTGGTGACTTTGGTTGGACTGGAGCCTGATAAGATTTGTTCGCCCTCCTTGGCTTTGGTGTTGCCAACCACATTAATCCTCTGGCGATTGTTTGTATCTTGTACGGTGACGGGAATTCTTTGTGGTTGTGGTTTATTTGACTCCAAGCGAGTTTCTTTCTTGGGTGCTTTGGTGGTGCCAAGTGTGGTGGTTGTTGTGGTTGAGTTTGTGCCACGTTTCAACGAGCCATCCTCATTGAAGGCCAACTCTCTGGGCAAAAAGAACAAATGATATTTGGGCGTGCTCTTGCCCTGTTTCTTGGCCTGCTTTGCCTGGGTCTTGGCCTTGCCATAGAAACTGTCCACATCGCCAATGATCTTATAGCCCTTGACGCGATATTCCTGCGCTGCATGCTCCCTCAGATACTGCTCCTTGTTCTGCTTGTACAGATGCACGGGTATGACAAAGTGAGCGGGCAATTGTTGTGCCTCCTGTGCGGAATTGGGTGCGGGTAACTCCACCTGATGTGGTCGAAAATACAGCTTGGTTTGTTCTCCACTTGGTGGATCATTAAAGGCATTCCTGGTCAGCTTAACAGCACGAATGGATGGCTCCAATAGCGTCTGACCCATGCTGCCAGAGAAATGATGCTGCTGGGCATGGAAGGGCGACTGCGCGGGCTTGGGGAACAGATACTGACTGGAGTCGAGAATGGGCGGCAACTTTGGCTGCTCCGGCTTCATCTTTTTCACATAGCCAAAGGCCTCGTTCACCTTGGCGATTTGTTGCAATATGCGCTGTGCCTCATCTGCTTTGGATCCGGCTGTGGATGAGGCCAGTGGCGCCACATTTGGATCATATGAATCCTCTGGGAATTTGACCAGACGTTGCTTTGTTATTCTGCAAACGAAAGTTTTGGTTTTTGTTTGTGTTTTTGTTTGGCATTGATATGATTAGTAAACTAAATGCATAGACATACTATATAATATATATATATTAGAAGTTGTAACTAAATGAGCGTGTGAGACAGAGAGAGAGACAGGCACAGAGATAGAGACAGAGATAGTAATAGTGAGAGACTTAGTCACAAGTTTTTTAGGTTTGATTTTAGTCACAATTCTAAACGCGTGCTGCAATTTCTACGGAGCATTATTAGGATGGACACACAGTCACAACTCAAGGCAGGACAAGGCAGGGGCAATTGTGGTTAATAATATTGCTTAAAATCAAGAGTTACTCTACTCACTCAATGCCATCTGAAGTTTGACCCGCAGCCAAGGAGGCCAACAAAAGTGCCGAGAGCTGTAAGAGAATTTGACAGAAACGTTTGGAAAAATAAAGAAATAAATAAATTCTTAAATTAAAAAAAAAATATATTTTAATTTATTTCATTTATTTTACGTTATCTATTAATTTGTATTTTATTACGCAAATATAATTAGGGTATTCAGAAACTCTAATATTTGTGTTATGTGGCAAAGTGTTATATGTTGTAATGACAACAAACACACAGAAAATAGATTATCACAAAAAACATGCCCTGGGATATGTATAAAAATTTCGCCAAAAAAAACATTTTTAATCTTTTTTCTGTGTGTTTGTTGTCATTACAACATATAACACTTTGCCACATAACACAAATATTAGAGTTTCTGAATACCCTAATTTAGGGTAATATTAAAATAATTTCTGATTTCTAAGCGTTATATTCAACTAATTTTCCTTATTTCTTTATATTATTTACTGTATTAATATTTATAAATTTTTATTTTTGTACTCTACTTATATTATCAAATTAATTTTTATCTTTTTTTCATTTCATTTATTTTACGTTATCTATTTATTTGTAATTAATTTTTATTTAAATAATTATAATTTTTTTTATGCGTTATATTCAGATGATTTTCATTTATTCTTTATGTTACTTTTCTGTTTAAAAAATGTAAGATATTTAAATTTAATAATTTTCATTATTGTAATCTATTCTTCTCTTTTTTTTTTATTTTTTATTGCTTAAGATTTATGTATACTATTGTTATATTATTATATGTAAATTATTGTTCCTTTTAAAAATGTATGTTTTTTTTTTTGGATTTTATTTTGGAACGCTTTAGAAATTATTAAAATATTATTGGCTTTATTATTAATTAAGTTAGTTTACTTTATTCTACAAATTGTCTTTTCGTTCCATGATTTTTTTTTATTATTGTTTTTGTGGATTAAAAGTATAAAACAATAATATAATATTAATATTCCTTTTTCAAAGTACAAAAAATAGTTATTATTTAAGTTATTATTATTTAATTACATTTTTATTTTGTATTTATTTTTAGGCCTTTTATTTTACTAATTTTCTTTCCTTGGTCTTTATAATTTTTGCTAAGTGATACTCGCTTTTGTGATCATTGAGAGATTATAGTACTGTCACTAAAGTCAATTATATTTTAATAAAAAAAACATTAATTAAGTTTAATGAAGTAAAAGATGCTAAAGAATATCAACAAACAAAAAAGACGTCCGCATGCTGTCAAGGTCTAAGAATGCGGTCAAGCGCTAAATTAGCAGCCTTTCTCTCGAAACATGAACAGCATTTGCATAATTTCTCAAGCCTGAGCTGAAAAGTAAAAGCCAAGCCCATTTGCGACAAGTACTTTTCAGCTTTTTACTTCAAACTCATCAACGAGAACGAGGACCAGAATCACAAAAATTAAAGCAAAGCAAGCGAAACTCGATTAAATATTTGCTCAGTTTGCTTTTGCAAAATCAATATTGACGCAACAATACAATACGATACGATATGTTGAACCGTTAGCTTGGCAACCGCCTCCAAAACTCGCCCATCTATCAAAACTCGTAATGTCACTGAGCTTAAACTTTGTTGACTGGTGTCATTGACCCTTTAACAAGCTCAACAAATTCTCAGCAACTCAGCTCTGGACCAGCTGTAAGATACTTCTTTTTCTTTTTTTATATATATTTGTTTTGTTTTTGTATTTGCAAGCTGTCTTGCATCCAGTTTTTGAAGATGTATTTTCATCTGCTTTCTTTCTGACTCTTTTTTAATTTATTACACATATGATTTGCTGGGTGTGTGTTTCAGCCATAAGCGTAAACTGGGTTAATGTTTCCACTGCAAACAGAGAAAATCAAAAACTCAAAATGCAAATGATTTTGGGAGGGTTCTAAACTGTATTTTAGTAGAGTAACATGTCTATTAAATTACGATTGATGATGGTATTATAAAGTGTGGGTTTTATTGATATATCAAATACAATCCAATTTGTATAACGTTTTCTATTTCTTGCTAATTGAAAGCTGGATAAAACATTTGTTAGTTCAGCTACTTTTTATAGTTCTTCAATTTTATTGTACAGTCATTTATCATGGTTTAAAATTGAGCAGCCTACGCATGATTTTGCTACGTTTGCTGCATATTAATTTTAACATTGAATTAATTATAATTATACAATTATATTTGGGCTTTTCATAAATTTTTATGGCTGGCGAGCGGACGTTGACGCATTTGTACTTTTAAGGGCGTGTGTGTTTCGAGCCTAAAGAACATGAATAATGCAATCAGTATTCAATACTTTTCACTTTTCAATATATAATCATAAAAATCATCACGTTTCTTTGTGACAATTAAATATTATCATATTTGTATTGATATTCCAAATTATTGCTTTAATAATTCTACGTTTACAAAGCTGTTGGTTATTCAGTTTTGTTGGCAATTTTAAATTAATTTTTTTCAACTAAGGCATTTACATATGGTCAGCACAAAGTGAAGACCAAAGGTAATTTGACTAAAAGCCAGAACCAGAAACAGAAGCAGAATTTAACTCAGTGAAAGTTCAAAAGACTTAAGGCACGAACTTGCGCCAGTTAATGTCTTAAATGCGAAAGACTTAAGGCACGAACTTGCGGCAGTTAATGAGCTCAACAACAAGCCAGCAATAAATGATTAATTGCGGTCACACACACGACATGGGAAATTTTAGCTAGTTTCATTTGACATAAAAAATATATATACTTTAATTTCCGTTTTTTCATATTTATTTAAACATTTTATAAAATTTGTTTAAAATAAATTTAAATTCAATTCTATATTTTTTTGAGTACTTACAATATAGAAACGCATTTCTGTTAAAATTTAGGAAATGCTTCGTATGTCCTTTAATATCCTTGAACTGTGAATGAAATTAAAATGCACGCTTTTATTACTTAGCGTAGACACAACAAAAACAACAACAGCAACAGAAACCAGAATCCTGTCAAGTTTGTACTAATTATAAATTAATTGTCTGTTTCTGCTTCTCTTTTTTTTCTTGTTTCACTGTTCAGATCACAACGACAACGACAACAACAACACGAACACGAAAAATACTTGACGCACCTTTTTTCTTTTTTGTTTTTTTTAGAACCCAACCAGGCAACGACTGAAGATGAACTGATTCGTGCCCGTGGCGAGCGCGTTGGCTTTATAACATTTCCATTGGGCAAAGAAATGTTCAACCTGACCCACACGACACTTGTAAAAGAGAAAGACGGCGTAGCGAGAGCGAGAGAGAAGGTAAGAGAGAATCTGAAACTACAAAATACGTATATTTATTTAAGAGAAACTTTATGCTATGAAGTATAGTTTTTATATAAAGTATATATGTGTGGGGGCACGTACGCTTGCCGCTTATCACTTGACGGACATCTAACGTATTAAACAAGCTCTCGTTTTGGCCAAAAAAACACCCAAAAATTGTCATTCATGCATCAGTTAACTGATTAAAATCATGTCTCTATTAGATGAGTCCCAATCTCGAGCACGTTTTTTTTTGCACACACTCTTGGGAACCGCTTCAAGCGTTGACAGAGCTCTGCCCCCTCCCTTTTCCCCTCTTAATGCCCCTGACATTGATTAATTAATTGACAGCGGCAATTACAAGTGGAGTGTGAAGTGAGTGAACGAAAGACTTAAGACACGAACGCGAACACGTGTGGGCAGCAACAACTTAGAACCCTAAATTGTCTCTTTTTTTTCTTCTTAGCCAAAACGAATGCTGATTGAAACAAGACATAAGCCGCAAAAACGAATGACATACGACACGAACTCGACTCAAATTGAACAACTTCTTTATGACAGAGTAATTGAATTAAAATTGTCAACATAAAAAAGTGAAAAAGTAGCATAAAAAAAAATTGATATTTAAATTTAGCCTACTTAGCAGCGAGAACACGTTAGAAAGTTTGTCCTTAATCTCAATTCTGTCAAAATTAAAATGTTCTTAAGTTACTCAGCGAAAGTTTGTGTCCTCAGTCTTTTGACTTTTTAATCCCTTTTTTTTATTTATTTTACTTTTGTTTTTTGTTCAACTGTACTATTAATAAATTAAAATTTGCAAAGTTATATCTAAAAATGTATAATTAAATGGTTTTTGCAAATTTTAATTGTACTAAACATCAATACTCGGAGTTTCTCTGTAAAATTCAAATTTTTAATTCTCATGAAATAAAAAAAAATATAAATATATAAGATATAAAATAAAATATGAGTTATTTAAATTATTGTAGTTGCTTCTTCTAATCATTGAACGTAAAATAAATATTATTTGTTTCCTTCTTTTGACATTTTTATAATGATATTCAAAAAATCTACCTTATTTTTATTGAAAATAAATGTGTCAAAAAGTACAGCCAGTATTTTCCTAATCATTTAATTATTTTTTTGCTTGTAAGAAAAAGGCGTATTACCCTTGATAAGTAAACTAGAGTTTGACACGAATTTGACGCATTTTAGGCTTATTCTCAGAGTCATATTCTCAGTGAAGAAGAAGATACATATATATTTGATTGTCTAAGCCTCACGCTTTTTCAAAGAATTGGCCAAGAGTCTCAGCCCAGAGAGGCAGCTGCATAATTGGGTTGGCATAATTGCATAAGTTAAACCTGGCATTAACTGCACATTACATTTATTAAAGAAGCAAGAACAGAACAATGTCTTAAAGAGAAAGAGAGATAAGTAGGCCTAGGTAGTGGGAGAGAGAGAGACAGAGAGAGAGGGAGAGAGATCCAGTTATGTGTCTTAAACAACGGTTTTAAATTCTGTTGCTGATGCTGCTGTTCCTGATGCACTCTACAGTGAAGGTCACAGGCAATGGAGACAACAAGAAACTAGCAACAAGCAACAAGCAACAAAAACAACAACAATAACCAAACTCAGTCCCAGTTCCGTGTGTGCTTGTTGTTGTTGTTTATATAAATAGGTTTCAAGGTTTTTACTACTGCAACTGAACTCTTCTGCCTACCAAAAGGCGTGTCTTCTGTTGTGTCTTTTGTCGTGTTGTTTCTGTTGTTGTTGCATCGATTTGTCGACTTTCAATTAATGCCATTCGAAGTGTGCCTCAGCACAAGTTCGGAATTTCAGTTTTATTACTTGGTATGCGAGCCAACGCGTCTTGGCCAGTTAAAACTATAAATCTTGTGGGTAATCTTATTGATTTTACGAACGAAAACCAAAGCTAAAGGGCCTGTAATATGATTGCTGACCGTAAAATTACGCAGTTGAGGTCTAAACACAGTAGCAAGGGTCAAGTTAATAATATAAAAGAGCTCAAGCAACGCCTGTGGTGTAGTTAATATAGAGGTAGCTATAAGAATAAACTGCTTATGGACACTTAAACGCTTTTTGCTTTCAAAGGGAACAAAATCAGGAATAATAAGAGGGAACCAATCTGAGTTACAAGCTTAAAAAAAAGGACAATTGAAAAAAATTAAGCGCGTTTCATTGGATAAATAAAATTGTATAATTGAATTAATTTATAGCTGAAATAGAACAACGTTAAAGCTAAAAAATATATTCATATATTAAAAAATTTATTTATAAGAGTATCTTTAATTCCTTCTCTCCAAAACTGAAGAGTTCTCTTTATTTTTATTGCCTTAAGGCCAGTTTTAAAGAAAGTTGTCAACTTGTTTAATAGGCATTTAAAATGAAAATAGGAAAACTTCTAAGCTGAATTTTACAGCCTTACCACTTAATGGCAAAGAGTGAAACCTTGTCTTATTTCTTGCTTAGCCCTGGCCAAAAGGTTGCTGCAATCATTTAAATACAATTTTTTTGGCCAAGACAATAAAAATATTGTTTATGCTTTGAATTTTTGGCTTTTTTTTCTGTAGTTGTAGTTGTTGTTTTAATGATTTTAAGTTTTAGTTTTTATTTTTATTTTTTGTTTTTTTTTGGCACATTTTTTTATTTAGGCCACGTGAGTGTTGCCAAGGCTCTTGTGTTTGCCTTTCGTTCCGTTCGATACGAAAATTATTTGGCAATTTTGTGCACGCAGCGCACATTTCAAATTTTAAACATGAATCGAAGAAGTTGCCTCCATTTGGAATCGGAATCGGATGCACCTGCCCAACAGCATAACAACAAGTTTTGGTCATTTGTAAATTGTCTGTTTTTTTTTTGGTTGTTGCTTTTATTCCGTTTGAAAAGTTCATTAAATGTTCCGCAAATCAATTAGGCATTATAAAATGCATAAATCGTTTAAATTATTGGGCCAGAGCACGCGCCACACTTATTCACTTATTGCATATATTTGTTTTTTTTTTTTTCAAATACAATTTATGTGTGTGGCAATTCTGTTAAGGTTTGATTTTTTTTTAAATGCTCTTCCGATACACAAACACTTTAAAACAGATTTTGACCGATTTCCTTGGACATTTGCATTTTAGACCTGGTTGCGTTTATTTTTTGACTTCCCATTAATATTTTTCGGAGTTTTTATAGATTTACAACAAGTTAAGTTAATAGTTAAGTTTATTTAAATAATTTATATATCTTGAAAATTTGGATGATTGTTTAAAAATTAATGAATTCGTATTAATTCATTTTGTGTGTTCGAGTTAATATAAAAATATAATATAATAAAAATTTAATCTACCAACTTTACAATATATATTATTTTTTAAATTTACTGTTTTTTTTTTTTAAATAATCATCACAGATTTATCAAATCTAGTATGTTGTTTTTTATACTAATTGTAATATAAGGAGTTGATTAATAGTTAAAGCTGAAAATGAAAATTTTTTAATTTAAAAAAAACTAAAATCTCAATTTTATTGCCAATAAATTCAATTAATTAATTAAACTTGAATGCAGATTGAATTTAAAGGCCTTACCGGGAGTAAAATGACATTTCACTTGAAAATCTGCTCGGTATAGGCAAAGTTATGACAGTTTAAAGTTGGCTGATTTGAAAAACACATACAGTTAGTTTTTGTGAATACATGCACTCATGTATTTGGCATAAATACTGTTACAAATTGAAGACGGTTCAATCGCAATTGAACCGTAATTTGAATCGCTTAACAATTACATACATATATGTTACTTATGAACTACTCGTAGAACTACAGAATGGGGAAGTACTTTAAGAGTAGGGACCGCAACGATTTTAATTTTTAAAATATAAATTATTAAATAAAAGTTATTTGTTGATTTTAAATTAAAAGAAAACTTTTTTTCGATCTAAAATATTATAAAATAATAATTTAATTTAATAATAATTAAATAATAAAAATTGAAAATAACAATTATTTTTAAATTTTTATTATTTAATTATTTTTAAATTTAATTATTATTTTATAATTGAAATGAAAATTATTTTTAAATTTTTATTATAAAAATTAATAGTTTATAATAATTTTTGTTCTCAGTTTTCATTATAGAAATAAAAAAATAAGTTATTTTTCAATAAAAAATTTAAAAATAACTTTTATTCTACAATTTTTAAATAAAAATGTAAAATAAAAGTTTATCCAGTTAGTTTCTCATAACTCTTAATTGCGGTCTCTGATTAGGAGGAATGAACTACTCGTAAAACTACAGAATGGGGCAGTAGTTTGGGAGTAGTTAGTGCTCCCTGCTGCCGCTCAGCTCGGCAATCTCGTCCTGTCGCAGTGCCTCCGACGGCGACAGGTTGACGCGTCCTCCGAGTGGCACCAGATCGATGTTCTGCACATGGGCGCGCACACTCTGACCCGGCGGCAGGCCCACATACCACTTGCCCACGTTCTTGATGACCGTCGAGTCGCGATGTCGCTGCACCCACTCGCGATCCCGATCGATCTCCAGTATGCGATGGTTGGTGGTCACCAGCGGCGGCAACGAGCTGCCCACATCGTCGTCATTCAGATTGTAGTTGTCGTCGGGGCCGCTGGCGGAGACGGAGCCGATGCCGGAGCTTGTGCCGCCCGTGGGTGGCAGGTAGCCACCACTGCTCTCGGAGGAACCACCACCAAATCTATTGACATTAGGGCGATTTGGTCTGCTGACAGAGGAGGAGGAGGAGGAGCTGCTCTCCCTGAAGCCACCAGCTCCTCCGGCTCCTCCTTTTCCTCTGCCTCCACCACCTCCTGCTCCTACTCTTCCACCTGCTCCTGCTCCTCCCCCTCCTCTTCCTCCTGGGCCTCCTCCAGCTGCACTTCCTCCTCTTCCTCCTGCTCCTACTCTGCCACCACCTCCCTCTCCTCTTCCCCCTCCGCCTGCTGCACCTCCTCTTCCTCCTGATCCACCGTATTTTGTGCCACCTCTGCCTCCACTTCCCGCCGCATAACCACGTCGATCTTCTTTGGATTTGGAGCTGCCACCCGAGCTGCTGTTCAATTCAATATCTTCACCTTCAATGCCCCCCCCGCCCACATCCTCCCCGTCTGCACCACCAGTGCCACCTTCCACATCTCCGCCACCGCCAGCTGGCTTCAAGTAATCCGTGCCAGCTCTGCCCCTGCCGCCAGCTGCTGCACCACCACTGGGACCCGTACCAACACCACCACCACCAGCACCACTGGAGCCACTGCCACTGGCAGCACCACCACCCAAACCACCAGCTGCTCCCCTGCCAAAGTCATTGGCCAAACGGAAATCCGTGTCGCTCAGTCGAAAATCCGCCACGGAGGGATTAATGTGCGTGCCTGGACCCACCCGATTGTGCACCACCCGATAGCCAATGCCCGCACCCGCAATATACTCCACGGTGCGCTGAATGCCCTTGTCATCTAAAAAGGAGTAAGTGCCTCGCACGAGGCCATCGGAGGCACGACTCTCGGCACGTCGATGATCGGGTCCGGCGGCAATCAGTTTGTAGCTGCCACCAGGACCACGTTGCACCGACATCTTGCCGCGCGCCTTGGGATGCGACTTGTACAGCGGACTGGAGTAGCCCACAATCGCGGGATTGTCCGGCACCGCATTGGAGATCTCGAAGCCAGTGCCCGCTCCGGCCGCATAGCGCACACTGTGCCGCTCACCCACATCGTCCACATAGGAGTAAAGGCCTAGAAAATACCAATACAAATTATTAATATTATTATTAGTGATGTTGTGATTGATATATCGATATTTTGGCGGAGGCGATTTTCTAGTATTTTAACTCGATAATTTTTTTTGACGCTATATCGACGACTCGATTTTTTTTTTTAATTTTAACATTTCGATTAAAAACACGATTTTAAGTTTGAATTCTCATCACAACTAAATTAAGCTTTTTCACAAATCCATTTATTAAAATATTTATTTATTTTTTCCGTCCCACCACAGCTGTAGATTTTTAGGGATTTTTTGCAGTATAGTCACTTCTTTCCTCAAGTCTTACATTATTTAAGAAATGAGTATAATTATTTAATTAATTTAGCTATTTACTTTTGGATTTATTTGATGAATTATTTTTCCTTTGAAAAATACTCTACAAAACTTTTTAATTTCATATTATTTGTAATTTTGTTTTTTTTGAAAGAAAACTCAGTTTCTGACCTTAAGATAATTTTTAATAGCTTTTTTTTTATTTGTTCATATTATTTGAGTTTTTTATATAAATTTATCGTGAGAAAAAATGTTTTTTTACTGGAAAATGCTTAAAATCTGCGGGGAATGAAAAAAAGCCTCCGTTTTTGACCTTAAGAGAATTGTTACTAGCATATTTTCAACTCAACGACAATTAGACTTTCGCGAAAGACATTTTAAAGTAATTTAATTTTAATTTTTTTTCGATATGTCGAAAACTCGTTTTGTTTTTGACGATTTTAACAGTTAGATTTAAAACTCGATCCACAATTTGTTTATACATCACCGGTGTTAAATTACTTTAAGTTGTATGTAATTTACCTCTTATTCTATTGGTGGCATCATTCTCCTCGCTGCGTGATTGATCCGGCGTGCGGAAACTGAAGCTGTAGGAGGGATCATCGTAGGGATCGGCGAGGGGATCATCGGGGCTGCCACGTGGAAGCACCGGATACTGGGCCAAATTCATTTTGCGATGTATCTTTGGACCATTCGCGCGAAAGCTGCAAGGGAGAGAGAAGAAAAAGGGGAAGAGAGAGTGAAAGAGTGTGAGTGAGAGAGTGACAGCAATTAGCTGTTCAGCAGTTCATTTAATTGTTGTGGGAAAAGTTCTAAGATTGGAAAACACCCCCGTGTGGAAACGGATATAGTCGACTGTTAAAATCGCTCGCCAGTTGACAACAGAATTTATATTTTATCTGATGATCTCGCGCGTCATTGCTGTGATTACCGTTGCCACATCTGAAGTAAGTCCACCCCTTATGTTTCCCTTCCCTCTTTCTCTCTCGTTCTCATCACTGCCATTCAAAATTAAGCTACTTTTTATCTAACGCTGTGCATCTTAATGAATTTTCCGATTGCCATGTTACACACAATTTGTTAACAGCTTTTTGTTTTCCCAACTACCGGAGATTGCAAAAACAACAAACATTCGAAAATTGAATCTAATCGAAAAAAAAGCAACAGCAATCGCAGTTACAATCAGTGTTGCCAACATTTTAGCTGCCAAATAAATCGAAAAAAGCTCAATTTTTCAACAACGAAAATTCCAGAAAAAACTGTTGCTTTTTTTATGTTTAAATTTTTAATTTAAAAAAGAGGTATTTTTTCATATTTATAAAAAATTTGCTAATGTTTATTAAAATTATCTAATTCTAATTTTAAAATATTATATATAGATATTTGAAAATTTTTTGCTTGCTGGTAATCCTAGCAATCAAATAAAGATGTTGATAACAGACAAAACAAATATTAAAAAATACAAATTCTTACACACAATTTAACTTTCTAAAAAGTCGTCTTCTTTTTTTGTAATTTGACTTCTAAAAAAAGCCAACCTTTTTGTTGAAATAAAAAGCTGCTGTGGCAACACTAGTTACAACCAACGACAACATCGTTTAGGCAACAGAAACAAAAAAACAGCTGCTGCCCCCTTCTATTTCCTCTGTCTCTCTGTTTGCCTCTTCTGCTCGTTTGCAATGTGTTAGAACCGCTTCGTCTTCAACTTTGACTGCGAGACACGCTTCAGTGGCGCCCTGGGCACTTTGGCGCCCTCTGTTGGGCCTGTCTGTCTTGATATATGAGTTCGCCGGAAGACGAACCGAACCGATAACTTACTTAGCTACCGCACTTTACTCAACTGGCCACAATTTGCTATTCTGCTGCTGCTTGTTATACCCTGTAATCATGGAAACTGGCTGAAGAAGGTAGAATAAACTCTTCAATCTTCTGATTTTTAAGTCTTGCTTTCTAATTCGGTGTACTATTCCTTGTAATCACTGAAAGTATTTCAAAGGGTATACTAAACTTTAAATATTGTTAATACCGGAGGAAGTAAAGCATGTCCAAGCAGATTCATATTCGAAACCAAGTAATGCTCTCTATTTGTCTGTTTTCCTATATTACGGGGTATCAGTTAGTCAATCACTTCTTAAAAATTTATATAGACAGCTTTATAAGCTCTGCACTTTACTCATCTAGGTAAATACATCAAAGGCAAAGAGTGCAGTCTTCTGCTTACTTTGTGTACCCTGTACTTATTGAATGAGACTGAAAAAGGGTTTTATAAAGTTTGGGTATAGGCAAATGCAAGTCAAGGGAGACAACCCCAAGCTTATACTTGAATTTAAGTGGATTACAGCTGCTTGTTTGTTTGCATATGTTCTAGGGTATCTGTTAGTCGAGTACTTTTTACATTTTAAAGACATACCCTGTAGTAATAAAAGTTGTGTAATTTTCTGCTGGAAATTTGTGGTTTTTTTATCCTCTTTGATTATCTAGGGTATCTGCTAGTCGAGCCTACTTCACTTTTCTGTGCAGACAACTAAGCTAGCTCGCTTTTCTCAGCTAATCTCATATGATTCTTCTTCGATGTCTGTTTTTTTCTTTAGATACCCTGTAATTGTTAGAAGTGACTGAAAAGTGTTTAATAGACTTAAGAAAATTGATGTAGCAGTCGTAACCAGTCGCAGTCAAACCTTTATAGCATATGTATAAATTTATGGTGAATCTTTCTGTTCAAGCTTAATGTCCTAGGGTATATGCTACTTCTATCATATATAATATTTTGGTATTCATTCGTTTGGTATTACTCACCCACGTGGTCCGGCTGTATAGACGGTCTCTTCAATCTGTCCGCTCGCTGGACTACGCGAACCATAACGACCTCGCACGATGTTGTCTGGCGTTCCAGAGGCGCTATGATAGAAGCCTCCAATGTCATCATTTGCATGTCTATCCAAAAGTATCCAAAAGTATCCACAAGTATCCGAAACGTAATTGCGTGTTGGCCATGCGTGGCAGTGAGTGAAAGAAAGACACACATAGAATACAGTTACTCAGCGAAAATCAGGAAAGGAAGAGATGAAAAACGTGCAAAGTTCCACACGGCGTATGCGTATTATTCGTATTGTTTTTGATTGCCAAATGGCGTTAAAAAGGTGTTAACAACAACAACAACAACAACGGCACAGAGCTGACGAACCGTGATGCGTTTTGTTTGGGGTCAGGTGTAAAACAAACTCGATTAAATGATTTGTTAAGTTTTTTAAGCAGAAAAACATTTAATTAAAAATGGTTGTAGTATTTAAAGCTGCTAACAACTCGAGTGTGGCACGTTTAGAGTTCAAGTTGATTTAAACTATTCCTAATCAAAAGAAAAAAAACTATTTTGTCAGCTAAGCATATTTATCTGAAACATCAAAATTAAAAAGAAAATGACCTAAGTTTCAGTTAAGCCTAGGATTGATCAGGCCTTAAAATTAAAGTTGAAATTATATGTCAATTAAAGAGAGGTTTAATTTTACAAGAAATATTGAAATTAGAAGTACGCGCGACATTCAAAAAATTTAAAAACAAATCACAATTTAAATAAAATTCAGATTTCTATTTGTTTATTACTGATTAGGCATAAGTTTAAAGCTTAAAAATCGATGCTAAAAAAAACTTTGTGCTTTATACTGAGATTTTATTGTTTCACTGCCTTAAATTATTTATCCAATGAAAGTTGTACAGACGAAAATATCGTAGAAATTAGTACATCAATATTGTTGTAGGACGAGAGTGTTAAAGACAAAATTAATACTAGTTTAATTTAAAATTTTGAATTATTTTTCGGCATTTTTTAGTATAAAGATTTAGTGTTAATAATTCGTTCTGACACTCAATCTCATTTCTATGGCAAATTTTTCTTGGTTTCACTTCTTAACAGGATTCTTCTTATATTCAAGTGTCACATTAAATTCATTTCATGGAGTCATTTTAAATAATTTTAAAAAACTTTGTTATTTAATATTGTCCTTAATCGTGCACAGTCAAAGAAAACCTTTTGATTAATTTGATATTTATTTAATTAATTTAAGGATATATTTTTGTAAAGTTTTCTCTTGATTAATTAATTAAATTATATATTATTGTTCAGTTTTCTCTTGTTTAAAATAACAATTATAGCTTTATACCGAAACTGAAAGGATCCATCCGCATTGATGGTATTATATTCAATGTCAGCTAGCACAGGAACACTCAGATAGCCCAGAAAAGCGCAGGAAAAGCAAAGCAAACGCAGCATTTCAAAAGATTTTCCGAATTTTCCAGATTTTGTCAGCTTATTTTAAATGAGTTGAATATTAAATAAGTTGGCAAATTAAACACGCATCCTGCAGACAAGAAGACACAGGCACAGTTGCAGTTACAGTTGTAGTTACAGTGAACAGGCAGTATGGTGGACACACGAGGTGATCGCGACTCCGTTTGCCGTGTGGCGTGGCAAGAACAACGCGACGCGACGTTGACGACTGAATGGGGCAAAGCGTTAGACCTTCGTATTTAAATACGATTCTCAGGCGAATCAGCGAAGCGGTGGCCAGCGCTTGAATCGGTTAGATTCGTTAGATTCGTTCAACAACAACAACAACAACAACGGGACCAGCTGCCACTTGTCTCACCTGACCACCCACCAAAGTGGCAGCCACGAAGATGAAACAACAACAACTACAACCACAACAAAAACATTTTTGTGTGCAAATTGCGTTACACGAAACATTGAAAGAGTGAGGAGGGCAAAAAGTGAGAGGAAGGTGAGAGAATTTGTTCTAATGATGGACACGCAAGTGTCTTCGTTGTTGTTGTTGTTGTTGCTGTTCTTTTCAAGCTGAAGTTTGTGGCTGCTGTTTGTTTGTGCAACCATTGCTAACAATGTTAAGAGTCTGCTACTTGTTCTTGTTCAGTAAATTGCAACAGGAGAATAGAATCAAAAGGAGGCAGCCAGGAGAAGCATTAAAGTCGTGGATGCAGCTGTCTGTCAATTAGTTGAAGTTGCTGTTCTTTTGTCGTGCTGTGCTTTTTATTATACTCCTTGTTGTTGCTGTTGTTTTCGTTGCTGTTGTTCTTGTTGTCGTAGATTTAGCTTCCTGTTGCAGTCGTTGTTGCATTGTTGACAATTTTCCAACTGCAGTTTCAGCGCGTGATCTATGCCAAAACGTTTTTCCTGACCATTGAACTCAGCGAGAGGCGGCACTGTAAAAAATATATCAACAAATAAATAAAAATATAAAATAAATACAGTCGAACTTCCCTAACTCGAATTACCATTATCCACGAAAAAAGTTCGAGTTAGGGAGACTTCGAGTTAGGGAAGTAGAATTGTATGAATTTGCCTAGTATTGCCACTCGATTTTGTTCGAGTTAGGGAAGTTCGAGTTAGGGAAGTTCGAGTTAGGGAAGTTCAACTGTAAATATAAAAAAAATATATAAATATAAAAATATTGTATAAATATAAAAAAAATATATATACCTTAAGCGAATTAAGATTATTTTATTTATGTAAGAATAAAATTTATGCTATAACACATAAGTAATAAAACATTCAGAGTTTTAAAAAAATGAGAAAGTAATTTAAGTTTTATTGATATTCGAAAGCTCGACTGAATCTTCTTTTCAAGTAATAGTATATATTTTTATTCAGCTGTACAATATATTTAAATAAAAATAATTTATATACATATTTAAGTATTAGCATTCATTTTTATTAAATTTTACAATATATTTGAATAAGAATAATATATATATTTAAATAATAGTTTTTATTTTTATTTAATTGTGTAATATACTTTATTAAATGTTACGTCGAAATTGTTTTTGAATTAATTGACCTTCCTTTTTATAAAGATCTTTTAGAGCTTAGTCAAAAATATTAAATTATAGTATAAATAATCAAAAATTAAAAATTTTTTCCAGTTTTTTTAACTTTTTGAAGTCTTTGTTTTATTTAAATCGATACTATTTTTGTTTCCTTAAACCAAATTGATTGTCTCACAATTTCTTAATTACAAACTCAAATTAACAGTATTATTATATGGGCATTTCTCCAGAAATGTCAACCAAGCCTTAAAACGAAAAATTGCTCAAAAACTCACATTTTGTGCAATTATGTTCCAAAAATGTGTTCAAGTTATTTTTTTAAGCAATATACGCTAGAAGAAATTCAATAGGATGAACATATAGATTTCACATTGGAATAAATTCACTTTTTCCATATTTATGTCCATTTTCTTAAAAATTGATTTCCAAAATGGACCGTTTGTATTTTTTCGATTACACTCAGTAAAATAGTAAGATTGTAACATAAACCATTTTAATACATAGAAATATATTGAAAGTTTAATTTAAAACAAGTTTTTCGAGCTGTTTCGATATATTATTTAAAAAAAGAGAGACAGAAACAACAGAAATATTTTGTGGAAAAAAATGTCACGTGCGACATGTCGCATGCGACAGTGACTCAAATTACATTTAAAAAAAACTACTTGATATTTTTAAATCAAACAAAAAGCATTTTTTAGATAAATAAATACATTACATTTCAAAATAAATAGCATCAAAATATACGTTCACGTTTTGCCGAAATCAGTGCTAGAACTGGTCGCCGAAAAAACGACTTCTATCTGAGTCGCGTGCGAATGCCTTAGTTTTTTTAAAATATCTTGAAAACGAACAATTTCCCAAAATCCACTTTAGCACCAATTATAGTGCTAATCAATACCTATAAGTTTCTCCTTTGTTTTAACAAAATAATGTTTTGGCATATGTTTTATTTCACTTTGAATGCGTACGAATGTCGCATTCGACATGGGAGAATTACCCATATAAAATTTTCTGGAAAATTAACATTTATAGTAAATTTGATTTAAAATGTTTTCAATGATGTGAAAACTTTTTCTTCTCCTTAAACTGTTTTACCTCTATTTATGTAAAGAGTTTCTTATACTGATGATTTTCTATGAGTGTTTAAAAATCATTAAGCATATAATATTTGAGCTGAGAAAATGTTGATTATTTATTTCATTCGCTCAGTGTAAGCATAGGCAATTTTCAATATGGCACGCCCACTTTAATATTCAATCGGGGCACCGTTAGAGTTGCCCGTCATCTTTTCGTCTATGTCTATGGCTATTATAAATTTGTTTTGGCCCGAGTCTAGGTCAGTGTCTTAGCTGCAATTTGCCGCGTCTTGGCCTGGCGCAGCATGTTGCAATTAAAGGCAATTACGCGACGTGCAAGCAAGTTGCAAGTACAGGAAGAGTTGCAGTTGCAGCTCGCAGATTCTCTCAGATTCTAGTCAAGTATTATAGTAGTTGCTACCACCCGCCACAATTTCCGCCTAGGATGTGCCGAAAAGAATTTCCAACCTTTTTTAATGAGCATAATTAGCGAGCGAGAACTGAAGAGCTATAGAACTGAAGAACTGTAGAACTATAGAGCCACAGAGGCATCAGAGGCAGCAACTCAGTTATTGGCCATTGTTCTCGACATTAGAATGAACAAAGGAAAATATGTCAAATATTTTCATTAGATTTTGTATTTTACGCGTGTCACGTGTTTTGAAATTATATTATAATACTGAAATAAGTAAAAAAAAATATTTAAAAATATAGATAAAGATGAGTTTAACGTCTAAAATAAACTGACATTATACATATATGAAAATATCTCAAATATTTTGTATAAAAAGAAAATTCTAAAAACAGTGTATGAATATTTATTAATAGCCATAAATTTAATTAAATATATTAATTAAAAAAGTGTGTTAGAAAAATCTGTCATACATGTTTGATTAAAGCTAAAGTTTCTCTTCTTAAGGGAAAATTCGAAACTTATCAAACTCATCTATTTTTCTTAACGATTCTATTATTAGTATTTTTCAATAATAATTAAAAAATTATGCAGATAAATTTTAACTACATTTATTTTTAAAATAACTATTCAATTTTTTTCACAGAATAAAATATAATGCTTATCAGAAATAACAAAAAAACACTACTCATAATTTGAAATTTAAAATAAATACTAAAAATATTTCTGATATTAAATTTTGTTAGTAATTTTCAGGAATAAAACCATATTACTGCAGTAATACAAAAATACTGCACATAATTTGGAATTTAGAAAAAAATACTGAAAACATTTCTGATATTATTTTGCCAGCATTTTTCGGAAATAATACCAAATTACTGAAATAATAAAAAAAACACTGCATATAATTTGGAATTAAGGATAAACTACTAAAAACATTTCTGATAATATTATTTTGTTAGTATTTTTTAGGAATAAAACCAAATTACAGCAGATAAATTTAAACTGAATAAAAATACTCCAAATTTGTAGACAATTATTTAATCGCATCACGCGCTCATCTCTAAGCTTAGAACTCAGGCCCACAGAGGGTGCAGTTAGAACGAAAGACTTAAGGCACAAACTTGGCTCGCTTGGCTGCGTTTTGTGCGTCGAACGAATTTATTATGATTTACTGACCCACAATAAGTACTTGAGTGGATGTTGTTATTGTTATTGTGTGTATTATGACTGCCGCATACTATGATAGATAATCTAGATTATAGTTTAATTTAGTTTAATATGTAGATTTATTGAGGTTAAACAAAAATGCGGAAGACTTTGTTTATTGGCCAAGTTAATGAGATAATATTCTGCTCAATTACAATATAAGTTTAGGGTTGACATTGCATTGGGGAATGGAATGAAATTGAAACAACGACGCCACTGTACAGTTATGTGTTGTGTTGTGTTAACAACCGTAAGGACAAGTTTTGGAGGCAACTGCACGCATGGGAAATGTGCAACCAGTTGTTGCAAGTATTATTGTTGTTGCAGTTGCCATTGAACCACATAACCATAGAGCAAAACTGGAAATTCATATGCGTTTCACTGCCAACTGATTGTGTGTTTTAGCGAGGAGAGAGGAAGGAGAGAAAGGCCAAAACAGAAATGCCGGCAATCCTGCCAAAGTTGCATGGCAATGGCAATGGAAAGTGAAAATGCTTTCGTTTTCATTTGAACAATTTTCAACATTTTCAATTGGCAGCTGTTGCTCAACGTGTGCAGTTCAATTGGGCGCATCAATCAAATATCGTGTGTGAAGCAGCATGAAGATTATACAACTTGTGCATATTTTATGTGTTATCACATCCATCAGTGCCCTCGAATATGTTGTACGCTATGAGGTGAAGAAGGCGCGCTGCTTGAATCCACCGCGCACCGCAAGACGTGTGGAATCTGTGATAAGGGACTGCCAGGAGGAGGTGAAGAACAAGCTCGTTACAGGTGAGTAAAAGGATAAAAGGATAATTTATTTATTTGTTTTATGTAAACTAAGAGCAGTTGGAGAAAAGTACTTTTTAAAATTAAAAAAAAATTAAGTAATTTAATATGATATTAAATAAACATAAAATCCTATTTTTATAATATAAATAAAATATTAATTTAAATTTAAACCAAAAGGATAAAAAATAAATGAATTATGAAAGGTGTTCAAAAAATTTTCAAATGATCCAATGTCTGTTGCATGAATTGGGCACAATCAGATTTCATTATGTTTCCAATTGCTTTTCAATTTTCTTTATTTTCTTAAACCTCTAAAAAAGAAGTCTTCCAATTTAGATGCTGTCTTTATTTTGAATTATTTCTATTATTTATGTCTTTTATTTTATTATTATTTTTTTAAAAAAAATAAGTCTTAAAATTTAGATGCTGTCTTTATTTGTTTTAATTATTTATATTTTCATTTAGTTTTATTTTTTATAATTTTTATTTTAAATTATTTTTGTTTTTACTTGTATTTATTTTTTAATTATTTTTATTTTCAATTATTTTTTCAATTATTTTTATTTTTAGTTATTTTTATTTATTTTTATTTCTGACAAAACTAAGAACTTTTGTCAAATTAAAATATCAGTTATTTTCAACAATATAACTCTCTTCACCCACAGAGGCCTACCAGATACTCAAGGAGCAGGTGTCGCAGGAGCAATCCCCATTAAATCCGCACAGCGATAGAGTTGAGTTCATAGAATCCTCCATTGACTGGCCGCCCGTGCCCGACGAGACTTTGTCGGAGCAACCACCCAAGGAGGAGGATTCACCACCCACCAATGTCACCCATGACAGTCGCTATGAGTACATACTGTTTGATGAGCCGGAGCCACGACGCCGTGTGGCACGTTTGATGCGCAGCGTCAAACGCTTGGATGTGGCAAGTGTGGGCATCTATCATCCCACGCTGGTACCGCTGGAGGATAAACGCATTGCGGGGGTAAGTCGAAAAAAAAGGCGACATATTCCTTCCACTTTGTTGTCAGTCATAAAAATCTATCTCTTGTTAATGAACGTGCAACTGCAACTGCAACGGGCAATTAAGTTCAATGGCAGCGCAGAGGCATCAGAGGCAACATTGCCATTGATTTGGCGTGCAATTAAAATGCACCTCAACCTCAAGTACAGTCGCCACCCGCCTCATGCTAAAGTCAGGGTTGTATTTTTGTATTTATTGCTAGACAATTGAAAGAAAAGCGCAGTCGTTGCAGCAGCTCTAGACAGTGCTGCATGTATTTTAAAGGCTAAAATAGGCAACTTGACAAAAAAAAGAAAGCTAAAAATAGACTTGAACATTTTTAAAAATTATCAAAAAATGTAAATTTTTTTTTTAAGTATTTTATAATGTTTTTAATACAAAATTGAAGCTTAGTAATTAAATTTCCAAAGGTACTTTTTGTACCTTTTTAATTTTAAGGGCTAAAATAGCAAATTTAAAAAAAAGATAGCGAAAAAGCTTGAAAAGATTGAAAACTGTTTAAAAAATTTTCATATTTTTTTGTATACATAGTTTTTTTTAATTGTTTTTAATTCGAAAATGGAGCTTGGTAATTAATAAAAATTAAAATGTCCTTTTTGTACCTTTTTAATTTGATTATAATTTTCATCACTAAAATATTTCAACATTTCATATAGACAAAAAATCAAACGAGTTAGCTAAAAATAATTGAAAAAATATTGAAACATTTTTAAAAAAATATTTATTCTCTTTTAAAATTTGTAAAATTATAAAATGCAGATTGAAGATATGTAGTCCATTCTAAAAATGTCGATTCATAATAGTTTTTGGCCATTTTATGAAACTATAATTACCTATATTATATTGCAACTTAACAAATTAGTTTTTGTCGTAACACAATTTAATTTTCGATATTTCCATCATAAAAATATTCCAATATCTCAATATTCCCCCATTAATAAATGTATTGAAGTTACTTTGTCATCAAAAATAACTAAGTCTAGCTATAAAATAGTTTTTTAAATTGGCAACACTGGTCGTTGTTGCAGTTGCAGTTGTTGCCGTTGATGTTGTTGCTGCAATCGTTGCATGTTGTTGTGGCTTTTTTGTTCACACACAACAAGCTAAATTTTATGGCTGAAAAGTGCATTTTATGGATGCATTTAATACACATTAGCTGCTTTTTATGCATCAGCAAATTGAATGCTTAGTTAAGAGTATTTTCTCGTTGCTGTTGTTGTTGTTGCTGTTGTTCTCTCGATTGTTGCTGTTGTTCTTTATTTATGTTTTTTTCCAATTTACAGTGTCTGCTGCACTGTGTGTACGCCAGAAACAACGCCATTGACAAGAACGGTTGGCCGACACTCGATGGGCTGGTGGACTTTTACTCGGAGGGCGTACACGAGCACGGTTTCTTTATGGCCACACTGCGTTCCGTGAATCTCTGTCTGCGAGCCATGACCAATAAATATCATGTGAATCGCAAAGACTTGCCGCAGAAAGGCGAAAGCTGTGATTTGGCATTTGATGTCTTTGACTGTATATCCGATCAAATCACAGGATATTGCCTCGACCAATATAGCAGATATTAAGAAATGCATGTAATAAAAGTTGTATTTATTGAAGAGAAACAATTTTAAATTTCATAACTGATGCTGATGGTCAATCACTGTCAATCTCCTGTCAACGCAACAGTTGATCAAGTTGACAGCTGTTCACACTAGGATTGACTAAGTTGATACAACGTTGGCTTGTTTATCAACAGTGGAAATGCAGTAGGTATTTGTGTGTGTTGCCAATTTAGCTATTTTCCAACTATTTTACAATTTATCCCGCATTTGCCAATTGCAACCCACTAGATCTAGCGGGAAAATAGCTAAAAACACCAGTCGAAAACAAACAGAACCAAATCAGCCAATTGCAGTGCGCTGCAAAGCGCCCTCTAGCGCATGGCTACGTTTTTTGGTTCTCTTGCCTGCCGGAAAAAAGCGGCAAAAAAAAAGGGTAAATTTTTTGACATTGATTTTTTCGGCCGAAAACGTCAACTTTTTTGTTTTTTGAGCCTAGCTCTAGAGCTTTGAAATTTGTGTCAGAGAATTTGTTGAATTTTTCTCGAATTATTGATATTTGTTGTTTCTCAAATTTCCTGTTATTTCTTCATTTTTTTTTGGTTTTTTCTCAATTTTGCCACCAAAACCAATTTGTAATAAAGTTAATTATTTTACCTAATTTTGGATTTTGTTGCTTTTTTGAAATTGTTTCTCAATTTTTTTAAATTAATTTTTGAAAATTTCACGTTTTTCCATTTCAAATTAGCGCGCTGATGGTTTCAACAGCGCCATCTAGCGCACTAATGTTGAAACTAACCATTGACTGTGTCCGTTGGTTACTCCGAGCTGCTCAGAGATGGCGCCACTGCGCAACTAGTCGCAGTACAATTTTTAGCGATTCCATTTTCAAATGCACCATTACAAAAAATTTATTTAAATAAATAAATACACTAAATACTAAAAAAGCTGAAAGTAATATAACACGACCAAATATTATAGCTAAAGTGTCGTCTTTCTTGTTTTGCGCGCAATTTGTTTAAAACCCTGACAGTGTGACCGTATACGCAATAAGTAAATCCATATATTTTAGAGTTGGGTTTTTTAGTTCAATTTGCTGAATAAGTTCAATCGCTCATTTTTCAGTTAGTTGCTTATGAACGATAAACGATGTTTCTCTTGAGTGAAATGTGAAATATGTTCAAAGTTTTTAACTAAAATAGATCAATTCCAATAAGATTCAGGAAAATCTAGCTTATTGAAAATGAGAAAAAAGAGTAAAATGGGTTTTTTATTTTGGGCTTAAGTAACCTTTCATATTGTTCCAATCGGGGAACTCCATGTATATAATTTTCAATGTAATTCTTTAAGAAATTTAAATCTTGTTTAAGAAATTACTGACCATCTGCGAAATGAACGAGCTAGTTCATGATTGACTGAATAAGTTCATTCGTTCATCTTAATGTCCCGTTCATTTGAACTTTTTCAGAACGAAACGAACTACACAATTATTGGCCGCGAGTTGGAAACGCGAGTTGTTTGGAAACTGGAGCGTACGAAATAAAATGTAATAATTTGTGCTTATTAATAATATGTAAATATTAAGGGTTATCTAGTACACAATACATTGTTCAAATTACGTATTGAATGTGCTACAAGTGACTTAAAGTGATTATATATGTGTCTGTAGTTAGTTGAAAAGCAGCGTACGTAATTGAGGTCAAAAAAATCGTGAAATAACTGGAAAACTGTAACAAATTGCAGAGCTTTTAAGTTGAAAAAGCAACGAAAACATAACATAAATATAAAATCTTTAACTTGCAGTTGTTAAAAGCCAATTTTCCTTGGCCATCAAATGTTTTTAAGGGCTTATATAATGCAAGTGGGCGTGTTTTTAAATGCGCCTGCGCTTGCCCAAAAAAAATGAAAATGTAGAAAAGTGAAATATCGTAAACTTGATGTTGTTGTTGCTGCCGGCGGCCAATCGACGTCACATGTTTTAAGTAAATTAGTCGGTGTATATTGCAATGATGACGCAATTTTGCTCCGTTTGCTCAGTGGAGTGAGTGAGAGAGTGCGATAATGCCGCGTGTGCTTTTCGTGCTTGTGAATCATTCACATCATAGTTGTTGCTGTGTTTGGTTATTGTTGCTGGAATTCTCCGTAAGCGACCGCATTGTTCGCATACAGAAAGTTCCCCAAGTGATTGTTGTTGTTGTGACTCGCTCGCTCGCTCTCTCTCCCTCTCTTTTCGCTCTCTCCGCTATAGCTGTCACTCAACAGGTTACATTCCCTTTTTAGCTAGCAAAGTCACGGCCAAGTCACAGTTTCCGCCAATTGCACAACTCTATTTGCAGCGCTTCAATGAACGCACGCGGTCGTTCGTCTCTACAACTCTGTCTTTGTATGTGTGTGTGTGTGGTCCACTTGAACTGAAGTTGTTTTTGCATGCGTCTTGCATAAAGTCTACACTAGCGGCATTTTGGGGGCTCGTCTGCTCTCCGCATGCAACTGCAGTTGGTTTGTGTCTTGGCTAAATCCAATTGGCATTTGCGCTCAAGTTCTTATTGGCGCATGTTTGAACTTGAAATTCTTTGCTATTGATTAGTAACTTGAGATACTATGTGTAAATGTATTTGTACCTTATGTGATTCATTTGAAATATGTGTTTTTACTCATGCCACATTTCGGCTAGGCGGCAATTTTAAAAAGACAAGCAGCTGACGACAGTGACGAGTTTTTGTCGAGTTTTATTTGAGCACGGACTTTGAAATGATTGTAAACAACCTAAACACACACACACACACACATAAGTGAATAGAATGATAAGAGATCTTTTATCAGTTACGCGCTTGGCCCCTTTTCCTGAGTGCACACACGTAGATACATTTGTATCTATATATCTAATGAGATACATTTTGGCGTTGTCATGTGCCTTTTTATCGCACATTTTGTTTTTCATGCGCTCCGGACGTAAACGAAACAACAACAAAACAAGCAGCAACAATTCGATTTCTAAAAAAAAAAAATTGTTTTATTTTTCTGTTGTTGTTGTTGTTGTTGTTTTTTCATTATTTCACTTTGGGGTAATCTTTCGGCTGCGCTGCCACAAAACGTTCAGTCGACGCGCAGCACTCAACACGAACAAATCGTTGGGCTCGCGTATCTGTCAGATACGTCGTACACGCAGATACATATATATTCGGTTCGTTTTATACGCTATACGTTACGTTATTTCCAGTGTTTTTTTATGGGGCCAGTGCAGTGCATAATTTAAAATATATTAAAGCAGCTCCAAAAAGAAGAATTTGAAAGTTGAAATACAATTGAAAAATGCAGTTCAATTTACTTATAGCATATACACATATATGTATATTATATATTAATTAGCAGATATTATTATCATTATTTATAATTTCATAGCATTTTTCTCTCACGCGAGTTTTCTTTTGTTATATTTTACTTTTTTTCACTTATGTAATCATCTGTTTTCGTAACCAAAGCGGCGACGTTGACGGAGAAAAATAAAATATAATTGCAAGAAAGGCGGATAAATAAACGTGGGAAAAGCATTAGAAAGAGAGAGATGCAGCTAGCTTGTTGGCAAACTAATTAAATTCAATTATCTGCATTGTTTTTTGTGTTGTAATCGGAAAAACCGTTTAATGAAATTTTTCTTAAATTTGAAATGCTCTAAAAATATGCATTAAATAAGCTAAACTGGCAGCACTGGTTGTAATCAACAGTCTGTCAAAGTTGCCACTTTCAAATATTCAATAATTTAGTGACCGCTTTAAACCGGTTTATTTTATGAGCCACAAATAATCGACTGTCTGTCTGTCTGTCTGTAACCCACATAAAATTGGTAGCTGTTCAATGAAGTGAAGGCAGCCAAAATTTGGGCAAAAACTTCAATTATTTTACAGACTAATAAAAAAAATTAAACAATAATAAAAATAAAAAATTCAATATATAAATATAAATTTCAATAATTAAGCTTCAATAGACATTAATAAAAATTCTTAATTAATTAATTGTTAAAAAAAAAATTATTCAATTAAAAATAAAAATACATTATTTAATTAATGCATCAAATTCAATATTTAAGGTTTAAACAATAGATAAATACACATTAAAAAAAATTATTCAATTAATAATAAAAATGCAAAATTTGATACATAAACAAATTTAAATTTTTTAAGGTTCAAATAATAGATACATAAAAAGACAATAATACAAAATTATTAAAATAATAATAAAAATGCAAAATTGTATGAATAAATAAATTTCAATATTCGAGGTTCAAGTAATAGATAAATAGAAAATCGTAGTTTGTATTAAATTTTCCATTTTTATTATTAATTGAATAATTTTGAATTATTGTCTATTTATGTATCCCAAAAATGGAAATTTATTTATGTATTAAATTCTGGATTTTTGTTATTGAATTGAAATATTTTTTATTTATTAAACACTGCGAGCAGCTGATTAACTTGTAAGGGATTTCCTGTAGCACTAGATCGATAAGATAATAAATATAAAATTAATTTAAAAAAGTAAAAAAACAGACTAGACACACATCAGACATCAGACTTGCCTTCCACTTCCAGCTGATAAGCGCATGTGACCTGTTAACGTATTTTGTCGATCAAATGCCACGCCTTGTTTTTCGTTTTTTTGCATAGAAAATCGCTGGAATTTAGATTATATTTATTTTTCGCACGCGCTTTTGCTTATCAGAGACCAACAAGAAAGTAAAGGAAGGGAATTTAATTAATAAACAAATTGCATGCGTGGCATGATTTATATCAAAAAAATATCTGGGAGGCTTGTTTTTATATAATTTTTATCAGTTGAGACACTTTTTTAGTTAAACCAGGCTAACACAGAGACAAATAAAGCAATGAGATATTATTGTTTAACATGCAAACAAATATACACAAAATTGATTAAGTCAAGTTGACAATTGCGCAGCACACGAAAACAGAAACAAAAAAAGAAAAGAAAAGTGCACAAAAACAACAAGTAAAAATTCACAAAATTCATACATATATAGATAACATCATATATATATGTTTATATATATTTTCGACAATATTTCACCACTGTGCCAATGAGTTTTTTTAGCCAAGCAATTTGACGTCAGAAAAAAACCGATCGCAGAGTCACGTGTGTGTGCGTGAGTGTGTGTGTGTGTTGTAGTAACTTGGTAACTGGGCTGAGTCTGGTCAGCTGTCTAGACTGAATACATTCAGATACATAAGTATCTGTATGTTAATCAGCTGCCTTTAGTAACTTGTTTTTTCTTATATTTCATAATCATCGTTAGTTGCAAGCTGAAGTAAAAAAATAAGAGAAGATATGGCAAATATGTCACTTGTATAACAGTCGTCATATCTTATCAACAATTAGAAAAAACAGTTGTCTACACACAACAACAACTAATTAAACTACATTTTGATGTTTGTCAACAATTAAACAATCCGTCTATCAGCTAAAAAGCTGCACAACTATTGCTGTAATTTGCTTATCAATTAATGCCATACCTTGTCTATTTATTTAATAATCAATTTACATAATTTGTTTCATTTGATTACAGTTCTATTTTGTAAAAATACCACAAAATGCATAGAGCACACACGGCCTTTAGTTTGGCGCTATCGCCGATGGCGCATAAAAACTTTGCCACATGGCTTTTAAACAGCAGCAGCAGTCAAAAGGTAAGCTAAATCAATACACTATAAATCAATAATTATATTATTTAACTAATCAAATTGTTTATTCCTATCAGCTGGTCAAGGCCACCGCCGCTGCTGCCGTTCGCACCTACAACTCTGCGGCTGCGGAACCTTTTGCCAATGGCAGCACCGCCACCTACGTGGAGGAGATGTACAATTCCTGGCTGCGTGATCCCAGCTCTGTGCATACTGTAAGTGGGTGCATTCCCCCAGGGAATGACAACAACAACCGACAAGGCTAAAGGGTTCAATCCCCTTTTTTAATAATGCGCCAACAAAACGTGTTTTTTTTTTGCTTGATATGGCAAACAGTTGAAGCTTATTTTACATATTGACAGCAATATTTCTACATACAACAATTTTAACAATTTAACAAGCAATTTCGCTTATTGGCGACATGCCGATGATTTAATACGCTTGCTAAAAAATATCTTTAAGTTAACCTAATTAGTTTGCATATTTAAGATAAAACTAAATGCAGTCAGAACTTCCTGAACTCGAATTGTCTTAGCCAAAGAAAAAGTTCGACTGGAATTCTTTTCTTTAAGTTTAGTAAACGCTATAGATGTATTTTGGGCTATAGAAAATGGAGTTATGAAGGTCGGTTACACTAGTTCGACTGTATTTAAATTGTGAATGTTGTTTTGTTTGTCTACTAATATATTCTATGAAAAATAAATGATATTTTAGTCAGATTATGTAAAGTCTAATTTGGTCAGAATGTTTACAAATTATATGAGATATTATATTCCAAGAAACATAAACTAAGACTTCGATTTTCAAACGATTACTTCCATTACACTTATATGCTAAACAAACCTTCTTAAATGCGATGCATATTTCATCACAATATTATAATACCCTCTACAAAAAATACAATTATCCAACCTTGAACCAGTCAAACGAATACTAGCGCAATTTGCTGTTAATTGCCTAAATCAAATTGCTTTTAACCAAAAAAGAAACACGTTTAATTGACGCTTTAAGTTATTATTAATCATTATTGAATGACCTATACTAATTTAATTTTTATTCAATATTTTTTGCTGACAGTCTTGGGATGCGTACTTTCGCAGCAACACGTACGTGAGTCCACCAAACTTGGCGCCCGTGCAGGCGAACACGATGCCGCTGTCGGCCTTCAACTTTGGCAGCGCTGTCGGCGCTGCTCCCGACTCCAAGACCATTGATGATCATTTGGCTGTGCAGGCGATCATTCGCAGCTATCAGGTATGCTTGTGCTGGGTCCATTGCTAGATTACCCCCAGATCCACACCCACTATATAGAGTTGGAACAGTTGAGATTATATTGCAGCCGCAAAAGCGTCATATTTATTTTCGCTTTTTGTTCGTTTTCCGTTTTATGTTTATTTCCCTTAATTTCCTTTTGGTTGTTCTTTTTTTAACCTTAGAGGTTCTATATTTGTTTATGTTTATGGATCTTTTTTAGAGCTGCCCGCCTTCTTACCCTTCTTATATACTTTGTGTTTCATTTATTTTGTGTGTGCACTCGAAAAAGTATCTCAATTCTTACACACAAATGTAGCTTAGAGAACTCCTTTTTTTTTGCTTATTGTTTGGTATAAATGCCTTCCTTACATTTTAGACTTAAAGCCATTATTGTTTACATTGTAGCAACCACGCACCTCTCTTCCCCCCATTACAGTTTTGTTTAGCTGGGAATCAGGTGTAGTAATGTTTAAATCTTTAAAAGCAGGGATCGAAAATTAATTAATTAAATAATATTGTAGATGAATGAAAAAAATGTAGATACAGTGATGAAAAAAGTATAGAAAAATAATAGAATATAATATAATAGAAATCCTGTTGTTTTGTTAAATTTTCAAAAACACTACAAATTTTTAAAATTAAATTTAAACTTAAACTGAATACGTGTTAATTTAAAATTATGAAACTAAAAAAAATATTTTTTTCGAAGCAATTTTAAAAATACAAAAAATTTATTTTAGTTTCTATTATTTTTTCCATCATTGTATATAATAATTGCATGGGGTATTCTGGAAACTGGATAATAATGAATAAAATTGAAAAAATTAAAAAAAAAAATACATAATTATTATTTTTAAAGATTTTTATTTACATCAACTAATTATTTTTATTTTTTCTGCATTAAATATATTAAAAACTATATTCGTAACGATCCCTGTTTAAAAGTTTAGTAAATGTTAGGGTATTTACAATATGCTATGGTCACCCTTATTCACATTATTTGCATTTGATCCTTGCACCACATTGATTACTTGTCTGTAGTACTATATATCTTATATATTATCTTGATGTGTAGTTAGATGAACTTGAAAAAATCCACAAAAAAAAGAACGAGAACAACATAATTAATTTTAATACAATATATTGAAAGAAATATCAAAAAAAAACTCTGCATAATGTGTATAATTACAATATAATATATAATTTAATGTATATACATTATGTATGTATACAACATACATATATACTATATATATTATATATAGTCACGTGGTCATTTGGCATCTGATCTGGATCCTCTTGGAATTTTAACACGCGAAAAAACCGTTTGCAAGGACGGTCTTGCACGTCGGGCTAACGAGGATGTGCTCAGGCAGCATTCTGGGTTTTTGTTTGGTTTGTAAATTCTCAAAACTCTACATATCGTACTACCTACACACCCACTACCCCCCGCCTACCCCTCAATAAAATGCACCCACCCACCATATAAAACACTTGCACACACACAAAAACTCACACACGCAATCAATCAATCAATTTGTAAACTTGTTTTTAGTGCTTTAAAGCCTATTTAACCCCCTTCCATTTAATAATATTTCTTACTATCGATTTATATTACTATCGATATAATAACATGAAATTCGGAGTTGATGAGGCACAGCCAAGTCAGAACTTGGACTTATCGTTTAATAGCAAAGTTTATCAAATTCATAGTCCATAAGTTAGTTGAGTTTAGTTCAAAACTGTACTCGTAAGTAAACTCGGTGTTTGGCTTTCACACAAAACTTGAATTAATTACAATTACAATTTAAAATAATTATCCTATGTGTTGTCTGTCCTAGTGCATTCTAGTTTCCCCATTAGTTTTAACCTTTTAAACCCAAGAAAGAAAAACCAAGAGAAAAACCTCATTTGTTTTTCGCTGCTTACTTTATGTATCTTTATCTCTATCTATCTCTTTGTATCTAGCTATTTGTTATATTACAATTTAATAATTATTTTATTTGCTATATTATTTATTAATTTTTCTTATTTTTTTTTTCATTTTATTTTATATGCTTTCTAACCTGCCCAAAAAAACTAAAAATGATAATATCGAATCGAAAAAAAACGTTAAACAACAAATTCCAAATTCTCTCTCTCTTGTATTATGTGTGCAACAACAAAACAAAATTTAAAAAAAACATTGTTAATATTTATACACTACACTACAATAACTGACATTACTGACGTTAGATTCGAGGACATAATGTTGCTCATCTCGATCCACTCGAAATTAATACACCAGATTTGCCTGGCAACACCTCGACGAAATCCATTTACGCTAATTTCAGTTTCGGTAAGTAAGCTTAGAGGCTGTCGCAAGCATACATGAATGTGGGGGAATCCCCTCCCTTCACTTAATATTCCACCACAACACGTACACCCAAAATTCATTATATATTTTCGTTTTAATATACACGTTACTTAAAAAAAAATTAAAAGGGTATATTGTATTTGTTGAAATGTTTGTAACCGACCCCATAAAGTATATATATTCTTGATCAGCATCAACAGCCGAGTCGATATAGACATGTCCGTCTGTCTGTCCGTCCGTGTGAGCGCTAGATCAATCAAATTTGGCACACAAAATTCCATAAGCCCCACGCAGATCAAGTTTGTTTCAAATTCTTGCCCCGCCCAGTACAGTTTTTAGAATACTACTTTTTTTTAGGTATTTAACGTTAAATATTATTGTTACCTATCATCCTACCAAATCGCAACAAGATTGCCCAAACAGAACGGTAGTAATAACTGTTTTAAGTTTCAAGCAATGCAAATGCCTAAAAGTATGCAATAAAAAATATTTAATATTTATTTCAATAAGTAACGGGTATCGTATAGTCGGGAATAGTCGACTATAGCCTTTCCCCGCTTGTGTTTCTTACGTCTTGTACAAAATAAACTACCGCCACCAGAAATCAAACAAATAAAAATATATTTATGTCGTACTTAGTAATTCCCAACTTGTACCTTGTACTTCCTTTCATGCACACATTCCAACAAAATAAAATATATATAATAATAAAAAAAAATTATTAAAAAAAAAAACAAAACAAATATCCGATAGAACCAAGTAAATATATACTTTTATATATATATAAATATAAAATTATTGCTCAATTCAGTGTTATATATATAGTAGATATTATGTTGTGTAAACTATTATTAAATATATTATTTTGTTTTTTATTTTTTTTTAAATGTAATTTCAAAGTTCATGATTAAATTTGTCTGCATGTCGTGAATTTGTTATTAATTACATTATTATATAGTCAAGTAATTGTTTTAACCAAATAGAAACTTTTTCTTGGTTTTTTATTTGTTTTTTATATTTTTATATAGTTTTTTGTAGAGCTGAGAACAAGTTAAAAATTAATATAATAAAGTTAATTTGCTGTAACTAAATATTAAATTCATTTTATCAAAACAATTACTTGACTAACTATAAATCAATGATTAAAGTTGATTATCAGGCATACACAGAATATACAATATTTATAAGTATCATTTATGTAAGGCATGTACAGTTTAAAACAATGTTTAGGATAGTTGAGCATGTTCAACGTTTATATAGAGCACAATATACATATTTATACAGAACAACAATCATTACACTCCGAATTTCAAACCAAACCATTTGCCGCCTACAACAACAACTACAACACTAATCAGCATCACTAAAAAGCAAACATTTTAATTGGTAACACTTACTAATATTCAATTATATATGTATATATTCGATAACATTAGGCGAGCAGGATATGGAGCGTCAGTTCAAGTTGCCCAGCACCACATTCATTGGTGGCGATGAGGCTTCGTTGCCCTTGAAGTGAGTATCTTTTGATTCTCCCTCAAACTAATTCTCAACTAATTTTATAAACTCTCTTTTCCAGGGAAATCCTTAATCGTCTGGAGAATGTTTACTGCAATAAAATTGGTGTGGAATTCATGTTTATCAACTCTTTGGAGCAATGCAACTGGATTCGCAAGCGTTTCGAGACACCCGGCGTGCTCAGCTTTACCCCGGAGGAGAAGCGTCTGATTTTGGCCCGTTTGACACGTGCCACGGGCTTTGAGGCGTTCTTGGCCAAGAAGTACTCGTCGGAGAAGCGTTTCGGTCTGGAGGGCTGTGAGATTATGATCCCAGCCTTGAAGGAAATCATTGATGTGTCCACCGAGCTGGGCGTCGAGTCTGTGATCATGGGCATGCCGCATCGTGGTCGTCTCAACACCTTGGCCAATGTCTGCCGCAAGCCGCTGAATCAAATCTTTACCCAGTTTGCTGGTCTCGAGGCTGCCGATGATGTAAGTGAAAATATCAATTTAATTTTTAAATTATTACTAGTATTTACAACTAGTTAGGATAATATTTTTATTGATGTAAAAAAAAAATACATCGAAATATCTACAATTCAGTTTTTGCGAAAGCGACTTTCAAGTAATTTAACTCAATGATTTTTAAAGATAATCAATTGAATTATTTAACTCGATTTTCATAAAAAAATTGGCAACTCACTGGAGTTTGTTCATCGCAGCTCAATTGCAGAATATAGTTGATTAGGAGCTGATTAGTTTTTAAATAGACTTTTTATCTTTTCGGATAAAATTTAAATTTATTTTTCTTTTAAATACTTATTTACTTTTTATATAGACTTTATCTTTTCAGCTAAAATTTAAATTTAAATCTAACTACTAAGTTTTACTTTAATTTTTATAATACTTAGTTTTTACTTTAATTTTTACATTAATTTTGGTCAACTCTACTTAGTTGAAATTGAAGAAATAAATAAGTGTTTAAACTTGATATTACAAAAAGTAAAATAAAGTAAAAGTAAAATTACAAAAGATGAGGATATATTTCGAGCTAAAAAAATGATTTGAACAAAATTGATTTAATTTGAATGCAGAATTAATTTTTAGGCCAAACTCTGATGAAATTGACATTCTGCTTTAGTTTTGCCAAATTTATGAAATATTTGGTCTGATTTTCGAACTAGCAACTTTAAAAGTCAAAACTTACGCCTGTATTTAAATTTTATTTATTTATCAGGGGTGCCACAGAAAACGCTCGAATTTCACTTATACTTCATAGAAATTTAAGTGAAATTCAAGCGAAAGCGATTTCTGTGGCACCCCTGTATATTTATTTTATATCGTTGTAATTTGAAGATATACCGACAACTCAATTCATTTATTGTCAATTTTTACATTTTAATACTTAATTTACTCATCACATAATATCTTATTTAATTTTCACAGGGTTCTGGTGATGTCAAGTACCATTTGGGCACCTACATTGAGCGCTTGAACCGCGTGACAAACAAGAACATTCGTCTGGCCGTCGTGGCGAATCCGTCGCATTTGGAGGCCGTCGATCCCGTGGTGCAGGGCAAGACACGCGCCGAGCAGTTCTATCGCGGCGATCAGGAGGGCAAGAAGGTCATGTCCATTCTCATTCACGGCGATGCCGCCTTCTGCGGCCAGGGCGTTGTCTACGAGACGATGCACTTGTCGGATCTGCCCGATTACACCACGCACGGCACGATTCATGTGGTGGCCAACAATCAAATTGGCTTCACCACCGATCCACGTTTCTCGCGCTCCTCGCCGTACTGCACGGATGTGGCGCGTGTCGTCAACGCTCCGATTTTCCATGTCAATGCCGATGATCCCGAGGCCGTGATGCATGTGTGCAAGGTGGCAGCTGAGTGGCGTGCCACATTCCACAAGGATTGTGTCATCGATTTGGTTGGCTATCGTCGCAATGGCCACAACGAGATCGACGAGCCGATGTTCACCCAACCGTTGATGTACCAAAAGATTCGCAAGCACAAGAACTGCTTGGATCTCTATGCGGACAAGCTGATTGCCGAGGGAACTGTCACCGGCGAGGAGGTCAAGTCTGTGGCCGCCAAGTATGAGAACATCTGTGAGGAGGCCTTTGCGCTGGCCAAGACCGAGACGCATGTCAAGTACAAGGATTGGCTGGACTCGCCCTGGTCGGGCTTCTTCGAGGGAAAGGATCCCCTGAAGGTGGCGCCCACTGGCGTCAAGGAGGAGACTCTGATTCACATTGGCAATCGCTTCTCGTCGCCACCACCAAATGCCGCTGAATTCGTTATCCACAAGTGAGTAATGATTTGATTAAAAAGATATAGTACTTAATGATAATAAATCGGATGTGTTATAAGTTAAAAAAAAAGTTTCAAACTGCTAATTTTGATATAATTGTAACTTTACGTAAACTGCTCAATTAGAAATATTTATTTTTAATTTTAAAATTGCATTTCTAAATGTAGCACTTAATTTTTCATTAAAAGTCGTATTCAATATAAATTTTAACTAAGAAATTTGGAAATTTTTATTATTCCAAAAAAAAATTCCAAGCTAATAAATATTTTGCAATTGTTATTCGAATGTTACTCTATTCGAGAATCTTGGTCTTAATTGTAAACTAGCATTTAAATTTTTATAAACAAGTCTAAATGTCACAACTTATTTTGAATTTGTTTATTATAAATCGTACTTAATATACAGGGGTGCCAAAGAAACTTAAATTTTATACAAATTTAAGTGAAATTCAACCGAAAGCGATTTCTGTGGCACCCCTGATAAGTCTTAACTAAGAAATTTTAACTTAAAAATTAATTTTTTTTGTCAATTTTAATCATTTGAGTATTGCTAAAAACGAAATACCTTTTTTAATATTCTATTTAAAATTTTCTAAATATTTAACTTTTAATTTTTATTCAAAAATTTAATTTCCAATTTTTTTTTTTTCATTATAAACTGTGAATTAGTTTTAATTTTAACTGTTTTTGTTTCATAAAAGTAATAAATCTGGAGTGCCACAGAAATCGCTTTCGCCTGAATTTCACTTAATTTTATATGAAATTTAAGTGAAATTCAAGCGAAAACATTCTGTAGACTACCGAATAATAGTGTTTCAATAATCAATAACAAACAATTAATTTTATGTTTCAAATTAAGAAAATGATGTACCTAATTAAAAACATAAATTTCGAAATTTTTTATTTAATTAATTATTTTAAAAATTTAAATTTTGGTTTTCTGTTAATAACTCCCATCTTCTGCTTCTTCTGTTCTCCTTCCCAGGGGTCTGATGCGTGTTTTGGCCGCTCGCAAGGCCATGGTCGACGACAAGATGGCCGACTGGGCCTTGGGCGAGGCCATGGCCTTTGGCTCGCTGCTCAAGGAGGGCATCCACGTGCGTCTGTCCGGTCAGGATGTGGAGCGTGGCACGTTCTCGCATCGTCATCACGTGCTGCACCATCAGCTGGTGGACAAGGCCACGTACAACTCGCTGCAGCACATGTATCCGGATCAGGCGCCGTACTCCGTCTCCAACAGCTCGCTGTCGGAATACGCCGTGCTGGGCTTTGAGCACGGCTACTCGATGACCAATCCCAATGCTCTGGTCCTGTGGGAGGCCCAATTTGGTGACTTTAACAACACGGCTCAGTCGATCATCGATCAGTTCATCGCCAGCGGCCAGTCAAAGTGGGTGCGTCAGTCCGGTTTGGTCATGTTGCTGCCCCATGGCATGGAGGGCATGGGACCGGAGCATTCGTCGTGCCGCGTCGAGCGTTTCCTGCAGATGAGCTCCGACGATCCCGACTATTTCCCACCCGAGTCGGATGAGTTTGCCATCCGGCAGCTGCACGACATCAATTGGATTGTGGCCAATTGCACAACGCCAGCGAATTATTATCACATCTTGCGTCGCCAAATTGCCATGCCCTTCCGCAAACCGTTGATCCTGTGCACACCGAAATCTCTGCTGCGTCATCCGGAGGCCAAGAGCCCCTTCAGCGAGATGAGCGAGGGCAGCGAGTTCCTGCGCGTCATCCCCGATCGCGGACCAGCCGGCGAGAATCCCAGCAACGTCAAGAAGGTTGTCTTCTGCACGGGCCGCGTCTACTACGATCTGACCAAGGCCCGTGCCGACAAGCAGCTGGAGAAGGACATCGCCATTGTGCGGGTGGAGCAGGTGCGTCCAACATACATACACATATTTATTTATTTACTTTTTACTATTTACAAGAGTACTATTTAAAATTTTATTGCCAATTAACTCCAGAGTCGAGTTTACAAAAATCAAAGCCCCAAAATTATTATCGAGATCTATTATTTTATTATTATTTATTATTTTTATTTTAAAACTGATTTCTGATTTCCAAGTTTTATTATAAAAATTAGACATATTTTCAATTTTATTGAACATTTATAAAATGACTAAGCTTTGGTTTTTAATTAATTTAATTTTTGAATTTAAAATCAAAAGTTTAATTTATTTTATGATTTTTGTTACAAAGATGAAAAGTTAAACTTATTTTATTTAGAAGGAATAC
>JBAMBJ010004210.1:0-28271 GCA_037043495.1 Drosophila recens
AATTTGAAATTAAATTATAGCTTCATATCAATATGCCATAGATCAAATATAAAAGTGAAAATTAATTTTTATATAAAAGATTAATTCCTTTTCAGCACATTTTAAGCAAATTAAGTACAGCTGGGATATTTTTATTCATCTCAATATGTTTTGAACATTTGTTCTTAACTCTTTTTTGCAAATCTTACCATAAATCCAAACTAATCTCTTGTTCGTTTTTCGTTTTCTTTTGCAGCGTGCGTGAAACACATCAAATAGCTGAGGCACAGCAGCAGAAGAACGCCAAGTTGCGCGAGGCATTCAACATATCCGAGTACTTTGTGGAGGGCAGCAGCTTCGACAGCGATCGCAAGGCCAAAGAGGATTTGGCCAAGAGCGTGGCACTGCAAAAGGAGCTGGACGCGCAGCGCGAAAGCCTCGCAGCGGCGGCAGCGGCCGCAGCAGCAGCAGGAGGCAAGGACAAGGAGACGGGCAAGCGTTATGCTCTGTTGCGTACGCCATCCCGGGAGCGGGATGAGCCCACAGCTGGCAAGGATGCATTGGCCAACAGTGGCGATGTGCGCGAACATGTCTCCAAGTCGGACAAAAAGAAGAAAAAGAAGCGCGCCAGGGAAAGGTAAATTATAAAAATATTTTAAATGTATTCAACTAGCAACTAATATTTGATTTATTTTGCTTTGCAGTTCGGCAAGTCCAGAGCGCAAAAAGGACAAGAAGAACAAAAAGTCCAAGAAGCACAAGAAAGAAAGGTAAGAAGTGGAAAGGAAACGAAGCTTACGAAGAATCCTCTTAAAATTGTAGACCTCTGTTCAAATCGATCTATGTATAGTTTATTAAAATTTTATTTTCAACTTGTCAAAGTCATAAAATGTATTTTTTTTTAGTTTCATTGTAAAACTGTTTATTAGTTAGTCTTGATTTATTTAGTCTCCTGATCTATCTATCTTTATACTACTATATTGTTGTTTGTTGTTGTTGAAAAACGTGAGAAAATGAAATGAAAATTGAAACTTGTAAACTAACAAAACAACTGCTTAATCAATTTTTGTGTTTTTCCGTCTCTACTCCTTCTTTTACATTGCATTTGAAACTCAAAATGAAACTGATACCACAAAAGGGACTCATATGAGAAAGAAAGTAAAAAGAAGCGAAAAGTTATGTACTAATGAATTTGCATAAACAAACACACATACACCAAACACACATATAAGTTTAGTTTATAAATGAGCTTATAATTAATTAACAAAACACTTATAAACAAATAACAAAATGAAATGATATATGATATATGAAATGTTTCAAATGCGTTTTCCAAATAGATAAAACTTTGTGAACACTTGATTGTCGACAGTATTTCGTTTTATTTCCGTATTAACTATGCGTAGGGTTCTATGGGCTCTCTCACTATCTATTTGTATCTATCTATCTTCCTTTCTAACTATTTATATCAGTGGTGGGCACGCAGTGGCTCCGGGAGCAGCAACTGCTCTAAACTTAGGTAGACTCTAATAGGGTTGTTGTTTTAGTGCTCCCGAATTCAGATTTCGTGCCCACCGCTGATCTATATTTTAAAACACACTCGCACAACCAAAAGAACACACACACACACACACACTACCTAACTCACATATCATTTCATTTTTATAATAACCAAAAAAAAAATATATGGGTAAGTAGAAATTCGATTATATTATTTATCATGTTGCCAAATTGAAAACCAGCTAGAAAACTACACACACACACACACGCACAACAAATAAACCAAGCATAAAGTTTAAGAAGGAAACAAATAAAAAGAATTCCAACTGTGTTTGCAACAAATTAAAAGCAAATTACTTTCTCATCTTTCTTTCTATTATTATTGTTACCTACTACTATTTAAATAAGACAATGCAATTTTGAGCAGTATTTCGATTGAAGGTAAAGCACTTAAACCACAAGTTAATCAAACCTATAACAAAAAAACAAAAACTTCTTAATGTTGTTGCTGCTGAAAATGGGAGTTAGACAGACCAAATATATAATAATAGATGAACTAATAGAGTCCCCTCTATTTCAGTTATACATGTGTATAAGCAAAGATTAAACTTATCAAATTGTAAACATTCTACTTGCAGTAAGTCGAAAAAGAAGAAATCCCGTAAGCGCAAATACAGTGGCAGCGATAGCGCCGATAGCGATAAGGATACGGAACAGGATCAGGATGATGATGAGGGCAACAGCAGCGATGCGGAGCGTGAGTTGAAGAGCGCACGCAAGAAAGCCAAAAAGGATAAGGTAATGCAAATGCATGATCTAAAATTTAATAAAAAAAATCAAAGTAATGAGCGTTGAAATTCCCCCCAAACCCTTAAGAGTTTTCAAAATAAAACCAGTAAAATCCATCATGTATTTTAACCTTTTTATAAACTCTTATAATCACTCTCTTAACTAATTCTCTATATAATCGCCCATATACTAAATATAAATATATACAACTCAGCCATATGATGTATAACATTCTCTCTCTAACAAATTGTGTACATTCATGGATATATATATTATTGTCTTCCTCTCTATATCTATCTCTAAATTTATATATATATATATACTATATGTATTTGTGTATTATATAGTATATGATTATATGATGATAACTCGATTGACTTGATCGTTTTTTTATGTTGTTTTTTTCAATTGTTCACCAAAATATTAAACATACGCCATTTCTTCTCTTGCTTATTTACTTCTTCTTTTTTCCACCAATAAAAATATATATGAAACATTTACTAATAATAATATAAATAACAATAATAAAAGTTTTGAAACTACTTATAAAAACCTAAACGCATATAAAGCATTATCTATCACATATATCAAATAATATAAAACATACTTAAAAGATTGACAAAAGTAATATAAAATAGAACAAAATAAAGAAAACAAAATCTATACAAAATTCACCCCACAAAATAATGTAAAAGGTAAAAACAAAGGCTTCAAACGCATTCACAATCTAGTATTATTAACCTGTTTTCGTTTGAATTTTAAATTAGTTAATTTTCAGTTCGTATAGCTAGTCGAAATTTTATTTGTTGTTTGGAGTGATGCACAAATTTGACTTATAGACAGAGATCGAAGATAAAAGTTACTGAAATTCGAAGGAAAACATTTGAATTTATTAATATTAATAATAATAATTATATTATTCTATTAAAAAAAGTATTGTTATTGTAACTTTTATTTAAAAAGTTATAGCAACTACGTTCCATTCTTAAAAATAATGTTGCCTTGCGTTAACTTTGTGCATAGTCTCTTTAAAGGGGGAAACCAGTTAAGATGGTTCAAAACATCGATTGTTTTTTATTGCATAAATTCATAGTACAACTATTTAAGAATATGTTGCTGAAGTTTCAAAACGAAGTTCCAATTAGTTCCGAAGATATGAGCACTAACGTAAACACCGGTCGGTTCAGTTTTTCAAATGTGTTTTTCTCGAAACGACTTTTTTTCAACTTGCGGGAATCCTAGCTCGAAAAGTTATTGACCAATCCATCTGAAAATTTGTGTGAATATTTTTTATTCAAGTATCAAGAATATAAACAAAATTAAAATTGGATATTATTATTAATTAAAAATTTTTTTTTGGTATAAGAAAGGTGAAAAAAAGATAATAAAAAAAAACATGAAATTTTCAACTTTTTTGATTAGAAGAATAGGAACTCTTCGAAAATTTATAACTTACAAAAGAATAATGATTTAGGATCAAGACTGCGTAGTTTAAAATAGCAATAAACTAATCTCTAAGTTTAAATTAATTCTGGTTATTCTTTTTCAGTTCGAAAAAAACACAAAAAAACACTCGAATTTCAGCTTCCTAAACTGGTTGCCCCTTAAATATTCAGTTTTTTCCTACAATTATTGCGTTAGATTTTGTGTTTTAAATGTAGTTTTCAAAAAAAAAAATAAAAAAACAAAAACCAAACATCCAATCAATTTTATAAGTAACTTTTAAGAAACGACACAAAAAAAGGAAATTTATATTTTGTTTATAAAAAACCCTTGGCGCTTCATTGATATAGGATAGCTTTCAAAGGCTCTCTTGTAGTTTTGTAAGTACTTTCATTTGTCTGTTTTCTTTAAGAATATTATAGTATGTACATACAACAACAATAATAACAATAACAACAACTGCAATAACAACAATTTATTGTTATAAACGAACAACTTCCTAAAAAAAGAAAGAAAGAACAACGCTTGAGAAAAACACAGCAAAAAAAACAAAACAAAAAAACCGCTGCCCAAATTTCGAATTTCGAGCGAGAAACCATCTGAGATACTTTTAACATATACTTGTATCATCTGCCATATATATCATATAATGAATGAATAATGTTATATATCTAATATTAAATTATAATAATTATGCAAAACAACAAAAATATTGCTAACAGTTAGACTTTTAGCAAAGTTGCCCTTAATTTTTTATTATTATTATTTTTACTAATAACTGATATTCTTTTATTATGCAGAAGAAACGCGAAAAGAAACTAAAGAAGAAGCATCGGGCACGTGCCAGCTCCACGGATTCGGCGCGTTCCAAGTGAGTATCCAAATTGAAGCCACAATTTCCAGCACAATTTCTTAAGGGGGTATTCTAGTGTAGAGGCATGAATTTCGTCCGGCTTTTGAAGTGCTGTACAAAGGAAGCAAAAAATATTTTGATTATAAATTATTTTATCATTTGTTTATTGATGTTTTATTATTGCATACAAAAATTAATCAAAAAAAAAAATAATTGAAATTGACAATTTTATAAGCAGTCAAAGTGTGGTGGTCCAAAAAAGAGAGGGTGTCCTGGCGTGCAGGATTCCAACCCTCCTGGTGATCTGAAACATAAAAAACAGATGGATTCTTGATTAACATTTTTTTTTTTTTTAAATTTTTTTTATTATCTGTTAACAATTCCGAATTTTTTAAAAATTCTAAATGAAAAGTTATAGTTTTGGGCAAGATTCACACGAAGAGATGTTTAAAGAACATCCTCTCCAAATTTGAAGTAAATCGGTTCATTAGAACTCGAGATATCCTTACCACCAGCTCGAAAAAAGTAGTTTCGAAAAAGACGGGTTAAAGTTTTGAGAGCGGTCGGACCGGAACCGATGGAACGTTACTAAAACGGCTATAACTCATGAAATAATAGGAATTTTGAAAAATTCTTTTAATGACATATTCTTGAATGTCTAAACCAGCGGTGGGCACGAATCTATTAGAGTCTACCTAAGTTGGGAGCAGCCGCTGCTCCCGGAGCCACTGCGTGCCCACCACTGGTCTAAACTTTGGAAATATGAAAAAAAAACCGATTTTTCAACTTTTTTATTAACTTAAACTTTCTCTTACAGTTCCCCGGCGCGTAAAGAGAAGAAATCGGGCAAATCGCGTGCTCCGGCTGAGGAGAATGGCACACCACGGGAGAATCCTTTCCGTGGTCGTTCGCCAGAGCGACGCAAGGATGCCAAGGGACGACGCAATGATTCCTCGACGGACAGTCGACGTCAAAAATCCAAGGATCGTGCGGTGGCAACTCGAACTCCACCTCGGCGTGAGGCGGAGCGAAAGCGTTCCAAGGAGCGGCGACGCTCCAAGGATCGACAGCGATCGAAGGATCGACAGCGATCGAAGGAGAAACAGCGACAAAAGTCCAAAGAACGTGAGCGATCCAAGGAACGGCCCAAGTCAAAGGAACGCCAAAGATCAAAGGAGCGCAACAATCAGAGGAAATCAAAGGATCGAGTGCGCTCTAGAGACAGACAGCGCTCCAAGGAGCGACAACGTTCCAAGGAGCGACAACGTTCCAAGGAGCGACTGCGCTCGAAAGAGAGAGCACGCTACAAGCAGAGATTGAGCTCCAAGTCGAAGGATAGAGCACGTTCCAAGGACAGACAACGCTCCAAGGAGCGACTACGCTCCAAGGACAGACAACGCTCTAAAGACAGACGTCGCTCCAAGGAGAGACTACCCTCCAAGAAGCGTCAGCGATCCAAGGAGCGACCACGCAAAGCGGCGTCCAAGGAGCGTCCCCCAAGACGGGAACGCAGCAAGGAGCGTCGTGAGGAAGGTAAATTGGAACGCTATTCGCGTTCTCGTTCCCGTTCCCGTTCTGCGCTGAAGAAGCCACGACGCAGTCGCTCCGCTGAAGCCACTGTGCCGCCCAAGAAATCGACGCCCGCTTTCAATCCCTTCAAGGCAGCCGAAGACACGGTTAATGATATACTGGGCACCAAGTCGGTGATGGTGGCCTTGGAGCAGACGAAGCGCAAGCGAGCTCCGTCCGGCTCCAGCTCCAGCTCCAGCTCGGACAGTTCCAGCAGCAGTTCCGCCCACAGCGAGGCGGGCACGCCCTCGCCCAAGAAGCAGCTGCGACGCAGCCAAACGCCCGAGGTGATCAAGCAGGAACGCTCTGGAACGCCACCAAAGCGCAGCTCCAGGAACAAAGAGAAGGAGCGGGAGAAGGAGAAGGACAAGGAGAAAGAGAAAGTAAAGACCAAGGACAAAGGCAACACGCCCAGTCCACGAGCCCACAAACGACGCTCCGGCAGCTCCAATTCATCCGATTTGCGCTACTCGCCGGCGGAACGCAATCCCGAGCGTTACCAGGACATCATCCAGGACAAGAAGCGACAACAATCAAAGAGCCACGACTCCAAACCGACGCCAGTGGTGCGTCTGCGTGCGCAGAGCGACGATGGCAGCGATGCGGAGACGAGCGGCGTCGTCGTTGCCGCTCTCGAGGATTATCAGCAGGGCAGCCGGCGGGAACGCGATGAGCTGCAGGAGAAACGCCTGCTGGAGCAGCTCAAGTCGGGAATAGCGGCCAAGGCCAAGCAAAAGAACAAAACGCTGGAGCGGAATGGAGGAGAAGCTGGAGAAGATGTTGGTAGCGAAGTAAGTGGACAGGATTCTAATCTGTTGGTGATGGCATTGAATAAACGTAACTCGTTGAATGAATTTCTGGTGGCTAACAATGTAATTGCTTTAATTAACCCACTGACAACATCAATAACAACATTGACAACGACAGCAACATGTCCAATAACAACAGCAACAACGACGACAACAACAACAACACCGCCGCCTTTGGATTTGTTGATGGAACAAAAGCTGGCGGTGCTGCATAATAATAAAAGAGACACAAATACGCCGCCAATTTGTCAGATTGCTGGCGTCAAGAGTCCAACAGCAACAGCAGCAACTGCACAACTAACAACCGCAACAACAGCAATTGCAACTGCAGCAAGAACAGCCATTTCAACAGCAACAACAACAGCTGCAGCAGCAACTAACTTTGCAACCACTAAATACAATCATAGACAACAATATCCACAACAACAACATGTACCACAGCAACATCTACAACAGCAACAACATCATCAAACGAAACGAATTTTTCACAATCGCACGCTGAATAACAATCCCAACAGTAGACATAATAATAATAATAATAATAATACTAACCATAATCATAATCATAACCATAACAATAACAATCATGCATGTGGTGTTGGTGCTGCTCCTGCCCATACTAATCCCAATGCCTTGCCCTTCTTGGCCGGCACAGCGGGCACATATAATCGCACCACAAATCGCCTCAATCATGGTCCATTGCTGACAGCAACACATTACAATATATGCAAAAATCAGCAGCAACAAAACAACAACTCATTGCTGCTGAGTCGTCGGGATCAGCAACAACAACAGCAACGTAGTCTAAACATGTACAATCCCCAACTTTATGGCCATGGCCTGTTAACAACAGCGGGCGGTGCTGCTGCTGTTGCTCAGCTGCATCAGCAGCATCACCACAGCCGACATCATCATGGTGCTGGTTTGTTGTCCCTTGGCGGTGGTGGCGCCAATGCGGCGGCGGCTGCTGCTGCCGCTGCTGGACTCGCCTTGCTGGGTCATCATCCCACTTTGCCACATGGTGGTCGCTTCAATGTGTCGTCTAGCAATAGTTTAAGCTATCACCATCATCATAGTCATAGTCATAGTCATAATCATCACCAGCAGCAACAGAAACCAAAGATTGTTATAAAACCCTTTAAAATTCATGATCCACAGCCCTTGGTTGCCGCTTTGGCGGACAGCACGCTGGTGGACGCCATTGTCTCCAAGGTGTCGACCGCCACAGTCGCTGCCGCTGAGAGTGCAGCGCGGCGCAGTCGCAGCCGCGACAGACGCAGCAGCAGCCGGAGCAAACGACGCACGACGACGAGCAGCGGACGGCATCATCATCATCGCTCCAACAGCCGCTCCAGATCGTAAGTGTTGCCAATCTTTCAGAAACTGATTTTGAACAAAAGTTCTTCAAACAACTCTAAGAGAGACTGCCAGAAAAAAATTTCAAAAATCTCTTTGCAATTTTTTTTTTTTATAAATTTTCGAAAATTGCTAAAATGGCACTTTTTGTATAAAAAGAGGAAAAGGGGTTAAAAAAGTAATTTTTAGCGATTTTCAATAAATCATTAAAAATACTAGCAAAGAGATTTTTAAATTTTTCTGTATCATAACATTTTTTTTAAAAATCGAAAAAAAAAGTAGAAAAAAAGCACTTACAAAAATTCTAAATTTTCCATGGGTACTTATTGGGTTAAAGAAATTTTTGTGTCATTCAAACGGAATTTAAATGATAAGATTATTTTAGGAAATCTGCATCAAATCTTTTTTGCTAAAAATATATTTTTTTTCAATAACTTCATCCACATATACATACTTATTTCCCTGGGCGTATGTATGAAGTAGTTATTGGCAAAGAAAATACCAATTGATACTTAAAGTACCGAAAATCATAAAAATACAAAAAAAAAAAAAAAGGATCACTTTAACTTTTATTTTTGTTTTTTGAAATGAAAGTATCGGAATAACTCTTATTTGTAACTTTGAAAATACAAATAAAAAAAAACTCTTTTTTTTTTATTTTTATTGAAAAACTCTGAAATAACTGTTATTTTACAACTTTTTATTAAAAATTGAATGTTAACGATTATTTTAAACTTTTTAAATAAAAATTAAAAATAAGTATTAAATTTAATTTATATCTTATAAATTGAAAATCGAAGTTTTTTGCTGATATCGATAGCTCCAACTGATATAGGAATTTCGGTGTAATTTTACTATAGCATACATATTTCCTTCACATTGATTTTTTTAGTTGAAATTAGCATTCATAACTCTTATTTGCAGTCCCTGATTCTGAATACTAAACTTTCCTGTTTATTTGCAGACGTTACAGCTCTTCGAGCAGTCGCAGTGCCTCGGGCAGCTCCCGATCCCGCTCCGGCTCGCATTCGTCCCGCTCCAGCTGCTCGTCGCGCAGCAGCTCCGGCAGCTCATCCAGCAGCGGTTCTGGCACATCACAGTCCGGCTCCCGCTCGCCATCCATACCCCGACGACGTGGTTCGCCCAGCTTTCTGGACAGACGTCGGATTACAAGGTGACCTACGGGAACATGAAATTTAATAATAATTAAATTTCTATTAATTTTTATAAAACCTTCAAAGTTTGATTTATTGATTTTAATATTTATTGATTTCTTACTTTAATTTTTTTTAATTAATTAATTTTTGTAGCCGTCGCTCCTCCCCACGCAGCACAAAACCAAGACGTTAGCAGGTTGCCCGCTTCATTTGAGTTTCCATTTCCAATATACAAAAAACAAAAAAAAAACAAAGTCATAATTTTTAGCAAATTTAATTGATTTTCTTTTCTTACAGCTAAACTCAGGAATTAATTACAATTATATAATTTTTATCTACAAATTGGCTTTCTTTATATATATATTATTTTTTCTGTATTTCTTCTGTAGGCTGCTTGTAAAATGTATTTGTAATAACTTGATTATAATTATCTAAATCAGCGGTGGGCACGAAATCTGAATTCGGGAGCACAACAATAGTTGGAAGCAATCGCTGCTCCCGGAGCCACTGCGTGCCCACCGCTGATCTAAATACTTAATTATGCTATTTTAGTTAATGTGCACAATAAATTATGTCATCTTCGATTTTATTACAATTTATATTTCTTTAAAAAAAGGTTTTAGTTTACTTTCATTTTCGGTTGATTACAATTTTCAGTTTGGTAAGTTTTCAATTAAAATTTGTTTAATTTTTTTCATTTTATTAAATTAAAGTAACTTTAAACTAATCTGAAGTTTAACTATTGCAGTGCGCGAAAACGCCCCATACCCTATCATCACAAGACGAACGCGGAGGGGGGTATTAGCAATGGCGATGGCGACGACCTTGTGGACAATGACGCCTCCAGCTGCTGCTCCAGTTGCTTCAGTCGCGCCAGCTCACCGGGCACGCCCCTGGCCCATGGTCATCACGGCACACCGATGCATCATAATCATAATCATAACCATAGTCGAAGTCCCTCGGCGATTGCTTTTTGAGTGTTAACCGAATCGCTGCGCAAGATGTGCGGCGAGCTGTAAAGCGCATTCCATACTAGTCAGATATATATATATACATACATATATATAGTCACCATTTGCACAGCGACACTCGCCTAATCCTTTAAGCTAGTTGTTTTTTGTTTCGTTTTTAGACGCATTCCCCATATATAATAACTAAGTTGTACAATTGATTTGTCTCTAGGCCTTTCTTTGAATTTTTCGTAGCTAATTCATAATATTATATCTAGTCACGACCAGAAACAAAGTATATTAATTATTATGCCAATAATACTCGAAACATACTCGATTATTTGCTAGTCTTAAGCTGCGTTTTTAAATAAATATTAAACTATTATTTGTTGCCATTTCAAATGCATTTCTAAGTGTTTTTTATGGTACCTCATACGAATTCAGAAACTTTTTAAAGGAATTTAAAAATAAAATAAAAAAACAATGAATAGAATTTTAGGAATCAAAAATTGGGAAGAACAAAATAGAAATCATAAATTAGAAATTTCAACTAAGAAAAATATTCAGAGTTCAAAAATTAGGAAACAAAATTGGAAAAAGTATCTTTGGTTTTTCTGTCAATGGTTAAATTCATTCGAATAGTTTTATACATTCTTCAAACATCTCTGTGCCAGAAAGATGGGTTGTTTTTTTTTTGAAAAAAATTGAAAAATGTATAACCGTCTAATATCGCTACTCAAAGCATACTACGAACACAAAAATTATAAAATTATTAAATTTTGTATTGGGTGGCACACAGCATACATACAGTGAACCACAAATGTCTTCATACAGCATAAACTTGTAAAATTTTTGCTAGGATTTTTTATAATTTTTTGAAAACTGCGAAAAAGCCACTTTTTGTGTGAAAAGTAGGAAAAAGGTTAAAATCGTCATTTTTAGGATTTTTAAAAATTATAAAAAATAATAGCAAAAATATTTTTGAAAAATTTTTTTTGCAGTCACTCTTAGAATTGTTTGAAGAATTTTTCCGCATCAAAAAATTTTTTTGGAAAAAATTGAGGAAAAATTTTGAAAAATTTAGTTTTTTTTCAAATTCAAAATTTTCGATGGGTACTTAATGGGTTTAAGAAATTTTTGAATCATTAGAACGGGATTTAAGTGAATAAAAGATTTATATAAGAAACCCGCATCAAAACATCTTTATTATACGCAAATTTGACAAATTTATGCTGTATGAAGACATTTGTGGTTCACTGTATGTATATGTACTCTATTGATAATAGGAAAAAGCCAAATTTAAAAATATTTTATCAAAAATCGACTTATTTTAATAAAATATTTTTGATTTCGTCTTTTCCTAATTTTTGTTTTCCCAATTTTCGATTTCCTAATTTTTGTCTTCCCAATTTTTGTCTTCCTTATTTTGGATTCCTAATATCTGTATTTTTGTAATTTTGGATTCCTAATTTTTTCCAAATTTTCGTATTCTGAGTAATATTTTTCAACATTCGTATATAGAATCGTGTTTTATTATGGATATACAAAAATAGGTAAGTGAGGCGATAAGAAGCGCCTGGCTAATCTTAAGTGAACACACACACACACATACTACACACACATATACATTATTGGCCTCGTTGGAAACCTTTGAAACCCCGGCACAGATAAGTTAAAAGACAGTTAAGAGTCCAGCGTAAATACATATATATAGATAAAAACGTTTTTCCCTTTATGGAATGTGCTTATTTTGTCTTCTCGGCTGCTGCCAGTTTCTCCTGAAGGCGACGACGTTTCTGGGCAATATAAACCACCCAGATGAAGGCAATGATGCCGGAGCTAATGGAACGGAACATGGGCGGCACATAGGCAATGTTCAGATAGACGGCCAGCGACAGATAACGCCAATTGGCACGCAACACTGGCCAGTAAAGCTTCTCCACATTTTTGATAGCTGTGCTGTGCGAGTTGCCCTGTAAAAAGAGAGAAGAAATCAACATTAAATTGAGAAACTTCCTTGAGAAACTAAAGAAAGAGAAAACTTACCTCGAACAGCGACAAAAAGTAGAGTGACAAAAACTGATACAGTGGCGCAAAAGCTAAACGCTCCGACAGGAACAGGAAGAATTTTCTGAAGCGCAGATCATGACTGAACAAACGCTCCACAATCTGATAGAAATAATGGGGCACAGTGCCGCCAAAGATGAGGCCAAACAATCCGTAGGCAAAGACACTGTGTTGATTCAGTTTCTTGGCGCCCGCAATGCGTTGCGAGGTCACATTTGCCGTGGTGGCCAAGAAGGCGCTGCAATTTAGCATATACCATTAATACCCTGTAAGTTAACAGGACTGTTGTCTGTCTGTTCACTACTTACGCCGTCACGCATTTTGTGCGCACTGGATGATTGAAAAGCTGCTCCAAATAGCTGCCGAAAAGCGAATACAAAGGCCTTGAGAGCGACATCTTGTTGAATCTATGAATAATATTTAATTTTTTATTAGAACTTTCATTATGCAGATTTATTTTGCGGTGCAAAGTGCAAAGTGCGCCGACACACAGCAGATAACAACGGCACAAAACTATACTAACCAAACGATTGCAGCGTTGATAAAAGACTGAACTGAACAAATTGTTGTGAAGATAGATTACTTCAGCGCCAGTGGGTTCGAGTCCAAGTTTGGATGAAAAACGAAGCAAATTTCAGCTGTCCGAACTTACTTGTTGTTTTTTTATCTGTTGTTTACTTCACCAGCTTTCAAACGTCTGGCAGCCTTGGTTTCCAAAACACGGTATTTTTTTTTGGTATTTAGCTCAAATTTGAGGCAAAATTAAATTGCCGTCCATCAGTGTTGCCCATTTGTCCTTTTTGCGGGCAGATCTGTCCGTTTTGAAACTGCAATTTCCGGAACAATTTTAAGCGTCCCTATCCGGTGAAATTTAATTTATTTTACTTTATCCTTTATTAATCCTTTTCTTATTGTTCTAAGTCGCTCATAGAATATATCAAATACAACTATGTGTCGTCTAATATATTCACTTTCAAATCGCCGAATAACTTTGAAATTAAAAAAAAAAGAATTGTCATATCCTGTGGAAAAAATTTTAATATTTATTATTATATAATTTAATAAGAAAACATTGTTTGTCCAGATTTTTTGTCCTTTTAAAAAAACTGTCCGTTTTCTGTCTATTTTTTGGGCTTAACCGGCTTATGGGTAGCACTCATCGTGCCAATGTTACCACATGCACAGCAAACATATTAAATCTCAAAGCACGGTCACCCTGAAAATGTATAAATCTCTATTGTAATAGTGTGGCAACACTGGCAAGTCATCAAAATATTTTCGGCTGCCTCTCAATAAAACTTCTAGAATTTTGCATTGAGTATATAATTATTATTAATTAAACATGGAGTTTCCACCATGTCCAGCATCGCTGAAATCGATACAGCATTTTCTGAAGCTGGCGCAAGAGCACGATTCGCGCGATGTCGTCATTGCCTATTGGGCCAGACTCTAGTAAGTTTGTCTCTTTGTGTGTAAAAGAAAAACAACAACAAGAAGTAAAAATAAACAATTATATATTTATATGTAAATTTATTTAAAAGTGCGCTGCAAGTGGGTCTAAAGGCATCCTCGCAGACTGCTGAGGAGACCAAATTGCTGCTGGGTAAGTGACAAAATAAAGTACGCATTAGAACTATGACTCATTCATGTTTGTTTTTGTTTTTGTTTTTGTTTTTCATACAGCGATTATGGATTGGTTGGAACAGCTGAAGAAACAGCAGGTGGACAACGAGGCCATCACAAACGACATTGCAGCTCAGGCGCATATTGAGAACTATGCTTTAAAACTGTTTCTTTACGCCGACAAACAGGATCGCGAGGAGAACTTTGGCAAGTGAGTGGGAATCAGGGATCTCAAAACCGACACGAATATCGGTTTCAGTTACGGTTTCGGTTATGTTCGCATTTAGGTTTTCGGTTATCGGCTACGCAAAATCTTTGAATAAAGGTTTCGTAGCGGTGAACCGGTTTCTGTATGTTTCGGTTTTGATAATACCAGTATAGTTTCGGTTCACAATAAAAAATTTCTTTAAGCCCAATTTACACGATCGGTTTCCGACCGACACTTTACGTTAATAAATCGTCGGTCTCGTGTGAACACGCAAAATTTTAGAGCGTCGGTTTGTCATCGAAGCAATACATAATACGTAAAAATTGCATTTTTTGGTACTTTTTTGGTGCATTTTATTTGGCAACATTTTCCATCGGTCGACAAGTGTCGGTCGGATAACCGATCGTGTAAATTGGGCTTTACAAAAATTTAATTATATTTATATATTTATATATATTTATAATCATAATAATAATAATTACATAGGTATAGCTTTCCTAATGTTCCATTCACATATTCTTCAGTTTGATCGTACAATAGTGCAATGAAAATTCGATCATGAATATCACAGATAATTCAATTAAACATAAGAAAATTAAAATCAAAAATCAAAATTAAATAGAAAGTCAAAAACAAACAACAAAATATCAGAGAAACAGTTCAAAATTTGTCGTTTTAAATTTTTATATTAAAAATTGAAATTAAAACATGCTTCTGAAATTGTTTTTAATAGTTATACCATAACTCTTATTTGCAATTTTTAAAACAACAATTAAAAATAAAATTTTTTTCCATTTTTATTTTAAAAATTTGGCGGTAAAAATTTATTTTTGGATGTATGAAAATTGAAATAAACCCTTATAAATGAAACGGTTACTAAACGGCTATTTCGGTTTACAGAGTTTCGGTTTAAGGTTTCGGTCAAATGAAAATTCTTTCTTTTCGGTTACGGTTTCAGTTACGGTTTTAAATTTCAATCGGTTTTTACTGGTTAAAGGTTACGGTTTCGATTAGGGTTTTAATCCCTGAATAATAGTTATCTTTCAACTTTTATTTACAAGTTGAAAAATAAGAGTTATTTTTAACTTTTATCATAAAAATAAAAAAAGTTGAATTGAAATATCCTTTGATCGGGAAGGCCTATTTCATTAAACGACATATGCATATATAGAAAGGTTATGAAGTGTAGATAAAATATTTATGCCGTTAATGAAATAGGCCCTCCCGATCAAAAGATATTTCAACTCAACTTTTTTTATTTTTATGATAAAAGTTAAAAATAACTCTTATTTTTCAACTTTTAAATAAGTAAAAGTCAAAAACGATTTCCAGCTGAGCTACAACTTTGTGTTCGATTTCAGAAACGTTGTCAAGGCGTATTACTCCAGCGGTGTGCTGTACGACATATTGCTGACCTTTGGCGAGCTGAGCGAGGAGTCGCTGCACAATCGCAAGTATGCCAAGTACAAGGCTGCCTACATACACAATTGCCTGAAGAATGGCGAGACTCCCATACCGGGTCCATTTCCCGATGACGACGAAGCCGCTGATTTCGGCGGCGATGGCAATGAGAACGGTGGTGAAGGTGCTGCAGGTGTAACCCCACCAGACAATTCAGCTGGTGATTCTCCGCCAGCATACGTAGAGCCCGTGGAGCCAACTCCGCCGCCAGCGACACCAGCTGCACATACTGTAACACCCCCCACAGCCGAGGAGGTGCTCAACAATCCAAACAAATTGCCCAGTCCACCAGTGGATGAGGAGAAACCAGGTGGCTTTGTGCCCTATGTGCCGAATGCGCAGCAAAATGCGAGCATGTACAATCCGATTGTGCCCATTGTTGGCGTCCAGATCACACCAGATCAAATGATCAAGGCGCAGAAGTATTGCAAATACGCGGGCAGCGCCCTCAACTATGATGACGTGAAATCGGCCATTGAGAATCTGCAAAAGGCATTGAAGCTGCTCAGCACAGGCGCGGAATAATCTTGCACAGATAATACAGATATATACATCACGAAATGCACTCGGAGCATAGCACACAGCATATATATAATCTCAATTAATCGCTTAAACTATAAACATAAACAGAACGCGACTGATGATGTTAAATAATTGTTGAAACATTCGATTTGATTAAGTATGAGTTAATTCAAATTTATTAAAATTGTTGCTAAAATGTCGTAATTTAAAGGATTCGTTTTGTGAATTTGATTTTAATGATTTAATGGTCTTTGTCTTTATAGCTATACTGTTACTTTACTCTTTTTATTATTAATTATAACCTGAACACTTTCGCAATTATTTATGTATCATTTTTTATATATATTAATTATATAATACGAGTATGTATTCTGTCATTTTGGCACCAAAGTGAAAAAAAAACAAACTAATCAATTTAGATTTCTCTATAATTTCTACATACATAATTTTCAATTTAATTTTAATAACTTTTCTCTATGATTATCGATTTGAGGATTCTTTCGGGGCACCAATTGAGTTTGAAATTAATTAACTAATTGTGCTAAAACAAAGCTGTTTACAAGTGCGATTAATGAACGACGACTATGTGGTTGAATTTGATTGCTAATTTTTCTGCTTTTTATTATGTGGTAAATGGTCAAGTACACACTCCTCCAGTCTCCAGTCCATTATCTACTCCTGTTTGAGGCCATTCGCTTGCGCCTGATTGATGGCCGCCAAATCGGCCGCCTCCTTGCGACTGGTCTGATACCAGACAACCAAACGGCCGCCCAGCATGAAGGTGAACACCAGCGCCGGCCCAGAGCGCTCGAAGGGATCACTGACCATCCAGTGCTGATAGATGCCCAGCAGCATGAGCAGCAGCAGCGTCACATTGGCCACGTTCTTCACTTTGTCTACGAATAGAATATGCAATTATTATTGTACTTCACTATTAATAATAAATAGTTGCCACTTACGATAGGGTATTAAGGCCATGGCCAGCCCGCAAACAATCTCCAGTATGCCGACGGTGCGTCTGTACCATTTCGAGGGTATTTTGACGCCAAAGAGTGCGGTCAATGGGAACACCTTGGCATATTTCACATATTCTGTGCGCTGTAATGAAATAAATAAATAAATAAAACAAAATTATAGTAAGTTAGAAAAAAGGCGGGCTGTTTTAAATTCCATATTCGATACCATTTTGGTCTAAAATATATAGCATACTTCATGGAACATAATAAAACTTCAAAGCAGGGATCGTTACTTATGTTTTATGAAATAAGAGTTATTTCCTGATTTTTATGAACAAGTTAAAAAATAACTCTTATTTTCAATTCTTATAATAAAAATTTCTATTTAACTTATATTTTCAGTTATTTTTATAAAAGTTGTAAAATAAAAACTGAATGTAAATGTCTTTTGAACCGGAAGAATAATTTTTATTATAAAAATTTAAAATAAAAGTTAAAAATAATTTTAAAATAAAAATTGGAAATTCAAATTTATTCTGTTCTTCGATAGTCCTTTCAGAAATAGCGTATGTGCAATTTTTTTAATTCAATTTCAATTTTTTTCTTACTTATAACTCTTATTTGCAATCCCTGCTTCAAAGGAACACAAAATTAATCGATATACTTAATTAATTTTTGTCGATTTTGATTGGACATTGAAAATGAGAACAGGTCTGTTTTTTGAAATAGTATTTAATTTGAATAAAGCCTAAAATTGGGATATTTATCCGGTCAATTATGACCCATAAGTTATGAGTAATAAAGATAATAAAAATTTAAAAAAAAAAAACTACCGTAGAAAAGAAAAATATTAAATTCTCTCCGTTTTCCTGGCGAGTTTGCTGAGAATTAGCAATTGGGAACAGGTCTGTTTAGATTTTACCTAATTATTTATTGGCGATTTTGATTGGAAATTGAAAATGGGAGCAGGTCTGCTTTTTGAAATAGTATTGAATAGTATTAATTCAACTTGAATGGATCCTAAAATTGGGATATTTTTTCATATATTTATTATTGTGACTTATAAGTTATGAGTAATAAAGAAAATAAATTCAAAAAAATAATGAAAATTATTTTAAAAAAAACTACCATAGAAAAGAAAAATATTAAATCCAATTCGCGTTCTTGGCGAATTTGCTGAGAAATGGCAATTGGGAACAGGTCTGTTTAGATTTGTGTTTGCTCATATCGCGCCAAAGTATTTACACAAGCTGACCCCAGAGCAGAAGGCAAAGCATTAGGTTTATTTTTAACAAAAAAAAAAAAGAAAAACAAATCATGTTTCTCAGCACATTCAGATTTTGTTTGGCATTCGCCAAGTGTAATTAAATATAAATGCTGCGGAATTGCAACAGCACTTGCGGATTAATTTATTTGCAAATGAAAATCCGACAAAATTGAATCATTGAATGCCCCTTAACCCAAAAGCCAATACACAACATTTACATATATATGAAAGCGAAAACCACAAACTATTGTTTTTCATTTTGTTTTCCTTTTCTGCTTTTGTGGAGATGTAAACAAAATTGTCTCATAACAAATGAAAAACATATTTGGCACGTTTCAGTGAGCATAAGAGCATTGTTTATATATCTAGGTAAATATTTTGTATATATTTAAAATAAAAAAAAAAACAATTTACAGAGCAAAATGTTCGCCCACGCATTTTAATTTTCTTCTATTTCCATGAGCAGCAATTACACGCATTATGTGAGAGCGAAAGCGAGTGTGATCGACTAGAAGATGCTCTGTAAACAGAACTGACATTTGCCAGCCCTAGCCAAGTTTAATACTATCAGTTGTATATCGAAATCTTAAAAACGACACAAAACAAATCGGATTTTTTCTAATTTTCTTTTATGCATTTCGCTCGACAAATTTTCTGCCTAAAAATATTGACTTATAATTAAAAGGGGGATGCTTAAATTTTTCGAAAATTCATAATTCAAAATCTTAAGTTTCAACATTTAATCAAAACTTCAAATCTTAACTTAACTTTATTCTGCAAATCAGCTACGGTGAACTAACTAACTTCAAGAAGTTGTAAATTTTTCATGTAAATTGATTTAATGAGTTTGACTGATATTGAAAAAAATATCTAGTTAAAGTTCCGATTACTTTAACTCGATAATCTATTCCGCAAAAATCGAGTTGTTGAATTTTTTGGTGTATTTTGACATCACTACTATCAGCAATGCATACCCCTTTTTTCGGTACAGGGTATACAAGTATTTAAAAGTATATTTAAAAAGTCCAGACCACTCTCTGTATGGTTTCTGACATTACGCATATTTATTCTTCTGTTTGAACGGAACTGAAAAGTGTTTGGATCATAAAAACTTATTTTTATTTTGCGTGTATGATTTTCTCTTTCTTATTTTGAAGATCATTGCGTTTTCGAAAAGTATTTTTGAAGGCCAACGGCTGGCATTGATATTGGATGGGGTCGAGTTCAATGTGCAACTATTCGCATCAGTCATAATTACATACATATTTATAAGAAAATATAATCTAACAGATCTACATAAATAATGAAGATTTTCAAATAATCTATTTATTTCCTTAACAGCCTTAAACCCCACTGACCCCATTACATAGTTATGTAACAGGACTCTGTTACTTTCTCTGTTAGTTAACAGGACTCTGAAATGAACTCGTTTCTGTTGTTGTTTTTCGCCCTCGCAATGAAAAATCGATGAGAGAGAGAGCGGTATGAGAAGTGCCGCAAGGCAAGGTAAACAAAGCTTCGCCAACGAAGCTATCGATTTTTCCACTTACCAAATCCTTGTATAGATCCTTGCTAATGTGTGGCGTCAGCTTGAGGGTGCCCACAAAGATGAAGAACAATCCCAGCAATATCGAGAGACTCTTTAGCACAATTGTATTCGAAGCTGGCATTTTGTTAATGTTGTTGTTGTTGGTCCTTTCGCTATCGATTTTTCACTTTTTGGTTGCTCTCTATTATTTATATTATTTGTAATATGCGATTATTTGTTGCAAACATAAGCACATCATTTGCACAAATACCGAGTACTAAGTATTATATCAAATATGTATAATTCACAAATGACAGCAATTGGGGCGCGAGCACGATTCTCTTATTTTTCCGGCTGGGAGGCGGCGGCAGTGGGCAGTGTCGAAGGCCGGGGGGCGGGGCGGCCTGCTGGGACTCATAGAGCATACATCACCCTACAATACACCGGTCGCTAATTTTAGCGCTTGTCGCAGCTTTTTCCGTGCCGCAGTCGAGAGAAAACAACAAAAACACACAAATTATAGAATTTTTTGAATGTTTGGCAAATCACTTTGTACGCCGTGCAGTGTAGTATGTATAATTTTTATGAAATTTTTCCTTTCGCCTATTTTTTTGCTTTCTTTCTTTATTTGTTGCCCACTTATTTGCACTGACAATCGCGTCGGACTCGCGTTCGAAATGTGACTGAAAACGAAACGTTGCAAAAGTTTATTTCAACAGCAGCATCCCATTTGGCCGAGTGTCGGAAAATCAATACATATTGCTCTCACTGTTCTCAGAGATCAAGAGAGCGAGTTTTTGTAATGCGCCCTCTGTAGCTAACATTTCTCAGAGAGCGTTAGAATGAGTGAGCGAGAGGGAGAGGGAGTGAGGCAGCTGGGTTGTGTTTTTTTCTGGGGTGGCGGGCAGTTGAAGTTGATGTAATTAAGGCCAAAGACCCCGACCAACAACCCTTGTGAAACAAAAGCAACAGGGCTACAAAATACATGTGCCATTCAAATGACATGTTTAACAACTACTACGAGAGTCTATAGGAAATTTTAGATTACATAAATTAAGGGATTAATCATAAATTTTTGGGTAATTTTCTTATCTATGCGGCAACTCTTGAATCCAAAAAAAAAAATTCAAGAGTTGCCACATAGATAAAAAATTACCCATTTTTGAAATAAGGGCCTCGTCTCCTCAAATCCGAACGCTTAAATCAGGTTATAACTTTTTTACCTGTTGTTGGATTTTAATGAAACACGGCTTAGTTTAAAATGTATGCTTTGCATTTATATTTATTTTAAAAAAATTAATTTTGTTAACAGCGAAGTGAATGGCGAGTGTTCCGCTTGATGTGTGTTTCGTTTTTTGCGTCTAAGTTTTGTTTATCTGACTTCTTAGGACTCTTTGCGCATACGTTAGCCTTAATACCTTCGGAAATTCGTATTCGCCGAATAGTGGATGCGCTGGTTTTCAGTCTTTTTGCTCTATCGCCGTCACTCAACTTAGGATTTGCTCGCAATGATTTGATTACCTTTGGTCTCAGCTCACGGCTCTTACAACCACGTTTCGGGGCTTGGTGCTTGGCTCTATTTATAGTGTGCGTCTCCTTGAAACGTTTGATAACATCACCCACAGTTGACTTGGCGATTTTCAAAGCTTTTGCGATCTTTGAAAGTGACCAATTGGGATTTTTTTGGAAAGTGTGCAGAATTTCTTCACGTTGCGCCTTTTCCATTGTTTATTTGTTTACCATTCTGACAGAGTTGCAACAATCATGATGGAATAAGTATAAGGTGGTCTTGTTCGTTTTTTAGTCCGATAAGCGTTCAGTGCGTGCTTGCTATCCCTTTCCCTTGCACTGATAACCAGCCGACGACACCACCTTATACTTATTTCACCAAGGCAACAATTTTATCGAAACTTTCCAAAAACCACTGCATAATAATCGATAACAATGGTGTATACTCTAATTTGGGAAAAAAAATTAAAATTGTTTTCAAAAACCAGCTTCTTTTGCGTCAGGACTTGAAGTGACGAACACTTTTTTTATTATTTTTAAGTAAAAGCTAAGAAAAGTGAGTAATTTTTTAATTTTTATTGTTAATATTAAAATTAAAAAAGTAAAAAAAAATGAACTTAACTAGGATTACATTTCATGCACATTGATTTTCAATTTCACCAGCCCATTGGTGGTCCCGTAACCGTAGCTGAGGTCGTGCCCAAGCCCAATCCCATTCCTGCTGCTTGTCCTGGACCTGCGCCTGGTCCAGTTCGACGCACTGCATCCTGTGGCGGCGTATGCGCATAGATGCGTTTCGATTCGGCCATGCGTTGATTGTGGCTCTCAATTTGCTCGCACAACTGGGCATCCTCCAGCAGGGCCCGTCCCTCGTCGTACTCCAGGCAGGCGACGCCATCCAAGCGCTGCAAATCCAGCCAGCCACGGAAACGCACACAGACGCCATTCAAAATGAAGCTGGAACGCAAATGGACTTTGTTGCGCTCCTTCTCAAAGTCACACTCCTGCTCCTGGGCATAGGGATTGTGATTGGCATTGAAGTACAAGTGGAGATTTGTGCCCGAGGCAACGAACGACAGCTCCGCATAACCCTTGCGACAATCAGTGACAAAGATCCGGCGTCGCTCGTCAATGGCCCGTTCCCGGTAGCCCGTGTAGCGCACCTCGCTCTCCCGGCTCAGGCGTCGGAAGAGTTCATCCGTCTCGTACTTGGACTTTTGGTCGGGCACAACGCGTGGCATTTTGAAGATGAAGCGTGGTTTTGGTGGCTCATACATGGCCATCGTTTCGTAGGGCGGCATCATGCCCGCCAAGGCAGCCGCGTCTCCAAGATTCTGATGATGATGCATTGCTCGAGATCTAAACAGTTCAAAGTGCTAAAGCAGACTGATCTTTTGGTCAACTGATTGCCGATTTATATAGGCTTGGTTTTTATTCAGCATAACTACCTGTGTTTTATAGTTTTATGATGCACTGCAGCAGCTGCATTTGGTATAGTTTGTTAAATCTACCTGTTGGACACGCCAGGTAGGCGTTCAGCAATTTGAAATCTTCAAAATGTAACTGATTACTGGCTGGCGTTGCCATATCGTTTGTCTGTAGCAGGGCTGTTACACACGCCGGGCTGTTACGCACGCAGCTAAACAAACAGCTGTATTTTGTATAGATTTGTTTTATGATGCATTGCAGCAGCTGCATTTGGTATAGTTTGTTAAATCTACCTGTTGGATGCCAGGTAGGCGTTCAGCAATTTTAAATCTTCAAAATGTAACTGATTACTGGCTGGCGTTGCCATATCGCTTGACTGTAGCAGGCATTAACTCGCGCAGGGCTGTTACTCACGCAGCTAAACAAACAGCTGTTATTTTGTATAGATTGGTTTTATAATGCACTGCAACAGCTGCACTTGCAGTAATTCGTTAAATCTACCTGTTTGTTGCCAGGTGCTCAGCAATTTTAAATCTTCAAAATGTAACTGATTACTGGCTAGCGTTGCCATATCGTTTGACTGTAGCAGACAATAACTCGCGCAGGGCTGTTACGCACGCAGCTAAACAAACAGCTGTTATTTTGTACAGATTGGTTTTATAATGCACTGCAGCAGCTGCATTTGGTATAATTTGTTAAATCTACCTGTTGGTTGCCAGGTAGGCACTCAGTAATTTTCAATCTTCAAAATGTAACTGATTACTGGCTGGCGTTGCCATGTCGTTTGACTGTAGCAGGCATTAACTCGCGCAGGGCTGTTAATCACGCGCAGGGTTGTTTATCACGCAGAGCTGTTATAAACAGCTGTTGTTTATGTATTAAAACATTGCAACGTTTGATAAAGTTGAATTTTTCGCTTAGGAATTTATTTCAAAAGGATATTTATAATGTCTCTTGTTGCATACGCCGCGAGCAGTGACGAGGAGTCTGACAATGAAGAAGAATGCACTGGAACACAAGTGGAGCTGCTAAAACCGACGGCCAAATCAAATGGAGAAAGCACAAAAAATGTGATCATGAAAACAGAAGCCACAAATGGTCATATCAGCGATGAGGACGACGATTATATACCGCGCGAAGTGTCCTTGCAGGAGCTGAAGCCCTCCACCTCCCACCGGTTAACGCTTTCGCTGCCCAAGCCCAAAGTGGCCGCATCTTCAATATCTGCTGAGGAGGAGGGGCAAGCGGAGGCGCAGAGGGAGAGGGAGGGAAGTGCCCATGAGCAGGTGACGCAGGCGTTTGCCAAGTTGCCCATGCCAGCAGCAGCAGGTAGACCCTTAATCGAAGAAGCGGACGATGAGTTTCTGCACAAAAAGGCACAAAAAGGTAGCGAAGCATTGGAAAAACCACCGCCAGCTGTTGTTAAAACCAAGGTGAAGATTAGCATACCATCGCTCAGGGAATTCGCCGATGTGGATAACGAGAAGGCCGAGAAACAGGGCAGGCAAATGAAGCAAGTGCAGCCCCAAAAGGGTTCCAGCCTGCTGAGCATCTTGCCACAGGCGAAATCCGAACGAGTTTTCGCCAAGCCCGCGTCGGTCAAGGCGGACGACGGCAGTTTGGCAGCTCCCAAGCTCAATAGTAATGCTCCCAAGCCCACAGCCACGCCAGCATTTGTGCCGGATACGGTTAAGTTGCGACGTGCAGCGCACAATACCGAAGGAGTCGACAGAATCAAACAGAAGCCTGACAAGACACCAAGACCAGCTGCTCCGCTTGTCAGTCTGAGCGACAGCGAGGAGGACGAAGATGAGAACCCTGCCGGTGGTGACTTCTTCTCGCTGAACAGCGAGCAGCAGCTGCCGGAGGTGAGCAGCAACGAGATTAGCGCCTTGGTTGCCAAACGTGCCGCCAAAATGGTTGAGGCCAGCAACAAGTATCTGGCTGCGGAGTCGGAGGAGCGTGAAGCAGCCGAGGCGGCGGCGGCGGCAGCTGAACAGCAGTCGGAGGAGGAGCTGCGTCAGGCGCAGAAACGTTATCACGAACAGCAGCTGGATACGGAGGCCATGGATGCGCTTGTGGGCAAGAACGCGAAGCGGCGACGCAAGGAGGCCAAGGAAATGCAAGTTATCGATATATCCGGAACACAAGTGATGCCCGATCGCGATGAATGGATGCGCACGGCGTTGGCATCGGCCACGACTTTCCAGCCCACGGGCGTGCTGACGGATGAGGAGCCCGTGGCGGGCACAAGGCGGAAGCATCAGATCACGTATCTGGCCCACAAGGCCAAGGCCAACGAGGCCGAGCTGCAGGCCATGTGGTCGGCCAATCGACAGACCCGTCGCGCCACTCAAAGCAAATACGGATTTTGAACAGTTTCTATTAACATTTCTTCTTATTGAATTACAAGTAGACTTAAGCTAAATACATATATGTAAATAAGTTTAAAGCAAGTTGGAGTTGTTTATTTTCCAGTACCTCATACGAATTCCGAAACTTTTTTAAGGAATTTTAAAAAAGAAGAAAAAAATAAAGAATAAAATTGTAGGAATCCAAAATTGGGAAGCAAATATTAGGAATCATAAATTAGGAATTTCAAGTAAGAAAAATATTTAGAGTAAAAATTGGAAAAGTTTCTTTGATTTTCCTTTCATTGGCTAAATTCTTTCGAATAGTGACACACAAAAGTATTGGCACAGCAAGAATTTTTACATTTAAGGCTTATTTGCGTCGTTATCGTTAACATATGGAAAGGAATTCCGTTTGTATGATACAAAACCTTCCTTAACCCATTTAGTACCCATTGAAAATTTCGAATTTATGTAAATGTCTACTTTTGGAACTTTTTAAGTCGATTTTTTAGAAAAAATGTTTTGATGCAAAAAAGGTTCTTTATACAATTCTAGAAATAACTGCAGAAAAAATGTTCAAAAATCTTTTCGCTAATATTTTTTATGATTTTTTGAAAGTTGACTTTTTTGTATGAAAAGGAGGAAAAGGGGTTTGAAATAGTAATTTTTAGCAATTTTCAAAAAATCATAAAAAAATATTAGTAAAAATCTCCCGATTTTTAATAAAATATCTTTGATATTGGCTTTTTCCTAATATTTGTTTTCCCAATTTTTGATTTCCCAATTTATGTTTTCCCAATTTTTGCTTTCCTAATTTTTGGATTCCTAATTTTGGATTCCTAATAACTGTATTCCTAATTTCGGATTCGTAATTTTGAATTCCTAATTATTCGATTCCTAATTTTGGATTCCTAATTTTTTTTTCCGAATTTTCGTATCTGAGTAGTTTTATTCGACATTCGTATATAGAATCGTATTTATTTTAGCCAACCCTCGCGCTGTCGCAGCTTGCCAGCGACATAAACGATGGCCGTGCAGAGCAGGAGCATCAGAGGCGCCATGGTCACATAGATGGGAATCTGTTGTGGATACTCGAGAGTCATGCAGATCATCACCTGGGATGTGATCGTTAGCAGCACGCCGCCAATGTTCCACTTGTAGAGGAAGAGCAGATCAGTGAGACGATTCAGGTTGCGCCATTTGCGTATGAACTTGATGAGCACATAGATGATGAGGATGCAGTCGAAGAACCAGAGCGGCGTAAACGTCACAAACCAATTCCAGGTGGTGCGCGGATCCAACCTCAGGCAGAGTAGTATCAGGAACACCAACACTATAAACCAAGTGAATAGCGCGCGATGGGCCAGCGTCATGTTTTATTTAAATTGCATTTTTCACACAAACAAAAGTTGTAAACAAAATGTATACGAATGTCGTATGTGAATGTTATTGTTTATCGATACACAGCTGAATATAACTCTGCTAACCGCTGCGAATATCGTATGATGTATACGATATTTAGTTGCAGCTGGTATGGCAACTCTGCAATAGTGTTGGGTAAACATTCCTCATTTAGTGAAAGCAAAATATCGATAGTCAGGCCTGTTCCGGTTTTCACTTGTTTTTTGCGAATTTCAATCCGCAAGATTTGACCGAATTTCCCTTAAAATTCCTTTACATTTCCTACGAATTACCCTCCGAATTTCCCTTCCACGTTGTGTTGAGTAATTTTTTGCAGAACAGTGCTGGAAAATGTTTTAAGCGAATCAGACATTTGCGTCAAATGAATTTTCGCCCGTTAAAATAATTATTAATTGTGTAATTTATTCATCAAATATTTATTTAATCATAAGTCAAAACATTTTTCAAAGGTAAAACCTACTTTTGTTATAACCTTTGTATTTTTGAAAGCGCGGGTTAATTTCAGTGCTGGAAATGTCTTTTTGCAGAGTTGTCAATTGTTGCACAGTGTTTGTTTACATAAATAAGCAGTTTTTTTTTGCATTAAATTACAAACAGTTTTGTCCAAACTTGCATTTAAAAAACAAGAAATTTAATTCTTCATTTTACGCAATACATAAAAACACCTAAATTGTGGTTTAAAATATATACCAAAGTATTTACTACTTTCTTCATATACAAGGGCAGCCCTAATAAAGTTGCCATTCATTTTCACAAATATTTGCGGAAACCAGAACAGGTCGAGCAAATCCGACAAAAATGTTAGGTTAGAGTCTTATCGATTTTGGGGTATGATGAAATAAAAATTATTTAAAAATCAAACAAAATATTATTTTTTTATCTGATAATGGAGTAATATTCCCAAAACATTGATGTATTGTATAAATATTTTATTTTCACTTTAATTTTATGCTAAGCATGCCAAAATCATCGATTTAACCCTTCCGAATTCAAACTCACTTGCTCAATGTCACGTGAATTCAATTCGCAAAATCTTGCCGAAAGTGAAAACCGGAACAAGTGAGGGAAATTCATTTTCGCAAAATCTTGCCGAAAGTGAAAACCGGAACAGGCCTGAGTATAAATATCTGGGCGCGAGCAGTCATGCCAATTTGGCATATTTTAGGATAGATTTGTCAAATTTTTCGGATGATAAGCAAATTTTGAAGAAATAATATAAAAATATGGTACTGTTTTTAAGCATTCTGTTATTTTATTTCTACCTTCTTTCCATTCTTATTCAGAAATAAAATAAAAGTTTGCTAAAAAAAGCAGTACCATAATCACTGCGGACGGCAGTCCGCGCTAGTGACGAAAGCAGCACGAAGTGTGCGAAAGCGACTAGCATATATACACAGGAAGAATGGAAAATTTGCTATGACTGCCCGATCAGGTCGAGCTATATACCGATCGAAAGGTATCAATTAAACTTACAAATGTGCATACTAAGACTTTTGAAAACTCACCTGGTTCGTGAGATAA
>JBAMBJ010004211.1:0-59116 GCA_037043495.1 Drosophila recens
TTATGACTAAGTTATTGAAATATATGTATCTTATTTAGCGGGCATTTATAGATATATAGTAGTACCTTTATTCTCGTGACTATCAGCAGTGACTAGCGTGGTGGTTGCCGCTGTGCTTGTCAGCAAGCTGTGGTTGTTGTTGTTATTATTGTTATTGTTGTTGATGTGCAGATGATGATCTTGATCTTGATGTTGTGACTCAATGCTCAGATCGATCAACTGGGTGACAGTCGCTGGACTGACGGCGACTGGAGTCACTGCATCCTGCAGCAGATTGATGTCACTGCAAATAAGTAAATGATGTTTAAAATTCCAATTCAATTACAATGAGTACAACACACACTCACTTCTTATTGTTAACATTCTCGATATGGCCATTGCCATTGGCCATTGATGCCGCAGGTGGTGCAACAACAGCGGCAACAGTTTCCACCACATGCGACAATTTGCCGTTGCTCACCTCAAACTGTTGCAAGTTCTTGGCATTCTCATCGATAATCATATTGGAGAAGCTGCTAATCAGCGAATTCTCCTTGTCCAGCACCGATTGCTCATACATGGCCTGATCTGCATCTGCATCTGCATCTGTCTCAGTTGTTTCTGTCACAGTTGTTTTTATTGTTGTTGTCACAAGGGCAACATCTGTGTTGCTGCTGTCGCTGCTATTGGGCGATCCTCCGGCTGAATTGCTGTTGCTATTACTGCTATTGCTATCGCTTCCTTCTTTGGGCGCCGACGTGATCTTTGCGTCATTTGATTCCTGACAGAGACACAGAAATTTAAGGAAGATTAATTGAAGTTGTTTTGAGTTTTTAGTTGGATTTCCCCGTGCTCACCTTGGCGGGCGTGGCTGCAGCGCCGCCAGCTTTGCGTGTACGCGACATTATTGCCTCGACACGTTTGCGCCGCTCCTCGCGCTCCTTTTCCTCGCGCTTCAGACGCTCGGCCACCTCGACGCGCTGCTTTTCAGCCTCCTCCTTGGCCTTCTTTTCAGCCTCCTCGCGCTCGATGCGCTGGCGTTCCTCCTCCTCGCGCCTGCGTTGCTCCTCCTCCTGCTGCTGCTGTGCTTCCTACCAACAAATAAAAAGTGGCATTAGTCTTTGGTGTATTCACATATTTAAAATTAAAGTTAATTAATAAAAATAGTTAAATAAATTTAAAACAAAAATATTTATGGTTTTTAAATTAATATCTGAGAAATATTCTGAGCTGTTCATAGTGATTAATTTGTTTTTGAATCAAACGAAACTTAACTAAAAATAAAACTTTTCATCTATCTAAGTTTTTTTTTTTGTTAATTTACAAACATTTGTTTTAGAGTTAGTTAAAGTTTTCAACTACCACTAAATTCCTTAAAGACTATTTAAACCAGGCGCGGGCAGTATAGGCTCTGGGAGCTATGCGGCAGCTCCTAACTTTTTTCGGCGCCGTGAAGTCGCACACAGGCAGCTCGAGTTGAGGCATTTTATGATTCCAATGAAAAGCAACAAAAAGCACACAAGCAGCTCGAGTCGAGTCGAGGCAACAACAATGCAGGCACAGCTCGCGAGCAAGCTAGCAACAACAACGCACACAAGCAGCCTGAGTCGAGGCGCTTGTGTGTTGGAGTGGCTCGCGCAGAATAGGTAGACACGAAAAGGGTTGTTGTTGCAGTTGTTGTTGTAGTTGTTGTTGTAGTTGTTGTTGTTGTTGTTGTAGAGCTCCCAAGTTAAAATTTTGTGCCCACCGCTGATTTAAACAATTAAAATTAAGTAGATTTTTCACTTCATCTTAGAAATAGTTGAGTATCCATAACACTAAATTTTCATCATTCTGAGAAATATTCAGATGTGTTAATAATTATTCATTTTTCTTAATAAAAAAAAGTTAACTAAAATTATAACTTTTCATCTACTCAAGTTTTTTTTTGTTAATTTACAAACATTTGTTTTAAAGTTAGTTACATTTTCTAATTACTACTTAATCCCTTGAAGACTTTTTAAAACATTTAAAATTCGGTGAATTTTTCCAAATTATCTTTTAAATAGTTGAATTTCATTCACTCTGAGAAATATTTAGAGCTGTTAATAATGATTTATTTGTTTTTAAATCAAACAAAACTTAACTTGAAATAAAACTTTTCATCTACTGAAGTTTTTTCGTAAACTTATAATCATTTGTTTTAGAGTTAGTTAAATTTTTAAACTACCAATCAACTCCTAAAAGACTTTTCAAGACAGCTAAAATTTAGTGGAATTTCACTTAATCTTAGAAATAGTTGAATTTTCATAATACTAAATATTCATCATTCTGAGAAATATTCAGAGCTGTTCAAAATGCATAATTTTTTAATCAAATGAAACTTAATTAAAATTAAGATGTTTTGGAAATTAACAAATATGTATTTGATTTAGAGTTAATAAAATTTTTTTTAAATTTTTTTATAACAATTCAAATCTTATTTATAATTATTATTTGTAGAAATTTAATTTTTATAAAAATTGCAAGAGTTGTTGATTAAATTAAAATTTGCACTTTTAAATCATTCCTTTATGTTTGTCTATTTTTTACAAATTAAAATATAATTTTATGTGATCCTATTTGAGATTTTTAATTTGAATTGTTATAAAAATTGCAACAGTTGTTGATTAATTTAAAATTTTTATTTTTTTCTTTTAAAAATTGAAATTTAATTTAATATGATTTTATTTTAAATTTGATAATTGGAATTTTTTTTTGTTATTGATTGTTGATTGATATAAGTTGATTTTTCGTACCTCGATAGCCTTGCGCAGACGCTCCTCCTCGCCGCGACGTTGTTCCTCGGCGAGACGTGTTGATTCCTCCTCGAACAGTCGCTGGCGTTCGGCCTCCTCCTCCTGGGCCTGGAGCTCGGCAAGACGCTCGGCCTCGAGTCGTTGTCGCTCCAATTCAGCCTGTCGTTCGGCCTCCTCGCGGGCCAGGCGTCGTCTTTCGGCTAATGCCGCCTTTGCTTCCTCCTCCGTTGTGATCTTGCTTTTGGCAATCATCGATGCGGTCATCATATCATTGCTGCCACCAACATCGACAACAAGATTGGCCATTGACTGTGCCATTGTTGTTGGCGGTGTCAGTTCACGCACCTCCGAGTTCTCTTTGCTGCCATTGCGTGATGATGTCTTCTTCTGGACACTGGCAACTGTTTCTGGTGCGGACTGAGGCAGCTTCTCATTGCCCTCGTCTGCCTTCTCCTCAACTGTTGCTGCAACTTCAACAGTCTCTGCTGGTTGCTGTGTCTCAGCTTCCACATGCAGCAGTTCCTGTTCCTGCACCTGTTGTTGTTGCTGTTGCACTTGCTCCGTCTTCTCAGTGTTCAGCGCCTCTTTCTCTGCCTTGCTGACCGAGGGCACAGCTGTGGGAACATTCGCATGCAGCTCTTCCGGCTGCTCCTGCTCCTTGGACACACCGTTTGCCTTTGGCGCATTTGTTGTTGCTGTTGTTGATGTTGTTGCTGTGGCTGCTGCTGATGTCACCGCTGTGGTGGAGGTAACAATCATAGACGTGCTCATCGATGAAGGACCTTTGCTAATCGACGACTCCTTGGCCACAGCGTGTCGACTAATGCGCTCCGAGCTGGCGGCGCGACTGCCGCCCTGTGCCTTCGATGCGGAGGCGGCCTTGGGCAGCAGCGGTTCCTGCAACACATACAGAAAATTATTAGTACTCGATTTAAGAACTGAAATTTTAAATTTTCGATAGTCGATATTTTGAAGCACATATTAATTAAATTTGAATGCAGAATGAATTAAGAGGAAGATATAAAAGTGTGGTCTGATTTTTGACTTATCGATATAATGAAAACTTAATCTAACAATCCAAAAGAAATGAATCAAGTTGTCGATATATCGATGGGTCGAAAATCAGACCAAACTTTTTTCCTCTTAATTCATTCTGCATTCAAATTTATCAGGTGTGCCACAGAAATCGCTTTCGCTTGAATTTCACTATATTTATTTATTATATGGGTAATTCTCCCATGTCGAATGCGACATTCGTACGCATTCAAAGTGAAATAAAACATATGCCAAAACATTATTTTGTTAAAACAAAAGGAGAAACTTATAGGTATTGATTAGCACTATAATTGGTGCTAAAGTGGATTTTGGGAAATTGTTCGTTTTCAAGATATTTTAAAAAAAGTAAGGCATTCGCACGCGACTCAGATAGAAGTCGTTTTTTCGGCAACCAGTTCTAGCACTGATTTCGGCAAAACGTGAACGTATATTTTGATGCTATTTATTTTGAAATGTAATGTATTTATTTATCTAAAAAATGCTTTTTGTTTGATTTAAAAATATCAAGTAGTTTTTTTTTAAATGTAATTTGGGTCACTGTCGCATGCGACATGTCGCACGTGACATTTTTTTCCACAAAATATTTCTGTTGTTTCTGTCTCTCTTTTTTTAAATAATATATCGAAACAGCTCGAAAAACTTGTTTTAAATTAAACTTTCAATATATTTCTATGTATTAAAATGGTTTATGTTACAATCTTACTATTTTACTGAGTGTAATCGAAAAAATACAAACGGTCCATTTTGGAAATCAATTTTTAAGAAAATGGACATAAATATGGAAAAAGTGAATTTATTCCAATGTAGAATCTATATGTTCATCCTATTGAATTTCTTCTAGCGTATATTGCTTAAATAAATAACTTGAACACATTTTTGGAACATAATTGCACAAAATGTGAGTTTTTGAGCAATTTTTCGTTTTTAGGCTAGGTTGACATTTCTGGAGAAATGCCCATATTTAATTTATATTTATTTATTATATTTAATTTATATTTATTTATTATATTTAAATAATATTTATCAGGGGTGCCATAAAAAAAGTTTTAAATTTGTATGAAATTTAAGTGAAATTCAAGCAAAATCGTTTTTTGTGGCACCCTTGTATATTAATTTATTATATTTAATTTATATTTATTTATTTTATTTAATTTAATTTATATTTATTATATTTAATTTATTTTTATTAATTATATTTAATTTATATTTATGTATTTATTAAATTTAATTTATTTTTATTGATTTTGTTTCATAAATATTTATTTTTATTTTTAAATTTATTTTTTTTTTATTTGTATTTATATTTATTTTAAATTTATCAGGGGTGCCACAAAAATCGCTTTCGCTTAAATTTCCCTTAAATTTCATACAAATTCAAGTGAAATTCAAGCGAAAGCGATTTCTGTGGCACCCCCGTATGTTTATATTTATAAATATATTTAAACTTATTTTTAGTTTTACATTTATATTAATATTAATTAATATTATTTTAATATTCATATTTATTTTTTAGCTTACCCGCTTTGATGGCGTCTTTTTCTCGACGCTGTTGATGCGCGATGAACTGGAGGTGACAATCATTGAGGTGGACATGAGGTTCGGGGTTCGTTTGGGTGTCGTTTGTGCTGTAGACGTGGATGGCGAGGCGGCGGCGTTGCCATTGCCATTTGTTGTCTTCACCGGCGGCTTGTTAATGTCCCTCTTGAGTTTATTAATCTCTGCAAGAATTTAACAATTAGCAAGACAGACAAAAGTATATAAGGTTACTCTAATCATACCCTCTAGGGACATGCCGGTGCCGGCAATGCTCGCTGGCCTTGGCTTCCTTGTTGCGGTCTGTGGACGCCGCGGCACCAGACCCGATGTGGACAACGTTGTGGACGTGGACATGGCGCTGCCAGGACGTGAACCACTCAAATGTCCATGACCGCCAGGTGTCACATTCCCCGATCGCGAGCCTAAATTGAAAGCAATAGAAACAATTAAATTTCAGTTAAACACAAATTAAAAATATCACATGTTGTGCAGCAAGTTTGGGTTTAGATTTATATAAATATAAACTATATATAGTATTATATGAAACAGGTGAGAGAACCAAAAATAAAGATTAAAGGACTTGTGATTTATGTGACCGTCACCAAAAGAGAGTTTCGTCATTAAACAAATACAATAAAAATGTAGAGGAAAACAAAAGAAACTAGACACAGATTAAAACACCAAAAGATACCTGGACAAAATAGTTAAAACAAAGAACCAACAAATCAAATTAACAGAGACAGAGGACCAAGCATAACCTATAGATTGTGTGTGTGTGTGGGTGTGTGTGTTTGTTTGTGCCTGTGTGTGTTTGTGTATTACATACATATGTGAAACATAAAAGTGGGCAGATTGAAAACATACGAAGCAAACGAATACAAATGGCAATGCTCAGCACACACAATATGAGAACCAATAAAACTCTTCCCAGAACCTTAATGATATCCGATCTGAGTCATATATAAATACATGTACAATAATTATAAATAACTATCAAGACTGCGAAACCTTCTTGTTTTATTATAAGCTGTGTAATCCTCAAGAAATTGAAAGATTTTTAGCATAAATTGAATAAAAGTTTTTCTCTTTAAAATTAAAGTATTGAGAGTTTGTAGGAAATATTTTGGAGTAGGGTCAATCTAAAAATGAATAAAAATAATAATTTTATGCTAAAGTAATTTGAACCGAAAAGTGTATTTTGAAAAGGGACAAATTATATTTTTATTTAATCTTTAAAGATTTAAAAATAAATATATTTTGATTTTTAAATAAAAATGTAATTATAAATTTAAAGCTTCACTTTTAAATTTTCGATCTTGAGCCTTTCAACCATTTTTTCTACGGTTTTCAAACATTTTATTCTTTTAAAAAAATTTACATTTTTTAACAAGTAAATAATCGAAAATAAAAATGTAGAAAATAGAAATAGGGACAGATTGATTTTAAGCAGCCTTGATATCTAATAAAGATATTTATATTTATATATGTAGCTCAAATTGTTGCTCAGATGAACTGGAGTTAAGAGCTATACGAGAGAATCTTAATATAGTGTGGCGTTTGTTCCAGGACCAAATTGCGATGGATCGTTCTTCGTTTGTCTTCCTAAACTATATGTATGTAGTATGTGTGTGTGTGTGGGGAGTGTTTTTAGCCAATTATGTGTGTGTCGCTTTAAATCTTGGAGCACTACTTAATGGGAGAATTTACAGAAATGTGGAAGGACTACAATCAAATGCCACCATATCATTATATTATATTCGCATACACTGATGGATAAAATAATAGAAACCACAGACATTTTGATATTTTAAACCGAATATTAAAACAAAATATGATAAAAAATATGCGCAAATAAAGTAAAAATTATGAAATTAATTAATTTAGTTTTTTTTCGATGGAATTTGTATTCAAATTAAATTAATTAAGTTGAAAAAACGATAATGACACGTTATTAGCAAAATTAAATTTATCTTTGGATTGAACCGAAACTAACCGATACGCATGAATCGGTTATTTCGGTTTTTCAGTTAAGGTTTAAAGGAAGAAGTTTTGTTAAGGTTTGAGTTACGGTTACCAATTTCAATCGGTTAGTACCGGTTAACGGCTACGGTTTTAATCCCTAGTTTCTATTATTTGTTCCATTACCGTATGTTGTTACAATAAGGTTATGTTTGGTGTGGTGTGGTGAATTTTCTTGTGGTGTATTTTTGTAGTTGTTTGTTTTGGTTGTTTGGGTTTTTCCCGTATGGTTTTTTTGGGGGTTTTTTGGAGTTGTTTGATCGCACACACCTGCATTCACTAACAAGCTAGAAGAGTTCATGAGCAACAATGAGTTTGGATCGAGATCGAGATAACGTTGTTGGTGGTGGTGGTGGTTGTTGTAATTGTGTGGGTTAGTATTATATTGTTGTTGTTGGTGTTGTTGCTGGGCACGCCTAGTTGCATTCGCTGAGGCTGTCGCATAGGATGCATTGTTGAGGGATGAGGCAAATGATGATTGAAGATATTTTTTAGTTGCGCTCGTTTGTAAGCCAAGATTTGATTGGCGTTGTTGTTGTTGTTGATGTTGTGGATTTGTTGTTGCTTGCGACCAGGAATAACTAATCTGTGTCATGCTCTTACTGGAGTCACGCTGACCACCGCTACCCAATGGCCGAAAACTGGTCGAGATGCCGCCACCAAGTGAATACTTTCCACGCTCACGCTGATTACCAGCCAGATGTGTCATGCTCCTGGACATGACGCCAGCCGCAGTGGATGCACCACTACCACCAGTGGATGCACTGCCTCCCACACGCTTGGAGCGCGTTGAATGAATTCTTCGACTGCCGCCGCCACCCAAAGATGACGTCTCATCCAACATTTCCAGTTCGCGTTCACGTCGCTCCCGTTCCAGAACCGAGCGTACGTGCTCGCCATTGCGTCGGATTGGCTGAGCCAGTTGATCCAAGCGATTCATCGAATAGGCGCGTCCTGAATTGTGATTGTTGTCGTAGTTGTTGGTGTTGTAGTTGTTGTTGATATGTAAAGTGGAAAATGGGTTCAGAAAGTGGTTCATGAATCAGAATCAGAAACATTGTTGTTGTTGCTTTTTGTGGTTTTTGGTTTGGTTTGGTGCGTGCTTTTTTGTGGTTCCTTATGCAGCTATTTACAGAAGAAGACGTCACACTAATGGATACAACACTGCGCTACAAAATGTGTGAATTTGTGTGTAGTTCTTTTCTTTTTTTTTTATCGAGGTTGAATACCGAAACATAAAATTCAGAAACGCTTAAAGATTATTTTTCAGTGTTGTTCTTTTTACAAAATTGACTAACTTTAAATTGTTAGTCGTAAAATTCTTTAAAATCAGCGACCGCAACATTATTAATTTTAATAAAATAAATATTTGTTAAAGAGATCTAAATAAAAATGTATGTAACAATACAAATTTCAACTTGTTTTTAAATCATTAAAAATTTTAAATCAAGATTTTAAAATTCGAAAACAACTAATTTTTCTCAGGATTAAATTTTTCAAACCCTTACACAGTCGAACTTCCATAACTCGAAATTCTGTACAAATAATTTTAAAAATTATTTAAGACATGTAAACTTGTAAGCAAATATTCAAACATTTAAGCTCTTTTTATTGAGATCAATATATAAAATAATGGGGGCAGAAGTCAAAATAATACTAAGTTTTAAAAACGATGATGAATCAGATCGTAAAAAATCTTACTTAAGTTGCAAATAATTTTTTAATAGGAAAAAAAAAATTAATTTAAAAAAGAACAACAAATATGTTTCGGTATTATTCCCTGAATTTTCTGTGTATGCATGAGAGAGTGTGTGTGTGGAGGTGTGGTTTTTGAAAGTCGTGCTACAAAACTGATAAAACTCATATCCAGCTGCTGTTCAAGGAAGAATAACAAAGCAAGAGAGTAAGAGGGACAGTCAGGGAGCGAGAGAGAGAGAAACGCACATAAATCCGGCATCGTTTTGTCATCGTCGTCGTCTTCGTTGGGTACGAAACCTACGAAAATGTCTGAGCAACTGAACGAATGATGAAAATAATGTTGACAAGATGATGATGAGAACAACGCATGAAGCTGCTTAAGGATGATGATGATAAAGTTTCTTGATGATCACATGGAGTATATAGGCAGCGAGAAAAAGAGAAGTTGGTGGGGTGGGGCAGAATGGATTTATCTGTTGGAATTGGGTGCGATCTTACCTGGGGTTCTGGGCGTGGTGCTCAGTGAGCTGCGCGAACCGTAGTGCCCATCCCGGGGACTGGGTATTGTCGGCATGAGGTCCGTTTTCCTGCGGTAAACGCTTCGGAACATATTGTTCTGTGATGTGTCAACGATATCTTCTGCAATTGTGGTTTTGGATATTTTTTGTTTTGTTTTTGGTTCTTGTTTTGGGTTTTATTTTTTCATTGTTCAAAAAAATGTCGGGACTTTGTGACTCGATTATATGTTAAACTATTGCAAAATTTATCATCGATAAACCAAAAGCAAAGGCTAAAGCAATTACCATGCCGACAGAGAGAGAGAGAGAAAGCTACTAAAGTCGGGGATAAAAAATAAAACTGTTGTGGGGGTCACCGCTAGGGCTGGGGAATCAACTAAACATGGGAGCCAGGCAAGTTAGGGCTGAACAATACTGATTATAACTATCGATAATACGATCGATTAAAATTAGCTGTGGATTATTACGATTAACAGTAATCGATTAATTTAAGAAGTAGTATTATAAGGAACATTCCAATTATTCTTCATATTAATATTCAGACGACAAATTAATCGATTAATTTTTGCAGCAGTATTATAAAAGCATTGCGATTATTCTTAACGCAATTATCGATAACATAGTCGAAATACAACTGTCTTAAAATTTGTCAATTTCTTAATGCTAGGTGCAATATCAATAGAGGCATTCCGGCAAAGCATTTTATGTAGTTATCGATAACAAGAAATCGATAAATCTAACCATTGTTATCGATAACAATAAAATATTAGTATAAATGGTAATTTTAAAAAATTTATATGCACAATACAACTATCGATCAGTTATAATAATCGCCGTAATATCGATAGTTTTCAAGGGATACGGCAGAGATTTTTTTATTAGAGAATCATGCAAAACTGAGCGCATGCTTGGTTAGGAGTTGGGCTTACAGCAAGAGCTTTTACAGGGGGGTTAAAAGGGCAACAAACAATAATTCAATTTTACAGAACAAACATAATAAGAAGTAAACAATATCGAGAGAATTATGGGAGTAGTTGAAGTAGAAGAAGAATTGTTGAGAAGTAGAAGAAGAGGAACCCTCACCCTTACGATATGAGTTATTGTTGTTGTTGTAGTTGTTGTTGTAGCTGTTGTGGATTGCAGCTGTTGTTGTTGTTTGTCTGTGCGCAGTTGTTGTTGGTGTGGAAGTCAAGTTTTGAGCATTGAGCGGCATTCTACAATTAGAAGACGCCGCTGGCCCATCAATAATTATCTCGCTGCCAGCGATTGATAAGGAAAAACGCTTGGGCGGCTCATCATTTGAATAGCCCCAATTGAACACCTCATACATGGACGAAGATTTGCGCCGATGATCTGTATATGTTGTTGTTGTTTGTTGTTTTTGGGTCGATTTTTGAACAGAGATATAAGAGATAATATGATGGAAAATTAACAGAATAATTAAGAAAAAGAGGCAACAGGCAGAAGACAGACTGGCTCAAAAGTATCTGTGCTTTTTCATGTTTTTGTTTTTAAAAGTGTTCAAATTATAGTTTTGCAAATCAAAACAAAAATAAAAATAAAGTGATTGCTTGTTTTGGGTAAAGTGTATAATAGTTAAAGGTTACACACAGCTGCAACAGTTCACAGTTATATGGGAATTATTGGGTACATTTAGAGTACGTTATATATAGAGAGAGATTTATACTATATAACAGAACTGATTCTAAAGTAACATTTAACTGCAAAATAAATATGTTGTTAAGATTATGGGTGTCTCTGTGTGTGTGTGTGTGTGTGTGTTTACTTGGTGTGTCAAGTGTTTTTCTTGTGGTGGAAGAGGGCAGTTCGATCTGTTTTAAGAAGTTAAACAATTATTAAACTCACCATCGTTTCTGTCCGTGGATGAGGAAATACGCTTCTTAGCACCACTATCGGCAAGTTCACGCTCGGAACTGCGACGTGACAACGAGGCGCCCGCTACGTTCGATATGGATGTGGATCTGCAAATTTAAATAAAAATATTTAGTGATAAGTGGAATTAAAAAACGTTGAAATGCCATCTTAAAATACCCTTCAGAGTTGGTATATCATAGTTGGTATAAAAAAAAAACAGTTTCTTATAAACATACACAAAAAATAAGGTTTTTCTTAATTTATAATTGCTAAACTAAAAATGTTGTAACAAATTTGATTAGAAAAATGTTCATAAAATTAGTTAACAATGAATGCTTGCTTCGCTCGCCAAATTTCGGCACTTTTTACATTTTTCTTAAATTAACTTTTCAATAAACTACTGTAAAACATAATACTCTGCAATCTCGATTATTCAACATTTGTTAATTCGAACAACCAGAAATTTTGTTTCATAAAATATTCTGTAAGCTAGACACTAGTTGAATTTTTAGTTTTTCCTTGCCTACAGTGGCTCACAATTACAACTAATTTAAGTAAAAACCTATTCAAAAGCATTTACAAAAAACTAAAGTTATATCAACTCAACTTCATCAAATCAACTTTTTCAACTTTAATCCTCGATTAAAAAAAACTATTTTGATGCAAAAAAATTATCTAAACAATTCTAATAGTGAGTGCAAAAATTTTCAAAAATCTCTTTGCTAGTATTTTTTATGATTGCATCTTCATATAAATGATCTTTAACCGATAGTTTCTAAGAAGGCTATAAGATACAGTTCTCTGATCACTAAGATTCAAGCCGATTTTAATCGACTTATTTTAGCAGTATTATAAAAAGCATTCCGATTATTCTAATCGCAATTATAGATAACATAATCGATATATAAATAAATATTGAAAATCTATGGAGTCATTCCCGTTGAGAACTCAATGCAATTATCGATAACAAACAATCGCTATATAGTAAAACAGATGAAGCTGTACCAAGTTTCTTTCAAGATGACTTTAAATCTGTGACTCTAATCCACTGTTTGCAAAATACGCTCTGCTCGAGTTTAATTAATTTAATTTCAACAATTTCATACCGTCGCTGACTCCAGAAAGTGCTGGGCGATACGAGACCATAATCAGCTGGCACATCCAATAAACGTGGCGTTGATGAGCCAAAAGCAAAACCAATTGAGTTTCTATCGCGTCTCTTTGTCTCTATTCGCGATTCGCGCTCCTATTTTGGATAGAGAAATACAAAGAGAGTTATATTATTTGATTAATTGTGATGCACTTTTGTGGCAATATAACGCACCAGATTCTTTTTGAGAATATATTCACGTCGCTCCTTTTCGGCCTCAATTATGGCCTTTTTGCGCTCTTCAACCTGCTGTCGCTTCTCTGTATCTCTGACTCGGATCTCCTCGATGCGACGTCGTCGTTCCTCCTCCTTCTGTTCGCGATACTTTTGTGCCGCCTCCGCTTGAGCTCGCAGCTCCTCGATCTTTCTTTGTCGCTCCTCGTTCTGTCGATCTCGCGCATATTTCAGTTTCTCCTCTCGATCTTTGGACACTGTGTGATAGAAATACGTATGATAAATAAAGTGGGGGGTGTTTTTCATTCTTTCTTTTAAACTTATTTCACAGGTAAATGCAAGTTTTAATCATCAACTTTTGCTACCAACAGGTAGACGAAAATCAATAAAGCTCCAGCTTTATTTAACATTCTCTTTGACTTTACAGTATGTTGAGTAATTGTTTTGACAAAGATGAAAATGTTTATTTATTTATTTAATGTCAACTAAGTATAGTTTACAAAAAAATATGTAAAAATGTAACTAAAAGTAAAATAATATAAAAAATTAAGTAATATTAAATTAATTAAAATTAAATTTAAGTGCAATGATAAAAATGTGGAATTTTGTTTTCTTTTTTTAATGCTAAAATATATTATTATTTCTGTCTTTTAATACAAAAATAATTTAAAACAAAATTGTTTATTTTTTATTAAAGAAAAATACTCTTGTTTCATTTTATTTGCCATTTATTTTTCGTAATTTAATATGCCAAAAAAAAGTTGAAAAGAAAAATAATAAATAATTTTAATTTCGTTAAACTAAAAAATCAAAATTTAATACAATTTTTTTTTTTATTGTTAAATCAATTATTGACTAGCTTTATGTTTTTTAAAAACATAGAAAAATAATTAATAAATTTAATTTCGTTCTTTGTCAAAACAATTAACTGTGTTTTTTAAAAACTTAGAAAAATAATTGTTAATTTCATTAAAATATATAATCAAAATTAAATATGCAAGACTTTTTTTCTTTGTCAAAACAATTACTTGACTAACTGTGTGTTTTTATTTTTTTTTTTTTGGCATTTGCCGGCAACTTTTACAGCTGACTGACGTCATCGACCGTTGTGCGGCGCACTTTGAACGTATGTGGGTCAATTGACAACAAACTACAATAACAATGCATACTCATACACTCATACACACACACACACACACAGGTCGCCCCCAGATGCGCAAATAAGGCAAAAAGCAAATGTAAGCGCACAATTTTATTAAAATGACATTGGGGCGCCGTGCAAAATATAAAAAGAGAACAATACAAAAAAAAAAAAATTAAAAATATTGGTCAAGTCAAAATGTTGGTCAACTTTCTGCACATTCAAATTGTAATCGGCAATCGAAAGCAACGTGTTATCGTTGGTCCGCTATCGTTTTTGTGGTATTTATGGAATTTAATGACGTCATGTTACGTTCCACAAAAAGGAAACTGCAAAAGCTGCAAGCTGCAACAAAAACAACACACAACACAACTGTCACTGATTCACGGCCAATTTGTTTCTGTTTTTTGTTTCTCAGATGGAAATTTATCAGCAAACAAGGTCGGTCGCATACATAAATTGGATATGTAATAGAATACGGAGATAAGAAGCCAGTTGCTTATCAGTTGTTGTTGGTGTTCAAGTGTTGAGATCATGCGAATGGCAGGTGGAAGCGGAAGATGAAGAATGTCAACTACCTTGAGCATTTGCAGACGCCTCATCTGTCGCTCTCGCTCTCACACTAAGGTCGCCCACCTGAATGCAGTTTGTGTAGGCAGCGGCAGAGGCAGCGACAGCGACAGCGACAGAATCAGCATTTACTTTGGCAGAAGAAGAATGCATTGAGATCTTTAGACCCTGTACTTCAAAAGTTCAAAGGGTCTGTTATGTTTGTCAACATTTTTTTTTATTTATTGGAAATACGATCGGATTATACACTGGAAAATTATTCAAGAAACAGGGACGAAAGAAAGAATACGTTTTTTTTTTTACAGAATAACTACAGGGTCTCTCACAGTTGTGCTCTCTCGCTTACTTAGAATATTTGTTTGGCAGTAAGAGTGTGCAGAAGTCGTCTATGTCAATTTTATGTAACGTATATCAGATAAAACTATAAACTATAAAAATTGCCTTTTATTTTTGTTTTCATTTTAGTTTTCTTGTTTTTCTTTTCATTACCTTTTCGTTCGGCGCTCCCCTCTCGGCTTTCTGGTCGTTTGGGTATGTTTTCCACTGAAAGTAAATAAAGTGCAAGGCAATATAAACATTCAAGTTTTCTATTCGTTTCGTAAGAAGAAAAATGAAAACGTGCTACAATTAAGTTTTTCAACAATTTTGCGCTTTAACAATTCACACTCACTTCAATAATTATAATAAGAGTTAGCCAAAAAATAGAAAGGAATATCAATAATCAAAGACGAAAGAGAAAATAAAATCAATCGGCTTCTCTGTTTTGCACTTGTGTGTAGGGCAAGGAAAAAACACGCATTTTACTTAGTCGGCTGACGACGATAGAGAGCGGCAGCGGGCGGGCGGGCAGCAGGGGGGGGATGACCAAACACACACAAACAAAAATGTTCAGCTGCAGCGCAGCTGCTGTCTCACGATGACTGTGAACGGCAGCAACAGCGAAAATGTTTTTCCTCTGGAAACTTTGAACAGATTTATTTATAACTCAAAACTCCGGTTGACGTTTTGGTGGGGAAAAAGAGGAACCAAAAAACATCGAGCACACAGTAGAACGCAAAACACACGGGGGCAAATTTCACCCGATATGAAGCAAAAAAAACACTTCTGGCTTCTTCTTTTTTCACATCGTTCGCTGCTTTTTTTTTTTTTTGAGTGTGAGTCGTCGTCGTTGTCGTTGTCGTTGTCTTGGTCGCTCGCTCTGCCCAATCGACCAATAATTTTGTTGGCTTGTTAAACTCTTTGTTACACGTATTGGTGGATACTTTTTGGCAATTGCCATTTGACGCGCACAGTTTCAAGTTTGATTTGTGAGGGCATTTTATCATTTTAATGCATACCTGCTGTTTCATTCGAATAATTTTCTTGCTGGCCCTCAAGACTCGCCATATTCTCACTTTATTTTTTTTCTACATCTACACTTATCGATACCGAGCATACAACTGTCATCGGTGGAGATGTATCGAAAAGTTCGCACTTGGTTCGATTGAACTGTTCACTGAACAAAATGAACGAACTAAATCACTGGGCGATTGTTATCGAATATATAGTTCGTGACATAAAAGACAACTGAATAACTTAATTATGCGCTAAACAATTTGTTTGCTTGCCACTAATTTAATAACTGAATCATTTTTGAGGGCTAATTACGTGCTATACTTATCGATACAGCTGTCCACAACAAAAGCTGACTGCTATAATAACCGTATCGATAATGCGATAAAAAAATACTAAACTCGATATATTTAGTAATCATCCCGCGTTTTATGCATGCAAACGCCAAATCAAGTTAAATTTGTTTTAAATTAAATAAAAATCATGCCTGAAGAGCCCGAAGTTGTGGTTGTGGATAAACGCAACAATTTGCCCTGGATTGAGAAGTACAGACCAGTTAAATTCGAGGAAATTGTGGGCAATGAGGATACTGTGGCACGTTTATCAGTATTTTCCACGCAGGGAAATTCGCCCAACATTATTATAGCGGTAAATGAAATAGACTTGAAAGGAAACTGGAATTAAACTGAATATTTGTTATTAATAGGGACCACCAGGTGTGGGCAAGACGACAACTATACAATGCCTGGCTCGCATTCTGCTCGGCGAGAGTTACAAGGATGCGGTGCTGGAATTAAACGCCTCCAATGAGCGCGGCATCGACGTCGTGCGCAACAAGATCAAAATGTTTGCCCAACAAAAAGTGACGCTGCCCCGCGGCCGACACAAGATCGTCATCCTGGACGAGGCGGACAGCATGACGGAGGGGGCACAGCAATCGCTGCGACGCACCATGGAAATCTACAGTAATACAACAAGATTTGCTCTCGCCTGCAATACGAGCGAGAAGATCATTGAACCGATACAATCGCGTTGTGCGATGTTGCGGTTCACCAAACTATCGGATGCCCAGGTGCTGGCCAAGCTGATTGAAGTCAGTCAGCTGGAGCGGCTCAAGTACGATGAGGACGGGCTGGAAGCGATTGTGTTTACGGCCCAGGGCGACATGCGACAGGCGCTGAACAATCTGCAGTCGACGGCACAGGGATTTGGCGATATTACAGGTAGAGTTGTCGATTCTAGTTCAGTTGAAGGATTTAGTTCAGTAGTTCAATTTTTAGTGAACGAACTAATCGGTTATTTAGTTCAGTAGTTCAGTTACTGAGCTCAATCGGCGACTCGAGTGACTCGATCGAGCTATTGAACGACTCAAACGACTCGAACGAACTATTGAACGAACGAACTAAGCAACTGAACTACTGAACTATAATAAGACCTACAATCAGGGATTTAGTTCGTTCGTTCACTTTGGTGAATAGTTCAATCGAACTTAATCCGAACGATACGATACAACTCTAATTACAGGCACCAATGTCTTTAAAGTCTGTGATGAGCCGCATCCGATGCTGCTGCAGGACATGCTGCAGCATTGTGCCGCCAATGACATCCACAAGGCGTACAAGATTCTGGCCAAGCTCTGGCGCCTGGGCTATGCACCCGAGGACATCATTGGCAACATCTTTCGTGTCTGCAAGCGCCTGAATGTCGATGAGCATATGAAGTTGAATTTTATTCGGGAGATTGGAATCACGCACATGAAGATTGTCGACGGCTGCAATTCGCTGCTGCAGCTGACCAGCTTGCTGGCGCGCCTTTGCATGGTCGCCGAGTCGCATTAGCACTCGAATTTCCATTTTAGAGCATAACACATTTTAATTTTAAGCTACAAACTTGTTGAATAAAAATGATTTCAGATTCGATAAATATCTGCCGGGCTTTTGCAAATTGTGCGATAGTTGATATCGCTCAGAAAAATACTATCTATCGCAAAATCAGCCCTATTTTTGGGCGATATGTTATTGCTCATCGTAAAATCGATTACGTTGATACCAGGGCTGTTGATATTTTTAAAAATATCAATATCATTAATATCTTGATATAAAAATAATATATTTCTTGATATTTTTAACAAAAATATATCGATTATATAAATATCTGAGTGCGATCTTAAATCAACCGTCTTTCCACCCTAAATTAGTCATGCTACTACTAATTTGCACTTAGATCTAGTGTCGTTAATTATATCCGAATAAATTTTAGCCTCTTCATTTCAAAAGATAAAAAAACTGGTAAAAGATAGCGCACGATAATTGATATTTTCGTTTTAAAAAAATACCACTTAAAAATATATCATCGCCAAAAAATACCTATCGATATATCAATATTATATCAACAACCCTGGCGATATGTTATTGTCTATCGTAAAATCGATTATGTGTTGATACATTGGTGTATTTCGAGTTGAATTTTTTTTCGCGGACGGCACAAGAATAAAATAAAATAAAAATAATTTAGACGGCAACAGGGGAATAAAATGCAGATGCAAACATACAAATTGGTGGTCGTCGGTGGCGGCGGCGTTGGAAAATCAGCCATAACGATACAATTCATACAGGTGAGAGGGAGAGAGAGAGAGGAGAACAGAGAACAGGAATAAGCTGGTGACGTCGTCGTTGTCGCTGTTCGTCGTCTGTCCATTTGTCCACTGTCTGTCCATTTGTATGGGCGAAACCAAAAGTGCTGAGCATTTTGTGATTTGTGATTTTGGAGTAGCAACAAAAAAAATAAAGTGACTTTTATGTGTGACACAGATACACATACATACATGCATACATATGCGAATGCAAACGTCGCTCATCACTAAGAGGATGGGGGGTGGGAAGGGGGAGGGGCGCGGCGCAAAAGTAACAAGTGGGCTGGACCCTTGTTTTGGCAAAAGCAACAAGCGACATAGTGAACAAGTTGATGTATTTGGAAATACATACAAGTATGTATGTATGTATTTATGTATGTTTGTGTGCTACATATTTTCAAGCATAGATCATCTTCACTAAAAGCTGCAGCGAAATCAACACACACACACACACACACACATACTGATGAACATTGAAATTTTACGGCGAATATTAACATGGTTATAGGGCGGTTCCCATTGGAGCACCTTAACTTGGACTTGCGGTCTTCTTTTTATGGTTGTGTGTGTATGGAGCTGAGGTCAATACTGCGACAACGGATCGTTCGTCATGGTCACGACCACGGTCTCTCTTTGTACCAATTCCGAATGGTTGGCAACGCGCGGCGGCCGTTGCCATTTATTTTTAGTTATTTGCGTCATCTGCATCTTCTCCTCCTCCTGTCATGGCCACCACATACATAAGTATATGCCGTGTACACACACACACACACACACATTTGTTTTATATGCCATGATTTTCATCTAGATATATAGAGTCTAGTAGATTTTGTTGTTGTTTCTTGAGATGAGATAAAAGTGGCGTCTCTGTGTGTAAACAAATCAACAAAAAGTGATCCACAAACACTTGGCATACTAAGAAAACAAAATAAATTTGTTCTCATTAAATTTCAGAGCTATTTCGTGACGGATTATGATCCAACCATCGAGGACTCCTATACAAAGCAATGTGTCATAGACGATGTGCCGGCCAAACTGGACAGTGAGTAGTTGGAGAGTTTCGATATACAGTTGGTCAAGTAGTTATTTTGACAAAAAAAAAAAAAACATGATCACAAATTTAATTTAATTTTTGTATTGATTGATTTGATTTAACAAAAATATATTTAAAAAAAAATTATATTATTATAAATTTCACATTTTTAAAAAGTTGTTAATTGATCAAACATTTTCCAATTTAAATGATAGAAAATTTAAATCAAAAAAATATATGCATTTTTTTGTTCACAAATTTAATTTAATATCTTTTTTTATTCTAAATTTTTGATACCAAAATATTTGTATTAAATTAAATTAAGAACTATGATTTGACAAAAATATATTAAAAAAAAGTATATTATTTTGAATTTAACTAAAATATAAATTTAACATTTTTAAAATAATTAGTTAGTCAAACATTTTTCAATTTAAATGATAGAAATTTGAAAATGAATTAAAAAAATAAGTGAATTCTTTTGATCACAAATTTAATTGAATTTTTTTTATTCTAATTTTGTATACCAAAATATTGGTTTTTAATAAAATTTAGAACTATGACTTGACAAAAATATATTTAAAAAAATGTATATTATTTGAAACTTAACTAAAATATAAATTTAACATTTTAAAAATAATTAATTGGTCAAACATTTTCCAATTTAAATGATAGAAATTTTAAACTGATTAAAAAATATGTGCTTTTTTTTTTTTTTTGAGATCACAAGTTTAATTAAATCGTTGAATATAAAAATATTTGTATTAAATTAAATTAAGAACTTTGATTTGACAAAAATAAATTTAAAAAATGTATATTCTTTTAAATTTAACTAAAATATAAATTTAACATTTTAAAAATAAATTATTGATCACACATTTTCCAATTTAAATGATAGAAATTTTTAAATCATAAAAAATATGTGATTTTTTTTATTTTGCGAAAACAATTTACTTGACTAACTGTTGAAGATATACACATATGTTATTTTGTTTATTAATCAATCATTTCTTTCACTTAGTACTGGATACGGCCGGACAGGAGGAGTTCAGTGCAATGCGGGAGCAGTATATGCGTTCGGGCGAGGGATTTCTGTTGGTGTTCTCCCTGAATGATCATTCCAGCTTCGATGAAATACCAAAGTTTCAGCGACAAATCTTGCGTGTCAAGGATCGCGATGAGTTTCCCATGCTGATGGTGGGCAACAAATGCGATTTGGAGCATCAACGTCAAGTGTCGCTGGAGGAGGCGCAAAATACGAGCAGAAACCTAATGATACCCTATATTGAATGCAGTGCCAAGTTGCGTGTCAATGTCGATCAGGCGTTCCATGAATTGGTGCGCATTGTGCGTAAATTTCAAATAGCCGAGAGGCCCTACATCGAGGAGGGTTACAAGAAAAAGGGCAAAAAGAAGTGTTGTCTGATGTAATCCAGCAAGTGGTTGAATCTCCTGGCGATCAACAACAACAACACCAACAATATGAGAATATGAATGTAACGAGTATAACACCAAATTTTTAATAATTAATATGTAATACTGCGCCACGACTGAGCTATATAGATATTCGATCAGGATCAATCCATAAACCCAGTCAGTAACCAGCCGTTAACGGAACGTAATGCATTTTATACCTGCCCGCCCAGTAGCAACAACGAATGGAATCGAATTGATAAGAATTCAGTTTCATGCCCAGCTCGCCAGTTAACTAAACTAACAAATTAAGCATAAAACGAAACTCAAGTAAAGAAAATAACAAATGTCCTTGCGTCCCCAGAGAGAGAGCACATAAATACATAAATACATACATATACATTTATAAATACATGCATACATACATACATAGAAACAAACAAAAACAAACACACATATATACAAGCATATATATATTTTTGTAATATTATTTGTTGATCAAACGGCAACAATTAAGGACAAAATGTTTTTATTATTATGTGTATTATGGTTAAAAGTTGTAAAATTTCGAGATAAAAGCGATTTGTTTAATGCGATTAAATCAAATTAAATGAAAAATGTCATTGAAATTGAATTACATTAAATTTTGTAAAATGCAATGCAATAATTGAGCCAAGTTTGTCATACGTTGGAATGTTCGTTTTTTGATTAAGCCAAAAGTAATGTGTTATTGTAATTTGTATTGTTATTTACTACTAATATATATAAACAATTACATATTTATATGCATAAAATATATCGATATGTATAATAATAATGCTTATAATTCAATTTTGTTATCAAAGATTGTGTTGTGTTTTAATTAATAACAAATTGAGTGCCTCGTTCTCGTTGCATTTAGATAACAACAACAACAACTGCAGCAACAACAACAACAACAAACAAAAAACAAAACATTTAACACTGTTTTGTTAATAGTTAAGAATTAATATTTGTAAACGATACAAAAAAAAAACGCACAATACAATAATAAATGTAAATCTCTTAAATTTATTCTTATTTTTTTATATGCAAATTATGTGTTTTGACATAATTAATTTTTTATTATCGTGTATGAAACGAAAGTGTTTATTACATTTTAAATATTATGTATTCTTGTTTAACTCAACAACCGCTTCATTTAACGAGCCTTTATTAATTTATATTATATATTTATATACCTATATATATTTAATACAAAATATATGCGCAATTCTAATAAATGCATACAAATCATAAATGCTTCCAAAAATTATTACTAAATATTTAATGTTTATTAGCGGGAAGTAGAAAAGACGTTGACTTTTTTACTGTAGTTTCTTTTTAAAGAAAATTAATCGAAGCGTGGACCAAAGTTTTGTTTTATTTAGAAACTGTGCAGTTTTGAGAATACTCGTATTAGTACTTTAGTGAGTTTAAAAAAATGCCAGAGAACTAGTTTTAAATATACTTAGTTTTTATTTAGATATAAAATAATAATTAAAACCATTTTTTTCTTTTTAGAAATTTACTAAAAATGTGTAAATTAGGTTTGAATATTTTCAATAATTTTGAAGCTATTTATTTTATTTTTAAAGTCAGCAATTTTGATAGTTCTCGCGTCCAAATATAATTTAATGTATTATTTTATACTCGTAGAAGTTCAAATTTGAGATTAACATTTTTTAAAGAACGTTTAAGAAAAATAAAGTGAAAAGCGCGTGCCTAAAGATCTTTTTGAATTTTTTTTTAAATTGATTTACTTTGATTTAATTGCGGCCAATAGTTTGATTTGTGGCATTATGATGTCAGAGCAACAGATTGCGTCTGCTGTCAATTCTGGAGCAGCCTTAGAAGTGCCAAATTAATTGAATAGATTGTGGCACTGTGGCAAGTGGTAAGTATATAAATTAGGTATAAAAGCAGCTGCAATTGTAACAGAGTAATCAGAAGACATCATGAATCCTAAGCGTGAAGTCCTTATTGCCACCGTGCTCGTCCTTCTGTTGGCCTGCGTGGAATGCCAAGTAAGTACCAAAAAATAAAAAAAAACTCAACATTTTTAAAAGATGGAATTAAAGAATTTTTATTTTTATAGTCAAAAAAACTTTATTTTAAATTTTTATTAAACAAATTTAAAACAAAAGTTGCTTTTCAAATATCTTTTGAATCGAAAGTTTTATTTTCAAAAATTAATTTTTTTTTTCAATTTTTATAAAACAAATTTAAAACAAAAGTTGCTTTTCAAATATCTTTAAACCGGAAGTTTTATTTTCAAAAATTAATTTTCATTTGCAATTTTTAAAGTAAAATTTTTAAAATAAAAATTATTTTCAATTTATATTATTAAAGCTGGAAGTAAGAGTTTTACTATGATATGATTTTTAAATAAATAATAAAATTTAATTATTATTTTAATACGTTTTGTCTTAGATCGAAAATTAAGAGTTTTCTTTTAATTTTTATTTGATAAAAATCAGCAAATAAATTTTATTTAATAATTTATATTTTAAAAATTAAAATCGTTACGCTGCCTGTTTTTCAATATTCTAACAAAATTGCAGTTGACATTCTCGCCGGACTGGGGCAAGCGATCTGGAGTAACCGGAGTGACCGGAGCAAGCAGCTTCTTTGAGCCAGCGCAGCAGGGAAATTGCAAGACATCCAATGAGATGCTGCTGGAGATCTTTCGATTTGTGCAATCGCAGGCACAACTATTTCTGGACTGCAAGCACAGGGAATAGAGACAACCAGTGAAACCAATTGAACGAACCTAACATACATTAAACTATACCAATATTATTATCATTTATATGCTCTATATAGTCATTATTCACTGTAGTATATTTGTATATTGTATATTGTTCGAGTACACGAGGTAGTCGTAGTCGGCATTTAGATTTAGAGACCGTTTTTCCGTTTCCGTTTCTGTTTCTCTCAGTGTAAACAATTTAACCATGTGCCTAAGAAACCAAGTCAATAAATAAGCGCATCCAAAATGATTATGAACTATTTTTGATTGATTGATTGATGATAATATGCCATCTAAAAAAGAGAAAATGACTAGTTGGAACCATTTTCCCCTCATCAGGTGCTTTACCTTTCTTATTTTTTCAAGAAAATAAACTATGAACTATTTTTGATTGAGTGATTGATCATAAAATGTCATTTCAATCGCGATAAATCCAGCGTATAGACAAAAAACCCTCTATAAGACCTTGTACCTGGTAAGAACCGTTCATAGATTCATCAGGTGCTTTACCTTACTTTTTTTTCAAGTAAATAAATTATGAACTTCTTTTGATTGAGTGATTGATCATAAAATGCCATTTCAAACGGGAAAAACCCAGCGTATAGCGTATAGCCGAATAACCTTCTAAAAGACCTTGTACCTGGTTAGAACCGTTCATAGGTTCATCAGGTGCTTTACCTTATTTTTTTTCAAGTTCAAGCGATATGTCATGTTTTTTACCCAAAACTTTTAATTCACTCTCATCTATAGAGGTAATTTAATTTAATTTCGAAAATTACGACAATTAAAGCAACCACAATTTGAAATTGTTTTGAGCTCACTATTTTGTTTAAGTGCTCAACAGATTGAGATGGATTCGTTCAGTGTAACTCGGAATTCCACACAAGCAATAGCTATGGATAAATTTATGAAATTCTGTATATTTATAGTATCGCTCCTTTTGATCGGAAATTTAGTAATTTGTAAGTGCTAGACGATCTAAACAAAAACAAATTGAAATTGAAAGCTACATTGATTGTGATCGCGTTGCTAATGTGCCAAACATAAACAAACGAATAAATAACAAATAATAATAATACAATTGCTGTGGGCAAAAATTGTGTGTCATGTAAACAGTCGTCAAAACACTGAAACACCATCGATTCCATCGCTGGACGTACTTAATCGGATGTCAAGCGTCAGTGGCCCAGTTATTTTAATTTGATGGCACGAACAAAGCCGAGAGAGCAGAGAGAATTTTGGGATTTACCAGCGCATCATGATTGATCATCAAGAAGAGCGTTTAGTCATATCAAGCAGCTTTTAAAATAGAGCTACACGCAACTTCGCTTACTCATAGCAAGCAGCTAGTGTCCGACACGAGGATTTACCAGCTCATCATATTTGATCATCATAAAGATCGTTTAGTCATATCAAGCAGCTTTTAAAATAGAGCTAAACGCAAGTTCACTCACTCATAGCAAACAGCTAGTGTCAGACACGAGCTTTCACGTAACTTGTACTGAGTGGAACCCAAGTGCATCATGTGTGGATCGTGCTCTATCAAATTACTTTTTAACAATGTAAATATATTTTTTCGGCTCCTTGAAAAATGTGAAAAATTGTAACTTAATCATACTTCATATCTTTAAACGATTTTCATGTGGAGTGTCAATTTAATCATTGTCCATCCTCTAAATTGCTTTTGGATATACAATTTTTATTCATTTAGGGGGTGAAAGTAATTGCTGAACTCACCAGTGAATGGAACGTATGTGGATTATTTGTGTATCATAAGTTGCCAAGCTTCATGTTGTTATAGCAAACAGCTTTTAAACTTAGTTGTTGCATCGGTCAAACTCTCTTTGTTTTCTTTCTGACTGCAAAAGTCAGTGTAGGAATTGAACTATGCTCAGATGTCATAGCAATCAGCTTTTTGTAGTCCATTATTTTTTGTGCTGAACCGTCCACTTTTAAAAATGATGCAGATAATTGCAGTGCTTTGGGCCAAAAGTCAACAAACGCTGCAAACGCATTAATTGTGCTATAATTGAATAATTTCCATTAAATTTGAAAAAAAAAACGCTTCAGTTGGCTGACTGCACAATTGATGCCACCAACAAAAAGCAATGTTAGATCAGTTGTTGGCCAACTTTTGATATTGCCGGACGACGGCAAGAGTATTTTTGGCCATGTTGCTGGAGGACTTTTGTGTGCGTGTCTATTTCTGGCCATTTCTATCGTACTTGGCGAGCATCAAGGGCTTGTGTCCGCTGTATCCGACAGGTTACTATCCCGTCTATACTTATCCACCGCCACCACCACCGCCTCCGTTAACCTCGTCCACGTTCGCAGCGATACCAACATTTCAACCGACGCCACCGCTGACCAGCTCAACAACCACGACAACGACCACGACAACCACCAGCAGCACCACAACAACAACAACCAGCACCAGTTTGCCAGTGACAACGTGTCCACCTCAGCCATTTGTCTGTCTGCCCGGCGGAGTGCGTCCGCTGCCCGATTGCCCCTGCATCGATCCGCGCCAGCAACCGCAGCAGCCACCACAGCAGCCACCAGAGCAACCACCACCGCAACCACCACAGCAACCACAGCTGCCACCGCAACCACCACAACAACCACCAATTGTGGCCTCCACCACTTTGTCAATCGGTTCGGATATGATGATCTTTGTGCCGCTTCGACGTCGACGTCGGCTTGCTGGCCAGGATTCCAATTAGCCCAAGCACCCACACAATTCCCTGACACAATCCCACAGCAATAAAATAAATACACTAAATTATTAATCAAAATTAAATTGGCAAATTGGCAATCTTTGCACTACCCAACCACCTAACGATTCGCCTAACGAGGCACCAAATGAACCACCTGACAATACATATAACAAACCACCTGACGAACAACTTAACGAACCTCCTAACGAACCATTTAATGAACCACCTGACAAACCATCTAATAAATTACCTAGCGAACCACCTAACGAACCATCTAACGAACCATCTGACGAGCCACCTAACGAACTACCGGACGAACCATCTAACAAATTACCTAGCGAACCACCTAACGAAACACCTAACCAACCACCTGTTGAACCACCTAACGACTTACCTAATTAGCAACCTGATGAACCTCCTAACGAACCTCCTAGCGAACCATCTAACAAATTACTTAGCGAACCACCTAACGAAACACCTAACCAGTCACCTAATGAACCACCTGACGAACCATCTAATATATTACCTAGCGAACCACCTAACGAACCACCTAACGAACCACCTAACGAACCACCTAACGAACCACCTAATGAGCCACCTGACGAACCACTTAACAAGCCACCTAATGAAACACTTAACGAAACACCTAAAGAACCACCTGATCAGCACCTGATCCATAAGCTGCGCTCCCTTCTTTTAGCCCAAAACCAAATCCAGAGCTGTTACGATGCACGCTCCCGTTCCGGCAGCTGTTTGCCTCTTACCGCCTGTCCGCATTTGATTGAGGAGTATCATGCCGTCTCCAGTCACTCCGGTTCCAGCGATTTTCAAATTTTTCTGGGTCAATCCATATGTGGTTTTGATGGTTCCAGTTTTTTGGTAACATAGCAACTGACTCTCTATGAATTTGGATGTGGTTAAAGCTCTTCCACACACTCTCTCAGGTTTGCTGTGCGTCAGTCAAGTTCCGAAGTCCCAAGGAGTATGTGCTGCCCACCAATCCGCCGCCAGCTCCTCCTCCTCCAGCTGGCTCCTTTCATTTCTCGTCACTGGGAAGTGCAACTCAAACATCGACGGTTGTCGTCTTTCAGCCAACGCCGCCGTTCAATCAGGCGCCAAATGTAGTGCGACCCACGCCAGGATTACCAGCTCCAGCTCCGACTCCAGCCCCGACTCCAGGTCCGACTCCAGCTCCGAGTCTATCTCCATTTCCATCTTCATCTCCAATTGGTGGCGGTTGTGGCATTGGTGGTGCCACCACAAATCGTGTTGTTGGTGGTTTGCCAGTCAGAAAAGGTAAGCAAAGACCTTTCACTACCTACGATCTACTCCAAGTACTCCTCTTCCCACCCCCAGGTGCCTATCCCTGGATGGCCGCCCTTGGCTACAACGATGCCTCAAATCCAAATGCTTTGAAATTCCTCTGTGCCGGCAGTTTGATCAGTTCACAATTTGTGGTAACCTCGGCGCACTGCATCAATTCCATGCTGATCCTGGTGCGACTTGGTGCCCATGATCTGTCGAAGACCACAGAACTGGGTGCCATCGATTATCGCATCAAGCGCAGCGTTGTCCACGAACAATACGATCTGGCTTCCATTGCCAATGATATTGCTTTGATTGAGCTGAATGGCGTGGCGCCATCTAACGGTGAGTTAGATTGAAATTTTAGATTTTTATAAAGTAAAAAACACATAATTATTTATCGATTTATTTACATATGTATTTATTATTTTTTTTATTAATTTTCTTTATTAATTTTTTAATTAATTTATCGATTTTTTGATTTATCGATTCTTTATTGATTTATTTTTAAAATTATTAAAATATTTAGTTATTTATTTATTCATTAATATGCTTATTTATTTATTGATTTATTTTTTTGTTTGCCTATTTATTTATTTATTCATTTCTTCATTTATTATTTTATTGATTTATAATTTTATTTATTAATTTATTTATAAATTAATTTATTTATCGTTGACTAAGAGCGATCGGTAAAAATCAATTATATTTAAAAATAATAACTAATATTACTAACTACTTTATAATAACTAATATTAATTATAAAATATTTTAAAATTGAAAGAAAATTAATATTAAAGTAGTAATAATATTTCAAATTCCTAAACAATCGATCAAAACTAAACTTTTAGTAAGAAAAACTTTGTTTTTTGAGATATTTTATATAATTAAAACATTGTGGTTTCCTTAGATATTTTAAGAAAAATCGTATGACAATTATTAAATGATGTTTTTTAAATACACATAATATTTTGTTTTAAAATCGACTATTATATCATATAGCTGTCATATGAATGATCTTTCAAATGCAGAATTTTTGCAGAAAAATCTTTTTTAACTTTGAGATATTTTGACTTACATATGTAAATAATATCTCCTTAAGTTTTTAACATAAGCAAATTGTTAAATAATTTAGGGAATTTGATATCTACAGTAATCTAAAGTAATAATTATATTATTTATTTTCTCAATCTGTTAATCATGCAATTGGTAGGCGTTATACGCCCAATTTGTCTGCCCGAGGGCAGCAGATTTCAGCACGAGGACGAATTCGTTGGCATGAATCCGTTTGTGGCCGGCTATGGGGCGACGAGGCATCAGGGCGACATCTCGAGTGTGCTGCGCGATGCACAGGTGCCGATCGTGTCGCGACTGAGCTGTGAGCAGAACTACAAGTCTGTCTTTCAGTTTGTGCAGTTCAGCGACAAGGTGAGCGAGATCATTATGATGATGATCACGAGTAACTGAAACTCTGTTTCTCTTTCTAACTCTTTCAGCTAATCTGCGCCGGCAGCTCCACGGTGGATGCCTGTCAGGGGGATTCCGGTGGACCACTTATGATGCCACAGGTTAGTTACAGTTGTCAACCATGAGTCATTGCTTTATTTTATGCAACTAGTTTCGGGTCAGTTCTTGATTAGCACGAATTCCCCTCAAGGTAATTTAGTTTACGGAGAGAACACTCAAACTGGAAATTCAAAACATTCAATTCGTTTCATTCATCAATTGTTGTTTCATTTTATTTTTTTTTATTTGTATATTTTTAAATTTTAAATTTCAGCTCGATGGTGGCATTTATCGTTACCACTTGCTGGGCATCGTTTCCTTTGGCTATGAGTGTGCCAGGCCGGGATTTCCAGGCGTCTATACGAGAGTTAACAGCTATTTGAACTGGATACAGCAGATACTAAGAGGCTCGAATAGGGGCAAAAGGCGTTGACTTATTCCTTGTCTTTAAATACATGCATATACATTTTATATTTATTGTAATTTTTAACAATTCTTAACTCTTTCAATATCATCCATTTCTTGTCAAATATACAAATAAAATTAATTCCTTTTTTATTAATTTATTATTGTGAATTTATTAATTGTCTGAGAAAAGAATTTTGATTTAAAGTTTGGAATTATGATTTTTCTTATTTTATAAGTTTATTTATTATTAAAAAAAAAAGACATTAAAGTGAAGAGAAATAATTATATAAATACGTGTTTCAGAAAACCTTTTTTTTTTATAATATTAGCTTCATGAGCTTCTGTAAATATCTTGCTTTTGTATAATCTACTTTCATTAGAATGACTTTCCCCAGTCGGCGCTAGAAACCGGAATTGGAACCGAATAAAAAATCTCATTACCTAATGGGTTTATTTAAAAGTTAACAATCGAACAAGTTAACAAAACTAAAGCAATGTCTGTTAATTTAGGGCAACAATCTTAATATCTTAATATCCAGCTTTGCCTGACTTCTCAAATTATCGATTTACTTATTTAAATTAACTTGTTCCTGAAACAATACACTAAGCTAATTATATGTTTTTGGTATATTTAAATTCAATTGATTCTCGTTTACTCAACGTTCTCATGATATGAGCAATTATCCTCTCGTTGCTTATATAATTTTAGATCAGTTGCATATAAAGTCTCGATCGGGAGAGTAAATAGTCAGTTGCTATAAAATCATGAAGCTATTGCCAAGTGTTGTGATTACGGTTGTGCTAACATTCGCCTACCTTGCCACGCCTACCCACGCCCACTCCGAGCGCTATCGAGGTATGAGAACATGGAATACTTAGCAAGCAATTAAGAATATCAAGTTGCTCGGATTAAGCTGGAATATTAATACTACAAATATAGTCTACATACATATATGTAATATATAATATAATATATGAATTTTAGCAATGAATATAACAAAAACAGTCGCATTTATAAATATATAAAATATTGTATATAAGTGAAAAATAAATTACAAAGTGAATAAGTTTTTGATTAATTTTTGATGTAGCATTCTAAAAGCAAAGTTCGTTGCCTAAGTCTTTTGTTTTCGTTTGAACCAAAGTTCGTTGCCTAAGTCTTTTACTGTTTGCTTACGTTTTTTCTTCAACTCGTTATCTTTTCTATCAGTAATGTGACAAAAACATCTTGTTGATTCCATTTTCTATTTCTTATCTGAGTTTAATAGAGAACAAATTTCGGAATCCCTTTCTCCCACTTATAAACGAAACGAATGAGGAGTCAAAGTTAGTAATATGGTCAGAGATCGAGAGACCTTCAACAACAACAACTACGACATCTGAAGTGACTCCAACTAATGATGATAATAAGCCACGAAGATTGTCTACCATGAATAAGGAGGGTTGCGGCAGAATTCCCCCCACACCGTATATCGCAGGCGGTAAAGTGGCCAGGAAGGGTCTCTATCCATGGATTGCTCTGCTCTTTTACGGTCAGGACGACAGCTTGAAATATCGTTGTGCCGGCACCTTGATCACCGCCAGACATGTCGTCACAGCTGCCCATTGCATACGGGAGGATCTGTAAGTTGAAGTAATTTTTATAATTTCTACAATTGAAATTAAACTCGTTTTATATTTAAGCTCCTTTGTGCGTCTGGGCGAACATGATGTGAGAACGGATTTGGAGGCTCGTCATGTGGACATACCGATAGTCAAGGTAACTACGCTTCGATCCAAGTGATTCACTTTAACACACTATGTTCTTCCTGCTTCGCAGTCAGTGGTCTATCCTCAGTACAATCCTCGCAATAAACGTGGCGATATTGCGATTCTCTATTTGGAGCGTGACGTGGATACGTTTGATCCCATTTGTATGCCCGACTCGCCCAGTCTGCGCTCCAAATCGCACGTGGGCAGATCCTGCTATGTCGCTGGCTGGGGCAGCACACGGGAAGGTGGAGCACCTGTCTCAGTGCTGAACGACGTGATGGTTTCCGTCTTGGACAACGAGATCTGTCGGCAAAGTTATTCAAAGTTGCGTCGCAACTACACCGAGAACCAGTTCGATGAGGCCGTCATCTGTGCGGGCGTACTCGAGGGGGGCAAGGATTCCTGCCAGGGCGACTCCGGTGGTCCACTGATGATCTCCGAGGGTAACAAATATCTTATTGGCATTGTCTCTTACGGCTATGGCTGTGCCAAGCCAGGAATACCAGGCGTCTACACCAGCACACAGTATTTTATGGACTGGATTCACGAAATGCTGGAGGATACGCAGTGATTAAATTTTCAAAAAATATCTACAGTTTTTAGAATATTATATGTTTTTTTGAAAATTTATGTTATCTATAATTAAAAGCTATCATCCAACCTAATCGCATCAAGATCGATCAAACAGAGCGACAGTAATGGATGATTTAAGTTTCAAGCAATGTAAATGCCTAAAAGCATGCAATAAAAAATATTTTATATTTATTTAAATAAGTATCGGGTACTTAGTATTTTGCTTGTTTGTATTTTAATTTATTTAATTTATTGATTATCTCACTGTCGAGAACTTGTTTATTTTTAACTTATTTCACTGATAAATTTAACTGTGAAACGAGTTTAATATCGAATTGTAAAAATCGACAAAAATAATAATTATCTATATAGGTACTTCATTTGAATTCAGAAAAAACTAATAATTTTACGTACGATTTACAAAATTAACAAGTTCATTGACAATTTGTCTTAAGCATTTTTATTAAATTTTAAAAATATTTAAATTAAATTCAAAAATTTTCAATTTATGAAGTCTCTCAATAATTTTTGTGACATTTAAAAGCTTTAACTGCTAGGTGTCAATAAAACACCAATAATTGCCGTTGAGCTGCTTTTGTACTGTTAAAGAATTGATTATTACAATTCCTGATTATTTAATTTCAATTAGAATCAGTAAAAATAAAATGTTATTAGCTAGACAAGAGGTTAGATTAGCAATCTAAATGGTGATGGAATATCATAAATATCAAATTAATCTACACAAGTCGTTTAGATTTTAATTTGTAGATCAGCTTGAGGTCTTCAAACAACAATTAAATTGACCAGCAAAGCAATTTGACAGCTTTATCAGGTATATTATGGAGCTGAATCCGTTTTAATTAACATAAATAAATATGGATAATTTTTATTGAATGCAGCAAGGACGCTAGTGACGAAAGCAGCACGAAGTGTGCCAAAAGCGACCAGAAATATATACAGGAAGAATGGAAAATTTGCTATGACAGTCCGATAATATTTATCTTATAGTATAGTATAGAACAAAAAGTTAAATAATCGTATCTTTAATTTGAAAAATTCTATATTAACTCCAAACATCATTAATTAATATATATATTTTTACCTTCGGCACTGCGCAAGACAGTGAGTTATATTTGGTATGAAGAATTGAGACATTTTGGCGCAATGTGCCGAGTACCAAAATTTTGTTTAAAATAATTTATATGTAAAACTTAATATTATTTGTCACAAAATTATATATCAGAAATTTTGGGGCATGAAAATGTTTTCGTCACTAGACTTTTACCTCGTAAAGAGGTTTTTTTTATGGGATTTTAATATTTGTAGTATTTTTTAGCCAGCTTATCGATTAGCTTATTTAAATTAACTTGTTCCTAAAACAATACACTAAGCTAATTATATGTTTTTGGTATATTTAACTTCAATTGATTCTCGTTTACTCAACGTTCTCATGATACGAGCAATTATTCGCTTTTATAAATTTAGATCAGTTGCATATAAAGTCTCGATCGGAAGAGTAAATAGTCAGTTGGTATCAAATCATGAAGCTATTGCCAAGTGTTGTGATTACGGTTGTACTAACATTCGCCTGCCTTGCCACGCCTACCCACGCCCACTCCGAGCGCTATCGAGGTATGAGAACATGGAATATTTAGCAAGCATCTAGGAAGCTGCTGGAATTAAACTGGAATATTTTAACTACAAATATAGTCTACATACATATACGTATGTATCTACTATATTATATTTAAATTTTAGCAATGAATGTAACAAGAACAAAAACATTCGCATTTATAAATAAATAAAATATTGCATATAAGCTAAAAATAAATTACAAAGTGAATAACATTCTAAAAGCAAAGTTCGTTGCCTAAGTCTTTTGCTTTCGTTTGGCCGAAGTTCGTTGCCTAAGTCTTTTGTTGTTTGTATGAACAACAAACACAAAGTTTCTTAGCCTTTACGTTTTGTCTTCATTATGATGTCTCTTTTAACAGTAATGTGACAGCATTATGTGAAAATACCAGGGACCGTAATCATTATGAGTTATATTATAAAAATTACATAGTAATGATTTTTAAAAGTTTTTAAGAATTTTCTTCAATGATAATGATTAGTTTTGAGCTAAAAAATAAAAATCACAAATAATTATTGTTTTTGAATCTTATGTTTTCACTCAAAATAAAACTTACTTTTAAAACAGTTTTATTTTGAGCGAAAAAAATAAAAATCATCAATAATGATTAATTGAAAGTTTTATTTTTTCGCTCAAATTTAATCATATTAATTATTTTTTTGTACATGTATTCTAGTCATTGATTTTTGATGTAAAATAATTTCAATAATCATTATTTGAGTTCCCTGGAAAATACATCATTAAAGTTGAACTTCAAAACTTCTTGTTGATTCCCATTTCTTATCTGAGTTTTATAGAGAACAAATTTCGGAATCCATTTCTCCCACTTATAAACGAAACGAATGAGGAGTCAAAGTTAGTTATATGGTCAAAGATCGAGAAACCTTCTACAACAACAACTACGACATCGGAAGTGTCTCCAACTAAAGATGATAATAGAACACGAAAACTGTCTGCCATGAATCAGGAGGGTTGCGGTAGAATTCCCCCTCCGGCAGTAATCCCCACTATTCCCCCTATCGCCGGCGGTAAATTCCACCCTATCTCCCAAGTCGCCGGCGGTAAAGTGGCCAGGAAGGGTCTCTATCCATGGATTGCTCTGCTCTTTTACGGTCAGGACGACAGCTTGAAATATCGTTGTGCCGGCACCTTGATCACCGCCAGACATGTCGTCACAGCTGCCCATTGCATACGGGAGGATCTGTAAGTTGTAGAAAATCTTAAAAATGTCTCCAATTGAAATTAAACTCGTTTTATATTTAAGCTCTTTTGTGCGCTTGGGCGAACATGATGTGAGAACGGATTTGGAGGCTCGTCATGTGGACATACCGATAGTCAAGGTAACTACGCTTCGATCCAAGTGATTCACTTTAACACACTATGTTCTTCCTGCTTCGCAGTCAGTGGTCTATCCTCAGTACAATCCTCGCAATAAACGTGGCGATATTGCGATTCTCTATTTGGAGCGTGACGTGGATACGTTTGATCCCATTTGTATGCCCGACTCGCCCAGTCTGCGCTCCAAATCGCACGTGGGCAGATCCTGCTATGTCGCTGGCTGGGGCAGCACACGGGAAGGTGGAGCACCTGTCTCAGTGCTGAATGACGTGAAGGTCTCCGTTTTGGACAACGAGATCTGTCGGCAAAGTTATTCGAAGTTGCGTCGCAACTACACCGAGAATCAGTTCGATCAGGCCGTCATCTGTGCGGGCGTACTCGAGGGGGGCAAGGATTCCTGCCAGGGCGACTCTGGTGGTCCACTGATGATCTCCGGGGGACCCAAATATCTTATTGGCATTGTCTCTTACGGCTATGGCTGTGCCAAGCCAGGAATACCAGGCGTCTACACCAGCACACAGTATTTTATGGATTGGATTCATGAAATGCTGGAGGATACGCATTGATTAAATTTTCAAAAAATATCTATGTTTTTAGAATTATCTATAGGTTTAAAATATTAAATAATTTTTGGTTACCCAATCGCAACAAAATCGACCAAACAGAGATTGGCTTATTTAAGATTCAAGCAATGAAAGTGCCTAAAAGCATGCAATAACAAATATTTTATTTTTATTGAAATTTCTTGCCAAACAATTTAATTTAACCATTTCGGAAAAAAAATAATAATTATATGTACGTTTTATAAAATTAACAAATTCATAGTCAATTTATCTTAAGCATATTTAGTAAACTTGAAAAATGTTTTAATTTAATTCAAACAATTTTACAATTGTGAAATCTATCAATGATTTTATTGACATTTGAAAGCATTGACTGCTCGGTGTAAAAAAACGCCAATAATTGCTAAATAAAATTGTATAAGCTAGACAAGCGGTAAGATTATAAGTACTAAATGGAGATGGAATATCATAAATATTAAATGAATCCAAACAAATCGTTTTGTCATAACAATCTCTTTAGATTTTAATCTGTAGATCAGCTTGAGCTTTTCAAACCAACAATTAAGTTGTCTAGCAAAGCAATTTGACAGCTTCATCAGGTATATTATGGAACTGAATCCGTTTTAATTAACATAAATAAATATAGATAGAAGTTTTTTTATTAAATGCAGCAAAGAAAAGCCGATGGCTGGTTGACAGTTATTTGTTTTTGTACGAATTTTTTAATTGAATTTGTCTTATAAGGTCCTTATCAAAATTATAAGACACATCAATAATTTGTATTCCTCCCCTGGTAAAATCTTTGTTATTTTGAATTTTGAAAAACAACAATAGAGAACGAAAGAACAATGAATTGGCTATGAAGTTTTACCATTTCGTTTTATTTTTAGCATTGTCTGGTAAACTTCACATAATTTTTCGTAAATGTGCAAGAATTTGGACTGTTTGCAACCATATCACAATTATAAGACATATTAAAATAAATGAAGTTTAAAGATCATCTTTCCAATTTTATGAGTTGATTATCTCTTAAATGAGTAATTTACATAAAATAAAACTATCGAAATTTAATGCCTTAAATAGATATTTTTACTTGTAAGCACTTTTAACCAGAAATGTCTTTTGAATTTGATATGGTTGAAAACCCGACATTCTGATATTATTTTAAAAATAAGTAACAACACTTGTTAATGAATGTTAATATGTTTTTCTTTTTAGCTAGATGGCCTAACATGAAAAATATTCAAAAAAATCTAAGTGTCTTTTAATTTTGATAAGAACCTTAGTATAGAAATATATGATAAATTATCTTATCAAACATCATTTATTATTATTAATTTATATATAAATTTTATTATTTTTACATAAAGAAACGTATATAAACAAATATTAAAATGAATAATATTTGTTACATTTGATTTGTCATCTATGAAATGGGAAAGTGCACAAAATGATAATTGTAATGCGAATTTGGTGACTTTTTCTATTTAATGCGATTTAATTAATATATTTATATATATGCAACTGTCGTTCTCGATTCTCGTGTATACAACGTGCTCATGATTCTCTCATTTAAAATAGAGCCGAGTTGCCAATCGAATGCATTATATATAAAGCCGTGTTCTACTTAGTTCGATCGAGCGAGTCAACAGTCTGATAACGTGCGTCGAGTCGTTAGCATCGTGTTCGCTTAAAGCGATCGTATTAAATAAAATACTGAAATATTGTAAACAAATAATTGATCGATTTTTGAGATATGCCAAGTGCTGTGATTGCTTTAACGCTTACATTCGCCTGTCTGGCCACGCCCACACTCGCCCAGTTTAATCGCAACCGTCAAAGTATGTGAAAATGGAAAATTCATTCTCCAAAATATTATTTTTTATTTTTCGCGTATTGCTCAGTTTTTTTTAAATAATTATAGAGCATTTAAGAGAAGTGAATGAAAATAATATTAAAAAAAAATAATTACCCAAAAAGTATTATCAAGAAATATTAAAGCAAATATTCAAATTCAGATCAACCTTATCTCGTTAACGCCGAATTTTGTAGCTCTAGTTTTAAAAGCCTCTGGTTTCGTAGTTTAAAATAATTGTCTAAAATTTGATCAAGTAATAGAAAAATAAAAATCAAATGTTAACAATCAAGATTTACGCTTTGGGAAACGAAAAGCAACAACTACAAAAATCACGCTGTGATTTTACTGATAAAGCTCTCTTATTCCTACTTAATACGAGTATGACATTCAAATATAATATACAATTTATTATTATTCGAGCAATGAGAATAGCTTGAACAACAAAAGCATGATTATAATATTACAATATAATTTGTTTTTGATAATAATTGCTTTTGGGTTAATAAGGCCGTTGTGGTTCATTTTTATAATAATTTGTAATATTTGCTTTTGGGTTAATAATGCCGTTGTGGTTCACTTAGAAATTTAGAATTGTTTTGAAGAATTTTTTTGGATTAAAAAATTTGTTTCCAATAACCGAGAATATAAGTCAAAAAAATTGACTTTTTCAAAAATTTTAATTCAAAATATAAAATCTAACGGTAAATGATTTTTACGAAACTTAAAATATGCTACTAATATGAATAACAATATTTAAAGACACCGCTATCGCCGTAATCTTTATTTTTCATGCAAAAATGAGGTGCCTTTAATTAAGTTTCGATAAGTGTAAATATATTTTGTTCATTTGTGTTGTGGTTGCTTGATTTAAAAATGTAATGCTCAAGTGTAAAATTATTGTTATAATATTTGGCAACTTTAACAATTAAATCAAAGATATTTTTATGAAGAAATTCGATTTATATAAAGAATGCGACATTGTGACGCCAATTTGAAATATAAATCGGCTGCTCACTGCTGTGCCCATTAAAAATGGGCAAATAAGGGTGTAATGGATTTGTAAAATGTATGTAACAGGCAACTCCTTTATGTATTTAGAGTTGAACTTCCATAACTCGAACTTTTATAACTCTAATTTCTTTATAGCTCAAGTGGCAGTAAAATTAATAAACTTCAAAAAAATAATTTTTAAAGTCGAATACTCTACTCGAGTTAGGGAAGTTCGACTGTATATTCGTGATCGGTATTAACTGTCCGTCTGTTCATCTGTTTGAATGCGTCAATCTCAGAGATTATAAGAGCTAGATACTTGAAATTTGGTATGTAGGTTTCAAAATATGATACACAGATCTAGTTAGTAAGTAAATTTAGATCGGACTACTATATCATATAGCTGCCATACGAGCGACCAGTTGAAAATTCAGTTTAGTACGAAAAACTGTTTGTTTTTAAAATATCTCAATTAATACTGACCAAATTTAGTTGAAATCGGCTAACTATATATTTTTTGTTCTATTTCTAGCTCGTCAAGGCTGCGTTACACCCGAAGGCTACTATGGCAGCTGTGTGGCCCTCACTTATTGCCCCCAGGTGCTGCAGGTTTTTAACAAAGCCGATCGACAAACGGCACAGAATTATGCGATTGCCTTGCACCGCATCTGTGGCACACGAAACATTGCTGGCGATCCATTGGTAATGGCAAGAACAAATCGCATTTTAAGCCCAACTTAACTTTGGATAACTCTTTTTTAGGTGTGCTGCACTAGACCGGAATTCAATACGGTTACAGAGCGATCAACGAATCCTGTGCCCACAGTTGTAGAAGGTGAATTTGTGACGCCGCGGCCAGTGTCGATGCCACAGACAACGCAGGTGCCCATTGGGAATCCTTTTCTAATCACGAGACCCACAACAACAACCACAACAACAACGACAACAACAACGACAGCTGCACCTGTGACCTCAACTTATTTTGGCCAAAAGCTGTCGCCTCCAGCACCGGTGAGAATAGTGAACTATAATACGGTACCACGAAGACTGCCCCACGTGGAGGAAGGTTGTGGCTATGTTCTGACCAGCAGCAGAAAGATCGTTGGCGGCTCAGAGGCAAAGAAGGGCGCCTATCCGTGGATTGCCCTGCTCGGCTACGATGATGGCTCCTCCTCGCCGTTCAAGTGTGGCGGCACCTTGATCACCGCCAGACACGTCGTCACAGCTGCCCATTGCATTAATACGAATCTGTAAGTTGGAGTAATCAGATCATGCCTCGAATGTGAACGAAATACTTTGCAGAAATTCCACTAAAAGAGCTAGACACTTTAAAATTAGACTCCAATTTTTTTTTTTTATTTTGACACGCCTCCCGCCATATTTTTTTGTAATTGAACACTTTTTTTTTATCAATAATAATCATCCCACTTAATCGCACAAAGATTGAAAGAAAATAACAGAAGTTATGATTATTTTAAGTCGAATATTGGAGTAAAAATTTATACTCAGAAAAAGAAAATTCGGCACTCCGGCATTAAATCAATTTCTTAAATCTATTCCTTATTCGCAAATATTTTGATGCTCTATAAGAATATTTCCATTAAATTCCCATACTTTAGGCTTTTTAACTATTTTAATGCTGAATGCTATTTTATCCACATATTTTTATCAATTTTATAATAACATCCTAAAAACATAATCTAAAATCAAAAAGTTTTAGCTCGCATTTTAAAATAATATTTTTCTGTGAAGACACTTTAAAATCAATGCTTTTTTTGTGTTTGAACACCCTCTTCTATCACTAGTAATCATCCTACTTAATCGCATCAAAATCGAATAAAAGTAACGGAAGTTATGGCCGTTTTAAGTCGAACGTCAGAGTAAAAATTTTAAAATATTGAATTCTTATAGATCCTTTGTGCGCCTGGGCGAGCATGATCTAAGCACGGATGCGGAGACTCCCCATATAGACATACCGATAGTCAAGGTAAGAATTCCTTATCTCAAGTAAATCTTCTTGGTCTTATTTAATCTAATCTTTATTTAATTTACAGACAGCACCTCATCCTCAGTATAATCGTGACAATGGTCGCAGTGATATTGCAATTCTATATATGGAGCGTAATGTGGAATTCACCAACTTAATTTTACCCATTTGCATGCCCAATTTGCCCAGTCTGCGTTCCAAGTCCTACGTGGGAACGATTCCCACTGTCGCTGGCTGGGGCAAGACCCAGGAGAATGGAGAATCTGCCACAGTGTTGCAAGAGCTAATGATTCCCGTCATGGACAACGAGGTCTGTCGGACCAGTTATGCCAGGTTGAATCGTCTCAACTCCGAGAATCAGTTCGATAAAGCTGTTCTCTGTGCGGGCGTCCTAACAGGAGACAAGGATTCCTGTAATGGCGACTCTGGTGGTCCACTGATGACCACCGAGGGCTTCGGCAATCAATTAAGATTCTATCTCATTGGCATTGTCTCGTACGGTGTGGGTTGTGCCAGGCCCGAGGTGCCGGGAGTCTACACCAGCACACAGTTCTTCATGGACTGGATACTCGAGAAGCTCGAGAATACGCCGTAGTTAAACATCTTAAAACTTCTTTGAAGTGAATAAAACTTAAATATTTACATTGACTGCGAGTCCTTTTTGTCCTTGGCTTTGTTCTCATGACCTCAGCTCTGTCTAATCTCTGAGGTAGATGCCTGGACGCACTGCAGCAGCCTTAAGACTTATGCAAATAGCGAGAAATATTAAAAGAAAGGGAACGTGCTCGGTCCATCAATCATGCTGGGTAATGATCTTGGAACGAAGACACAACCCTAAGCTGTGATCTAGAAAGGGGTTGATGCACGGACATATGTAAATCGAAAGGAGAAGGAGAAGAAGAGAGTGAGAAAGGGGTTCCTGGATTTACCCTGGACATGAACTGCATTCTAATTGCAGAGAAGCTCACAAAGGGATTTGAATGCAATATTTTACCATCTCTTGTATCTGTTGGCGTCATCTCGAACCCCAATCCTTTCTTATAACTGCCTTCTTCTCCCCTCTTAATCTGTAATCAGTTGTAAGGGGTATCGATTATATTCTTTATGAACTCGGCACACTCTCCCGCGCATTTGTTTTGTGACCACATGGCATGTGTCTATTGGATCGTAGGAGTTTCCTTTTATTCTTAAAGTCTGTCAGTCCTTCTGATTCAAATCAGGCAGATGGTAAACCGTCTCAGGCTGTTTCCTTGGCACTCACTTTTAATTTTCAATTAAGCTGCCATCACAACATGCAATTTTCCTATCATCATCAATTGATCTCAGGAAATTTACATATGAAATATTTGCATACGAATTTGCATGCGAAATCCGATTTGCAAAACCCCTTTTAAACAGGGGTGTTAATTTCATCATTAGATATCTTTATTACTGAGATATCTTTATTGACAGCAGTTGCGAAAACCAAAGACGACCCTCAAAAGGCAGGGAATCTGCAAATCAGAGGGTTGTCCCTTGCAAAAAACACATCGACAACAAGAACGACAACAGTCAAGAGGTGTAGAAAGGAGAAACCCACAAATCGGAGATTGCAAATATAAACAGAATTGGCAGTGCCCAAAACAGGCCGCAATTGTTAACCCATTGTAAGCCAAGCAATTGTCGAGGGTAATTCTTCAATTTAATGTGATATGATCGTATGTGATAAGATCGTTAATTAAAAACCAAAGGTAGGAAGAGTATATCATTTGATTGTGGGTGAAAGATTACAAGGCAATTAATTAATTTATTTTTTAATTATTATATTATGAGCATGGCAAATAGTGAACTTATGGCTTAAGACTTGTTCTGCATTGATTAAATCATCACTAAAAAATTATCTAAATTAATTGATTTACTTTCTCGCTGCAAGTCTGTCTTTCAGTTTGTTTAATTCAGCGACAAGGTGAGCGAGTTATTACCACAACATGATCATTATGATCATGAGTAACTGACAATATTTCTATTTCTCACTCTGTCTCTTCACGGTGGATGCCTGTCAGGGGAATTCCGGTGGACCACTTATGATGCCACAGGTCAGTTACAGTTACACTTAAGCATTCTCATCCATGAGTCATTGCTTAATTTTATGTAACCAGTTTCGGGTCAGTTCTTGATTAGCACGAATTCCCCTCAAGGTAATTCAGTTTGTTGTTCGCACTTTACGAAGAGAACTCTGAAAACGAAAATTCAAAACAATCAATTCGTTTCATTCGCCAATTGTTCATATACATATTTTATATGCGACACTTATTTTTATGACATTCTTCTATTTATGTCTTTATTTTTAGCGTACACGCAACATCTTTTAAAACTGATTTATCGATTTTAGAAAATTTACTCTACATAAGTAGTATGTTAAGACGAAAATGCGTTATTTATGAAAAATCTTAAGATACCTTTTTATTTCTCCAAAATAATTGAGAAACTAGAAAGATAATGTGCCTAAATTAACTTTTTACGAAAACCCAAACAATTTTTTTTTTAAGTTTAAAAAAATCCATGTGTTAAATTTAATATTGTTCTTCACAAAATTAAATTTAAGGATTTTTGAAGCTTGAATAAGCATTCGTAACTCGATTTAATACGTGTCGTTGTTTTAGTATAACTATTGTATTATTTTAGTTTATGGAAAAGACTTCCCCTAGACAGTGCTAAAAACCGGAATATTCGTTTAAGTCACGAGAGTAATCATTAATCATCAGTCAGAATCAGTCAAAGTTCAAACACTGCACTATGGTCCAGATGTCGTTTTTTTTGGCATAAAGTCTAATTGTAAAGCTAGAGACTTGAAACTTTACATGAACCTTAGTTAGACTAATTTAGAATTTAGAATTTTTTTTTTTTGATTTGGATCACGCTTTCTTCTTCCCCCCCCCCCCCCCATCCGACTATGAAAAATATATGTAAAATATTTGTATAAAATCCTAATGTAAAGATGGGGACTTGAAATTTGGAATAAATCTTAGTTAGGCTGAAGTCGAATTTATAATTTTTTTTGTTTTTCAGTTGGACCTTGTCTTCACCCCCCTTCTTTTTTCCTACTCATTGAAAAGTAAAAATAATTTTATAAACTTATATACACAGGAAAAAATACATGTTATTCTTCGCATGTTTGCTAATCAGGCAAAAGTAGAATTTATAATTTTTTTAGTTTTTTAATTTGACCATGTTTTTGCCCCCCTCCCTATCTAACTACGAAAAAAAATCCGATTTTCTAGCAAAAAAATGAGAGAAAAAGGGGACGAACGGGGATGAGTTTTTGGTTTGTGGCTAAAGACAACACTCACAAGTACAATCTGGACCAATAAGTTGCTTTCGGCATGGAACTGCTTATTAGTTATATTCCACGAAACACGGAGAACGCATGTTAGTTTTCTAAAAAAAAATACATATAAACTGGACATTACACAACACTAAATCCCTAGGACTACACATAAAATAACAATATACATTAAATAGTGCATACCTTGTAGATTATTTTCCATAATTTAGTTGAATTTTTTGGACCAATTTAACGAGTGTGGCACAACGCAAAGCAACTAAATATTTTGGCGCAAATTTCTATTCGGAAATCAGCTGATCTCTAGCTCACTTTTAAAAGCTCTCAAAAAGCTTTGGTGGCGCTTTTAAAGCTTTTAACTAAAATTTTTATAGTGTATGATGAATTTACTTTAAGATTGAAATAAGAAAACAACGATATATTAACATCGAAAAATCGACTTTATGCCAAAATAAACGAAATCTGGACCATAGTGCACTGTCTGAAAATAAAGATGGGTATTACGACATTTATTTTAAGTGGTGATCATTAACTAGACGTGAGGTAAGACTAGTAGTTAGTACTATATAAATGAAGAAGGAATAACTTGAAGACGGAACTGAACTGGCAGCAGGAGTAGAAAATCCTCATTCGACAGCACCTGATTGGCATTTCAAATAGTTTATTCGTCATCAGCCAAAGAATTAGTTATTCTTTCGGAGTGATTGCATTGAATGCATAACAATTGGGCGGAGGCTATTCGAAATTCCAATCAGATTCCATTACAGTTCAACGACTATGTCATCGATAAGCTGACGACAACTATACTACTTATATATGTATGTTAGCTAAACAAATCGCAATCTCTCTCTATATTCTAATCTCTCGATCAGCTTGAGCTTTTCGCACATTGAATGCATATAAATCTCGCAGCTCTTATCTTGATAGATAGATTTAGAGCCAAGTGCAGTGTGAGAAAAGCTTCTGTGTGCTCGCCCAGCAAATACTCAGTAAATATATATCGACAAGCAACCCAACGAACAATTAAGTTGTCACAACTACTAATTTGACAGCTTCATCAGGTCTGAATCCGTTTAAATTAACACCATTTATAAGCATTTATTTATTTATGGATTCTTCTTATTAAACTATTTGAGTCACTTGAAATTCTTATAAATTCCACAATGACAAACCGACAGAAATTTTTTGTGTCCGTTTTGGTTCCAAAATTCAACTGTAATGTCATAAGAAACCTTGACAATTTTCATCAGTTTATATTTCAATACACTTACTAAGGGTATTATAATATTCTTAACAAACTTGTAACAATTATTAAAATTAATTTTTTAATTTTATTGTGATTTTTGCCTTATCTAATTATCTATTTCATTTAGTGTTCTATGTGAACTGGCTTGTTTTTTGACCAAACTTAACCAAATTTGGTATGCGATATATTGATAAATGAAAATTCACTTATGGCTTAGAACTGATAGTATTTTTTACTTTTATCATGAATTAGCCTATGTGAACTGGCTTGTTGTCTTACCAATCTTGACAAAATTTTGTATACATAATATTAAAATCACAATATAATATTGTAATATAGTTTTGGGGTAGAATAGATACGAATTCTTTTTTTAATTATAAACTAGCCTATGTGAACTGGATTTTTCTTAGAGCTATGATAGTGAAATTTTGCACACATAATGAAATATGATTATTATTAGCATATAAGTTAGAATGGCTTGAATTTTATTGGGGAATCACGGAAAAATCAGCAAAATATTTAAAGTTCTCAGACAGAAAAATAATCAAGTTTTCTATCATGGAAAGTAAATTGTACTTATTTATGGCTTAAATACAAGTATTGCCAATGATAGTGTAATTAGCACATAGCTTTAATAATTGCAGATTAGTTGTGCTATTAAATTTAAATCACACGAGGTTATATTTATAAAAATAGTATAATTTGCATTTGATTTGTCATCTAGTATGGAATGGGAAAGTTCAGAAAATTATAGCTGTAATGTGAATTTGGTTAAATTAGTTATTTATTGAGATTTAATTGATTTAGATAATCCATATATGCGATTGACGCTCTCGATTCTCGATTACACATAAAGTGCTCATGATGATGATGATGTTGATGATGATAATGATGATGATTCTCCCTCCCATTGAGAACAACTTTCGTTGTCGTCGTTGTCGTTGTCGATCGGCTGCATATAAAGCGTCGTTCTGTCATCGATCGGGCGAGAAAAACAGCGTCGTCGTGATTTGTTCACGCAAAAGTTGCGTCGTCGATATCCAAATTCGACTAAAAAGCCCAAAGATACTTCGTTCCGGTTCGAAGACGCGCTCAGTCTGATAAAGTACGGCGAGTTGTAAACAACGTGTTCGCGCAACTCGATCGATCGCCAAGTCAAATATATTGTTAACAGAAACAAAAACTGTTTGTGTGAGATTTACGGGCTTTACCCAAAATGAAGCTAATTCCAAGTGTTGTGATTACCTTAGCGCTAACATTCGCCTGCCTTGCCACGCCCACGCTCGCCCAATTCAATCGCAATCGCAACCGGCAAGGTATGTGAAAATACGGGGACTACTTTTTCCTAACAATTTCGCTTGCTTTTTTTTTTTGCTTCTCACATTTCACATATTTTCTGAGCTTATAAATAATAACTAAGAGACTTTTTAACTGCTCAAGTTGTCGACAACAACAGGAACAAAAACAACAAACAAAGTGGCTGTGATTACACATGGAAACCTGTTCTATTATGAGAGCGACACTCAAATAGTCTATAAAAATATATTAATATTTTAGCAATGATTACAGCAACAGCAGCAACAGCAACAACAACAACAACGTATTTAAATTACATAGTGAATTTTAGTTTTTGATTATATTCCGTGTTGTCTGCCAAGTTCGTTGCCTAAGTCTTTTGTTTGCGAACGAACCAAAAGCACAAGTTTTATTTGCGTTTTAAACTCGTCTCGGGAATTGGCAAAATATTCGACTTTATAAAAGTACCAAAAAATATATATAAATATCTATATATCTGTAATTAAATATGTTTTTTTTTTGTGGAATTTATTTTGGCGTTGCGCTTCAAGTTCAAAGCGGAGAAACCAGTCAGTGTCACTGTCATTGCAAGCTCGCCCCAAGGTCGATTGACCCAGAGATTTTTCCTTAGAGCGACAGTTTTTTTTTTTTTTGTATTGTTTTTGGTTGAACTCAATAGTTTATAGATTTATATTTCGATCACGTGTTTTTGGTTAATGACTGCAATTTGGCAGCAGAAGACAGGCAAAAAGAGAGCCCAAAAAAATATCAAGTATTTCAAGTATTGCTGATGAGTTTAATATTATCATCGAGTTCACAGGCACTTCATAAAGTTGAGGAGAGTTGTTCTTTATATGCGGTATTATCTGCTTTGAACTCTCATACAACTTCAAAGTTTAAAAAAATAAAGAGGCAGAAGAGTTACAAATATTATAGGTCAACCTGCTAGATAAATAATGCCAAAAACATAATAATAAAAAAAATAATTGTTGCAATATTTTATATGGTTATTTGGTTAGTTGGCTATCTTTCTACTCCTTTTATATTTAACATATCATTCTTCAATTCATTTTGAGCTTTCTTCCATTTTTTATTTCTTTTATTCAGTTTTGAAAACCAAGTTCCAGTTCATTTTAAAAATGTTTTTTTTTCGCATAATTCCCCTTTTATAGTTCGTCAGAACTGCGTTACGCCCGAGAACTACTATGGCAGCTGCGTGGCCCTCAGCTACTGTCCGCAGGTGACGCAGGTCTTCCAGATCACCGACAGACGCACGGCCCAGAACTATGTGATCTCGCTGCAGCGCAGCTGTGGCACCCGCAACATTGACGGTGATCCAGTGGTAATGGAATTCACATCTATCGCTTTCTATCCATCCATCCAAACTATGCCTTTGCTAAGCTTTTGCCAACCACTTTTTCTTAGGTGTGCTGCACTAGACCGATATCTACGCCGGTTACAGAACGACCCACGAATCCTTTCTTCCCACCCACAGAAGGTCCTTTTGTGCGGCCGCAGCCACAGCCATTGCCGCAGACAACTCAGGCGCCAGAACGTAATCCCTTCCTGACCCAGAGACCCACAATAGCAACAACAGCCACTCCAGTGACTTCGGCTCCGATTGTGGAGCCACGTGGTCCCAGCTGCCGTGTACCGCCCGGAAAACTGGGAGAATGCGTTGGTAAGTTGATTTAGATTTAAAATTTATATATATATTTTATTAAATAAAAAATTCAAATTAATACGAATTAAAAAAAAAAATTATAAGCTTGATATGATATTAAACTATTATGAAATTAAATTTAAATTTGAATTTAAACTAAACGTTGAATATTTAAAATGGGGATTTTCAAAAAATATTTAATTTTCATGATACTTTTTCTTTATTAAAATTTTTTTATTTTTTTTATTTAATGAGCAGCTGACCAACCAGTTCTTTTATAAATTGGAATATTATAAAGAAGTTAATGTGATATTAAACTATTATGTAATATGTAGATTTAAATTTAAACTAAAAATGAAAGTTAAATATTAAAAATGTAAAAATTTAAATATCTGGGGATGTTCAAAAAATATTAAATGATCTAGCTGCTTCTTTATTTTTTTATATTATTATCTTTTTATTAATTTATTTAATGTCAACAAAGAGCAGTTTACTAAAAGTACATTAAAAAATTGGAATAATATAAAGAAGTTAATATGATATTATTTAAAATTAAATTTAAATTAAATATGAAAGTTAAATATTAAAAATATAAAAAATGTAAATATCTGGAGGTATTAGAAAAATTATTAAATGATCCATCCATTTTCTAGTTTTCTTTTTATTATTTATTTATTTATATCATTTAAAAATCAGAATAACATTAAGAGCTTAATATAATTTTAAACTATTATTAAATATATATAAATTTAAATAATAATTGAAAAGAAAAAAATTAAACTAAAAATTATGAAATGATTTCAACATTTTTAATCCTTAATCCCCTCCGTCTTTAATCCCTTCTTCAGACATCAAAAGCTGCCCTTCCATACTGAATGAACTGCTGGTTAAGAAAAATGATCCCGAGTTCGCCAAGTTCGTACAGGCCTCCAATTTGATCTGCGGCCGTGTTGGCACCAATGTCTGCTGTCCCACGGGCCAAACGGCGGCAACTCCGGCGCCCGTGAAGCCCGTGAACTACGATACGATACCTCGGCGTCTGCCCACAGTGGAGGAGGGCTGTGGCTACACCCTGACCAGCAACAAGAAGATTGTGGGCGGCATCGTGTCCAAGAAGGGCGCCTGGCCTTGGATTGCCCTGCTCGGCTACGATGATGGCTCCTCCTCGCCGTTCAAGTGCGGCGGCACCTTGATCACCGCCAGACACGTCGTCACAGCTGCCCATTGCATTCGAGAGGATCTGTAAGTAATCACATTATGTCTTAAAACACTATAGGAGGTACACAGAAAAAAAATTAAAATAAGAATTTTTTGGTTGAATTTTAATATGATTTATTTTCTGTGTAGTTACTCTAAAATCAGTGGTGTTTTTCTGATTGAACACTCTCGTTTATCATTATCATCCCATTTTATCGCATCAAGATCGAATAAAAGTAACGGAAGTTATCTCTGTTTTAAGTCGAATGTTAGAGTACAAATTTATACTTCAAAAAATAAAATCCGGTATTTCAGGATGAAGAACGTTCGTTAATCTCGGACATTCTTCAATCCAGTACGAAATACTAAATTCAAATACGAATATTCAAATCCTACCCCGGAAATATTTAAAGGGCCTTTATTAAAATATATATATATTAATAATCAGCTCACTTAATCGCGTCAATATCGAATAAGAGTAACAAAAGTTATGGCTGTTTTATGTCAAGCGTTAGAGCAGCGGTGGGTACGCAGTGGTTTCGGGAGCAGCGGCTGCTTCCAACTTAGGTAGACTCTAAAAGGGTTGTTGTTTTTGATGTTGTTTAGTGCTCCCGAATTCAAATTTCGTGCCCACCCCTGCGTTAGAGCACAAATTTATTTTAATTATTTATTTAAATATATGACTATGTCTTAATCTTATTGATTCTTTTAGCACCTTTGTTCGTTTGGGCGAGCATGATCTGAGCACGGATGCGGAGGCTCAGCATATAGACATACCAATAGTCAAGGTAAGAATTTCCTTCTCTCAAGTTAACCTCTCCATCTAAATAATATTCTTCTCCTTTCTCAGACGGCACCTCATCCTCAGTATAATCGCCGCAATGGTCGCAGTGATATAGCCATACTCTATTTGGAGCGTAATGTGGAATTCACCAGTTTAATTCTGCCCGTTTGTATGCCAAGTTCCCCCAGTCTGCGTTCCAAGTCCTACGTGGGCACGAATCCCTTTGTCGTGGGCTGGGGCAAGACACAGGAGGGCGGAGAGTCGGCCACGGTGCTGAATGAGTTGATGATTCCCGTCTTAAGCAACGACGTCTGTCGGACCAGTTATGCCAGGTTGAACCGCGAATTCACACCGGATCAGTTCGATAGCGCCGTCGTCTGTGCGGGCGTGACCTCCGGGGGCAAGGATACCTGCCAGGGCGACTCTGGTGGTCCACTGATGACCACCGAGGGTGTCAGCAGTCAAATGAGATTCTATTTAATTGGAGTTGTCGCCTATGGTGTGGGCTGTGCCAGGCCCGAGGTGCCGGGAGTCTACACCAGCACACAGTTCTTCATGGACTGGATACTCGAGAAGCTGGAGGATACGCCGTAGTTTAAAGTCTTATCTCATATTTGAAGTGAATAAAAGTTACTCAGAAGACGCTGCAAGCGCAACTTAAATATTTACATTGACTGCGCGTCCTTTTTGTCCTTGGCTTTGTTCTCATGACCTCAGCTCTGTCTAATCCCGGAGGTAGATGCCTGGACGCACTGCAGCAGCCTTAAGACTTATGCAAATAGCGAGGAATAGTTAAGGAAAGGGAACGTGCTCGGTCCATCAATCATGCTGGGTAATGATCTTGGGTCTAAGACACAACCCTAAGCTGTGATCAGGAAAGGGGTTGATACAAAGACATATGTAGATCGAAGGGGGAGAGAGAAAGAAAGAGGACTACCCTGGACATGAACTGCATTCTAATTGCAGAGAAGCTCACAAAGGGATTTGAATGCAATATTTTACCATCTCTTGTATCTGTTGGCGTCATCTCGAACCCCAATCCTTTCTTATGACTGCCTTCTTCTCCCCTCTTAATCTGTAATCAGTTGTAAGGGGAATCCTTTATATCCTTTATGAGTTCGGCACACTCTCCCGCGCATTAGTTTTGTGGCCACATGGCATGTGTCTATTGGATCGTAGGAGTTTCCTTTTATTCTTAAAGTCTGTCAGTCCTTCTGATTCAAATCAGGCAGATGGTAAACCGTCTCAGGCTGTTTCCTTGGCACTCACTTTTAATTTTCAATTAAGCTGCCATCACAACACGCACTTTTCCTATCATCATCAATTGATCTGAGAAAATTTACATATGAAATATTTGCATACGAATTTGCATGCGAAATCCGATTTGCAAAACCCCTTTTAAACAGGGGTGTTAATTTCATCATTAGATATCTTTATTACTGAGATATCTTTATTGACAGCATTTGCGAAAACCAAAGACGACCCTCAAAAGGCAGAGAATCTGCAAATCAGAGGGTTGTCCCTTGCCAAAAACACATCGACAACAACAACGACAACAGTCAAGAGGTGTAGAAAGGAGAAACCCACAAATCGGAGATCGCAAATATAAACAGAATTGGCAGTGCCCAAAACAGGCCGCAATTGTTAACCCATTGTAAGCCGAGCAATTGTCAGGGGTAATATTCTAGGGGAAAGAAAGAAAGAAGTCAATCAATTGATCGATTGATCTGTGACAAGTTAACAAAAGAATAGAGAGTTAGCAATTCAATTGTGGGTGAAATATTGTTTTGTTTTTATTACAGAATAGTGTAGATCACAGGGTTTAAGCTCTAGATTGATTGATTTACTTTCACGCTTAGATGCTAACAAATTGTATTTAATTTCATTAAATTGCACATATACTTAAACTGTCACTAAATATTGGAACTGCAACTGAATATCTACTCAGTTCTAAGCTTCCGGTGAGGTGGCATTCCGTTTGAGCACCTCGTTGAGGGTGGGACTCAAGGCCAGGGCGGGATTTGCGACGGCAATGATGTTGTCACCGGATGCGGAAATGACCTGGACACCGCTGGCAGTCAGATCAATGGACTCGCTAAGCATCAGATCATTAACAGTGTGAGTTTGACACTGGGACTCGGGACACTGACCCAGCGATGAGACTGGTGAACGTTCATTTTCCAGACCATTGGCCTGTAAAAGATTGAATGATTGCCTTTACTCAGGGAATTCTCTCCAAAGACAGAGAAGCTGCACGGGATGTGCTCCAACACATACTCACTGGCAGGGGCGGGGAACTGGAGTTGCTGAACGAGAAACGCGAATCGTTGTCCTCAAAGTCCGCCGTCTTGGCCAGTCTGCAAAAAGAACAATTCAATTAAAATGCAGCAAACACTTCAGAAAATATTTAAAATAAATAAAAACACGCAGCGCAAATAATGATTATTGAAATTTTTGCACATTAAAAAATCAAAGACTAAAATACATATAGAAAAAAATTAATGATAATGATTAAATTTGAGCGAAAAAAAATAAAACTCACAAATAATCATAAATTATGATTTTTATTTTTTTTCGTTCAAATTAAAATTTTATTTCAGTTTATGGCTTATGTGTAGGACTTTCAACCAATTTTTTAGCATATACCTTTAGAAGGAACCCAGGAACCCATCAAACGCCAAACTAAATTATTTAAAACAACGGTGGGCACGCAGTGGCTCCGGGAGCAGCGATTGCTCCAAACTATTTTTCTGCCTATTTGGCGCCGTTAATTCGAACAAAATACTCGCTGTTGATGTTGTTGTAGTTGTAATTGTTGCGCTCCCAAATTCAGATTTTGTGCCCACCGCTGATTTAAAATGATATCGTAGTCTTTTTTTTAAAGTTAGTCTTATTTTGAGTGAAAAAATAATATTCACATACAATGATTATTTGTGATTTTTATTTTTTAGCTCAAAATTTATCATTGGAAAAAATCCTTAAAAATCTTAAAATAATCATTACTATGTAATTTTTATAATATAACTTATTTACTTACGAGAATTTAGCTATTTCCGTCAGATCAAATGGCGGCTTGGCGAACTTTTGGTACATGGCAAACAGATTGTAGCGCGAATCCTCGACAGCTTCCTTCAGTTTTTTGTTTTTGCAATGAGATTGTTGATTAAAGTTTCTGTCTAAGGATATTTTTTGATAAACTAAGCTCGGCAAAAAGCGTTAAGCATTTGTTTTTGGCAATGGAAGAAGAATACACGTTGTTTCATTTTGGTTCTTAAAAAGCGGGGAATTTTATTTCAAGCACTCAACGAGAAGGTACACCACATATTGCATAAATCATAATATAACAAACTAAATATACTAAACTAAACTTAAATAACTAAGGAAAAACTAAGGATACAGAAAAACTGGAAACGATTACTTTTAGAACAAGTTGTGTTAAAAATTCAACTACAGTTTAGATCTACAGAAGCAACAATAACAAACAGAATTAACTAATAGTTGGATAATATTAATAGAAATATATAGAAAAGATTTAAAGTACAGATTTTAGCTTAGAATAGGTTTCAGTAGGGTTATTCAAATATATGTCAACATTTCAACTAATATTCAACAACTTAAATACTGTAAGAGACTAGGATGCTAAGGAAATGTCAGAGTATATAAAGGATATATACTTCATTCTATATTCTCAATATCTAGAGAAATACCTCTATTTTGATCTGTTCTTAGATTCAACCAATAATTCTATTAGTTTTGTTCTTAGATATCCCGAAAGGTCCTCTAAGTGCTTAAAAATTTAAGTAATAACTATCAATGTAAAAATGATCTGTTGTCAGATAAAATTAGAATATTGTTATACTTTACTGTGTATAAGAGAACTTGCCGAGAAAAGTCTCAAAAGTCAATGGGCTAGGATTCGATTTTCTAGTTTATCGATTTTCTAATTTGATTTTAATTCATTTTATTTTATTGTATATCCTATCTGGAATTTAATGAAATTCAAAAATCAGCTTTACCCGATACCTAAAATAAATTTTAAGGAGTTCAAAGAAAGAAAGATACTAGAATTCATTTCTTAAACTGTTTTAATATCTTATCGGAAAATATTCTCTACTCTAAGAGATCTTTAAGAAAACCTAAATATCTAAAAATGTGTAAAAGGGACTAGGATTCCACTTGATTTCAGATTTAATTCGAAAACTTACTCTATCCAAAAAGAATTTTCTTAAAAGTAAAGAAACTAGATCGGAAATCTAACAGAAAAAAAACTTCCTTAGAATAATCTCTAAAAAGTTAAGAGTCTAAAATTCAATCTACTCTTAGATTATATCGCAAAACATATTTTAGCCCAAGAGATCCTAAGGTTTAAAGAAATTAAATGTAAGAGACTAGAAATCAAGCTGATTTTAAGTTTAAGCGGAAAATAAAAGCCACTAAAAACTGAGTTAGATGCTGTGCGGAATCTGCTGTAAAAAATTAGTAGAATTCTTCGAGTTAGCTGCAAAGCAAGAATTGGTTAATGAGGAAGCCAAGAGTTAACAATAGATGCCAACACTCTGAGCTGCCCTTAAATGAAGCAAAAACTGAAGCTGAAGCTGAAGCACTGCACCAGGCCAAAAAGCGGATTAATGCTGGACGGAATCTGGTTTAATTACCCGATGACTGAGTTCCATGGGCGGCTGTACCGCTGCTGCTTCGGTGGAGGACAAACGTGGACGTTTTATCGTGACAGCGGCATCGCTGGACTCGCAATCGACATCGATGCGATGCGTTGCGGATTGGGCTGGCATTTGATGGGAGGATTGGGAGGATTGGGCGGATTGCAGTAGATTGCCATAGCGGGCAATGCTGGCCGAATGGCCAAAGCCTGCATCCTTGACAATCTGGCGGGCTAAAGGAAAGAGCTCGTCACGGCGCGTGAGCAGCCAAATGGTCTGGGGATTGCGACAGAGCTGAGCAGCCGCCTCATTCACGCACACCTCGTGCAGGGTGAGCGGCTTCTCCGGCCGCCGCTTGCAATCGAACCGACCATAGATGGCCGAATACTTACGTATCTCGTCCATGCGCCGCGGATCGTGCTCCGCCATCGCAATCACCTGCTCCAATTCGCGCGTCGTCCGCTTCTTGGAGGTCTGCGCTCGCGGCTCGCGTTGCGGCAGCTGGCGGGCAATTTTCGAGGCGCACATCGTGATCCGCTGCACCTGCAGCTCCGTCAGCACAGGCGTCAGCTGTGGAGAACTGGAGGACACCTGGTGGGCACAGGGCGTGGCAACGCTCGCGGGCAGAGTGGGCGTGGGCAACGAAGTGGGCGTGGGCGTGGCAGTGGTCAACGTGGTGGGCGTGGGACACAGAACACTGGGCGCACTGATCTGCGACAACAGATGACCAGAAGATGGCGCCGATGTCGGCGTCGTGGCCATTTGGGGCAGACTCGTGGCCTGAAACGAGGCAGCGGGATTAAAGGAGGCGAATTTGCTGCGCGGCAGCGCGGGCGTCGTGTCCGGATTGAAGACCAGCGCCGGCTTCGTTGGCGTCTCGCACAGACCTGCGAAGAACATAACCAGTGTTATTTACTTGATTCCATATACGAATGTCGAAATATTACTAAGAATGCAAACATTCAGGAAAAAAATTGGAAATCCAAAATTAGAAATCGAATAATTAGGAAACCAAAATTACGAATTCGAAATTAGGAATTCAGTTTTTAGAAATCCAAAATTAGGAAGACAAAAATTGGGAGGGCAAAAATTAAGAAAACAAAAATAAGAATAAAAGGAAATCAAAAATATTTTATTAAAAATCGCGCGATTTCTTAGTTGAAGTTCCTAATATATGATTCAAAATTTTCTCTTCCCAATTTTGGATTTCTAAAATTTTAATCTTTGTTTTTTTTTTCTTCTTTTTTAAAATTCCTTCTTATTATATTTATTAAATTATAGCTTTTCTCGAGAATTCAGAGATTTAAGAACAAATATGAATCGTGCTTTAAATCGAAAAAAAATATTGAATTGTCGAAATATCGTTGAAAAAAAATTATCGAGATAAAAGACTTGAAAATCGTTATGAGAAAATCGAGCTAATCAATCTTTTGATGTAATTTTTAGGCCCTAAAAAAATTAGAATAGTTTGTAACAGAATGTGTAATGTAATGATTTTAATACGAAATGTAAATCAAGTTTTAAATCGAATTGTTAAAAAATTCAAAACAAATTTATCGGTATATCGAAAATAATATATCGAGATAAAGTACTTGAAAATCGCTTGCTCTAAAGTCCAGTTTCAATTTTAAGATTTATTTTTACATCAAAAAAATTTAAGTTTAAAAAATTATCGAGTTAAAGTCTTTAAAAATCGCTTCCACGGAAATCGATATGTCAATGGCCGTGTTCACCAGAACAAATCGACAACAGAATATCGATGAATTTTTTATGATTATTCTGGTGAACGGCAGTGATTAGCAATCATGATTTCAAATTTTGTGATTATGATGACTGAAAATTTCATCACCAAAATAGTACGCTGAAATTCTCTGATTGTGATGCTTTATTATCGATACAACAAATCGTAATCAACAGAACACAAGATTTGAAAATAAATAGTACAGAATTAATAAGGAAACCACTATATTAATATAAATTTGGTCTTCTAAAAAAAAATGCAAAGAAGACGTTGAAGTCTGCGTATTTTTAAGGAATCCGGTTGAGAAAAGTGCTTTAAACTCTCTCATATAAAATATTAAATTCGCATACAATATTGGCTTAGTTATTGATTAATGCAACATATCGTCTATTATTTTTAATCTGGTCTTTTGCCCATTTCATTAAGCATTGGGCGCCAAATTGTTTTGAATTCTTTAAATAATTATTAACACCTTTGACAAAAAAAGAAATGACAACTTTGATTTTGCCCCAAAATTTCATCAAAGCGTTCACCAGAAGCCCATCGACAATTTTTTGATTTCTGATACATGATTACTGATTGATTAGTTCTGGGGAACACGGCCAATTTTTACATCAATAATTTACGGCACTCAAACTCACCCAAATGTGGCAGCATGGAGCCCTGAAACAGGCCCGGGTTCTTGGCCCATTCGTGCAGCGCCTTCTGCAGCCGACGCACATGGAGCGGCTTCGAGGCCATGCCCACCAGTGCCATAATTTCGAGAAACTCCTCCTCGCCCGCATCGTACAGCTGCTGGACATCGTCGCCGCCCATCTCCAGCAGCGTGTCGTAGTAGGCCAACAAGCTGGCACGCTGGAGCACCCTGTATAGCTGCACCTCAGCCTCGTTGCTCGGCCGCGATGTGGCGATCACTGCAAAAGACCCAAAAACAAAACGGAATGCCTTTAAAAAATTATCTAAAAACTAAAAAAAACTGTGTAGGCAAAAAAAATGATATTTATAGAGTTAACTCGTTCTCATAATGCTGCAAGTCCATAAGAAAAAAATTTAATTAAATTCACTTTTTTTTTTTGAAAAAAATTTAAAAGAACTCGACGGACGTCTGGACCCTAAACCTTATATAAAAAACAGCCCAATCAAAAAAAAAGAGTGAAAAAAAAACGAAAACGAAAAAAAAATGAAACTGGAAAAAAGCGCACAAAAAGGACGAGGCAAAAGTTGGGAACGTCCTCATCTGCATATACAAATGCGGCGATCGTGCTTGGGGTGTGTGTGTATGTATGTTTATGTGTGTGTGTGTTCAACCCTTTCGCTTTCGTCCTCAAGCTGCCAAGTATCCTTGGCCCGAAACAAAACTCGTTAGAAATGCGTCACGCATCAGCAAAAGGATCCCAAGGATCAGTTTAATCTTTTCGCTTCCCATTCAAATTTCGTATTTTTTTTATCACTTTTCTTGCTTTTTTTTTAGTAAATGTTAATCGTGTGAAATATTGTTAGATGAGTATGAAACTAAAACTTCTCAACACAATTTATTGGCGTTCATCTGCTGCTTCTGCTTCTTCTGGCCAACTTAAAAGACCGCCTGAAGATGATGATGATTATGTCAAATCGTAAATAATTATGTGAGAATATTTTACTTGACGGAAAGCCAGTTACCAGTGAGCAGTGAGCAGTTGCCAGCCTACGTTAACCAGTTAACATCTATCAGGTACAGGTAACAGCTACCAGTTCCCATTACCAATGTTACCAATGTGCGCTACTTGGCTTTAATTAATAGAGAAAAAGACCAAGAGCTGGCCAACTAAATTATAACAAAAGCGAATCAACACAGAAAAGAAAAAAAAACACCACACATCGATCGTTCTTGTTTTTGCCGAAGAAGGAGGATAAGGTTGAGGTTGTTGCAATCGTGTAGTTGTAGTTGTTGTTGTGGTTGTCGTTGTATTTGTAGCTGGTGTTGTCACTTGATGTGCTGCCAATCATTAACCCATTATTGCACGCTTGTCACAATTTATGACACATTAGCGAGAACAGAAGTTTCATGCATCAATAAATGTCGATAGTAGAGTTACCTAATGGGTTCTTAGACCTTAGGTTAAGGAATGTTTCTAAATTCCTCTAAAAGCATAGGAAATATTTGGAGTAATATGACATTTCTTTAAGAGTTAAGATTTTAAGTGATACAACTTTTAATGCAACTTAAATTCATAGAATACTTATCATTTGCTGAATTTTTGTCAAAAAAATTTGTATTTAGATTAGAGATTTGAAATTAATCTCAAGGAATCGCAATAAGCTAGCCTATAATTTTATTATTGTTAAGTTAGTTCTTAAAAAATAAATAAATAATCTTAAGGAATATGTTTACAGAAAATCTGTATACTTTATTTTTATTTTTAGGTAGTTCAAATAATATTAATATTTAAATTTTAATTACTATTACATATTTTTTGCACCATATTTTTCTAGAAAACGTTTTGAATAGTTCCATTAAAAACCAAAGATATTTTAAAATAGTTTCATTTGTTAAGAAAGTTTACAAAAACATAGGTTTAAAATTACAGATTTAGAATTAACACAGTAATTCCTATTTTATATCATTCGCTATGGAAGTTTTCTAAAACTTCGGTTTAAAAAGTTTCCAAAAACTTAAGATTGAAAAAAAAAGATATTTTAAATAAGCCAAATAATCTTTGAAAAAAATATTTTAAGAAAAATCGTTTAGAATAACTTCAAAAACATCAGATAGAGTTGTAAAAATAGAAAATTTTGAACATAATGTTATAATTTCAAGCTGGTTTTCCAAAAACTTAAGATAAAAAAATATATATTAATAATAAGCAAAAAAATTCTTAAAAAAAAATAACTATTTTCAAATAACTTTAAAAACTTTAGATACAGTT
>JBAMBJ010004212.1:0-56168 GCA_037043495.1 Drosophila recens
CATAGTGCGTTGCAATGCAGCTGCCTAGAAGAAGCATGTTAAAAGAAGGTGAAAATCTATATAAGTATGTGTAGTATAAATGAAAATACAAGTATCCGGATTCATTCAGGAAACTCGGAGCTATTTCACTGGAATTAAATTAAATTAACCCAATTAGATAAAGTTTCTTTGAAATTTGAAAGTACAAGTGAGTATTGCATATTTTTGTTTCTCATAAGTTTTTCTCTTAATTCTTTAATAATTTAAATATTTAGAGCTGCTCACAAGGACTATACTTTTTATCTAGCTATATATACGTAAAAGTGAAGGCGTGTGTGTGTGTGTGTGTTTGTTGGGCTCAGTTAACAAGATGACCATCCTTAGATGCTGTTTATGCCCGCAGCATTGCGCACAGCTGCTGATTTTGCCTTAAAATGTGAATAATGTTGAAATTTAATTATACATAATTCAAACACAATTCCAAACGGTAAATCTGCACAGAGCAGAGCTGCAAGCGAACTGAACGACTGAATGAGCCATCCAACCAGCCAGGCAGCCGCACAGAATTAGCGCCAGCACCGCCAACAACAGCAACAACAACAACAACAGCAACAACAAAAACAAGAGCAGCATCTGAGGCAGGCAACTTTTGCCCGTCATTTTCTCACACGCTCTAATTAGTTAAGCGAAGCGTGGGCAGTGAGTGTGGTTGTGTGTGTGTATGACTACATATATATATATACGTGTGTATGTGTGTGTGCGTTGTGGCAGCGCGGTTGCATCTTTTGTTAGACTAGAGCAATGCAACGTGTTGCCGGGGCAACACGCCCAGCGTGGTAAAAAATTTAATGCGATTTTCTCTTTTATTTGCACAATAATCGCGACAACAACAACAACAATACCAACAACAACAACGTTTCCAATTGCTCGACAAACACATGACTAAGCTGTGGGCTATTGAAACTTGTACACTACTCGTATACTTAATATTGCATTGTGATCATTAAATCAAAATGATTGATTTGTCATTAATTTGCAGTCGCTTTAAATTTCACTTTGAATGCTGCGCTATTTATTATACTCTTGTGAAATGTTTTTAGGCAAACTAATATACCCCAGATAGTTCCCTAGGGTATTAAATAGCAGAACACAGCACTCGATTTCCCAACGACTGCCCGGCTCCGTTATATTTCAAAACTATGGCATTGCCTGCTGCTGCAGCTCGTGATTCTGGTTGGAATCCTCTTTTTTATTTAACCCTGTGCCCAACAGCTGCTAGGGGCTTATGAGTGTGTGGCCAGGTATTTCACAGGCAGTTCGAGGGCATTGATAAGTACTTCGATAAATAATAAATGTAAGGATCGAAATACAATTGCTTGTGATTTAAGTTCTTGCTTAGATTATTTCCTATTTCACAATTCAAAATGTTTGCTCTTTGAGGCTTGAGCTGTAGCTCAGAAATAAAGTTTTTTCACTCTAATAGACTTCTCTTAAACGAGCTTCACTTATTTAATTTTTATTAGCTCCATAACTTACTTCTAGGTCACATAGATTCTGCTAATTTGCTTATAACTTTATAATACATTTTGAATAATAGTATTAAAAAAATTAAAAAAAAATAATAATAAAATTTATTAAATTATGGCAAAATTATAGCAAAACCCAAAAATGGAATGGAAATCACGGAACTCGACAGATTTCCAGACTGCCGGGCATCTAAAAGTCTCGCACACTCGACTGAAAGATTGTCGTTGTTGTTGTTGCAATGGGAATGGGTATCGGCTGCATGGGCAGCTGCGTATCTACGAAAATGTATCTGAATCTTTGCAACGGTAATTAAATTGCAGCTGCCTTTTGTTGCTGCCGTTGCCGTTGCGCATGAATCAAGCGCCGGCCTAAAAGTAGGCAATGCTTTTTTTCTGCCTTCAGCAAAGCTGCCAACTGCCTGCCACAGCACTATGCACTATGGGGTGAAATCCGAAATATCGAATATTTAGTCATTTTGCCACGCCCACTTTTCCAAAAAATTCCAAGGGTTTGTATAGCACAATAAAAAAACCGCATCAAAGTATTTAGCTTAGTTTACGAGTTATTAATAAATAACACATTTTCGGTAAAATACCCCATAGTGCATGCAAATCGAATTTGTAGTGCCCAATTTCACACAGAGTTGAAAGACAAGCGAAAGAGATTGCCAAAAACACGGAGTTGAGGGTGCAGAGAGAATGGGAGAATGAGGGAGAGGAAGAGAAAGAGTGAAAGGGATATATGTATGCATGTAGTTGCTGGCAGCTTAACGCTAGAGTGCGTGTGCATTTCTGAAAACTCATAATATTACGGCAGCAAGGAAAAAAGTGTCATGCTTTTGCTGAATGCATTTGCTTAAGCGTCAATTTCCCCAAATGCCCACAAAAGTATGCTATATTATTCTACATGTGTGTGTGTGTGCATGTGTAGGGCAAAATTCTGTTAAAAGCGATTTGTGAAAATTCGCAGTGCATTAAGTGCGAATACTCGTATTTGGAAATTGCTGCCTAACATTTCTAGTGTTTATCTTGGCGAATTGCACTTGAGATTTGCACTAATGGATGCCCAGTGTACAGCATCTCTCTCTCCCTCTCTCTCTCTCTCTCTCGCTCTCTCTATTGGCGTCTCTGTGGACCATTTTCTTGGGCAGCTGCCAAATCAGTCAGCTCAATTGCCTAAGCTAGCAAACTGCTGCATAATTTGAATATTTATCAGCTGCAGGATAATTATCAATATTAACTTCGAGACGACGGAACGTAGAAAACTTGAATTGTTTCAATTAAGAGACCGTTGATAAACAATACGAATAATATTGAATATATGTGTATGTACATATGTACACATCCCTCGCATGTGAAGAAAGCAATTAGAAGTGAGCTACGCACAATGGAAATGAATTCAAATTCGAATTATTTGAGGCAAAGGACAGCCCACTGTGCCCCATCAAGGCAACGAACAATGCGAGAGAAACAACAACATGCTGGCAATTTAATAGCCAAGTAAGGGGAACAGGGGATGGAGGGATGGAGGGATGGAGGGATAGAGGGATGGATATTTCAAAAGACAGAGAAGATGATTTTGTGGGTGAAGCTGGTAGCCACAGCTACTTAGAATTGCCGCAAGCTGTTGACAGCAGTTGGCCAACTGCAAAACCAGCAGCTGACTGCCGTCTGTGGATGCTGCAACGATGGCCAAGGGCAAGGGACAGGGGTAAGGGGGAAGGGGGATGGAGACTTGCAACTTGGCCTGACTTGATCGGGTTGTAAACCAACGAGTGTTAAGCATTTTAATTGCAGGCATTAATTTAGACATGGATGAAACACTTGATGCTGCTCTTCTTGCTTCTTCTGCTTCGTGTTGTTACAATTGTTGTTCGACTTTGTTGTTCTTGTTGTTGTTGCTTTTATTGTTGTTGCTCTTTGCCAATTCACCTGCAAGCAATTTGGCAGAGTACGATAGAGAAAGATGCGTAATCAAAAGTGCCTGGGCATAATAAATAATTGCTCTTTGCATTTATAAAGCTGCTGGCTTAACGCTGAGACACAAAGGAACTTGGCCAGCTAGACAAAAACAGACAGCGGACAGACTGACTGAATGTCTGTTAGTTGCAAAAGCATTTGTCTCATTTTGTTGGCATTTAATTAAAGCACATGCATTTTATACTAAACGACAGGCGGGCATAGACTTCAAGGCAGCTGTGTGCTGACAAAAGTCACAAAAGTTGAAGCAATTGAATTGCAAACAGAAATCAATACATATAGAAAAAGAGCATCCAAGCATCAACTATGAATTGTCGACTGTGCATTGTGAATTGCAAATTGTAAATTGTGAATTGTGGCTGCTGTTGTTACGCATGAGTAACTGCTGCCGTCATCATATTAGGGCACAATTATGCAATTGCTTTTGTATTTGTATTGCCAGTATAACAACAAAATGCCTCACAGCTCATTTCAGGGCCGACTGGCTGTCTTCTGCATAATTTATATATAATATAATATCTACTTACATACATACAAAATATGCACTCTATATATAATGCCCACAGTTCAGAATCGATGCATTGTGATGGCATATACAATTTATTACGCATACGACCTGTTTTCTGCCATTTCATTTAAGTTGCATTTCGAGCTGAATTATAATTTAGTTGACGCCAACATGCAGTAGATGGCGCCAGCAGTAAGCGGATTAATGTGCAGCCTCAAAGCAGGAAACACTTTTCTCACAGAACAGAAACACGCACACACACACACACAAAACACATTCGCTAAGTGCAAAAGCCCAAAAACTAAAGTTGCACAAAGGGAAGCAGCGGAGTCAGGAACTTCGGCCTCGACTCCTTTGATAGTTCGGCTAGTGGCAGTATCAGCGCATAAATGTTGAGTTGTCCTTTTGCAGGCCATGTTTCTGCTCCTGTCTCTGTCCCTCTTCCTGTTACTGCACCTGTCCCTGTCCCTGTCCTTGTCACACCCCCTGTCTTGCTTCAGCCCCCAAAAAGCTTTTACAAAAACTTAGAATCGGCAGGTTCTCGTCGTCCTTGTGCTGGTCCTCATTCTCATACTCATCGTCGTCGCCTTTGTGCAACTTGACAAACTAAAAATGAAAAAAGTTTCCCATGCCGTCGTGTTGCAAGCGGCGCCTTTTTCAATATCCTTTTGCCAGTTTTACCGCAGACCAAACGGAGCAGGAAGCCAAGCCAATGGCTACGGCGATGGCGATGGCTCGACATATTGATTTTGCCTCTGCCTGTCTGTATGAGTGTGTATGTGTGTGTACTCCCTAGTAGGACAATAAAATTTAAGGTAGCCCTGGCGATGCCGATGCCGATGTCGATTCCGTTTCCTGCCAGTTAAGTCAAGTCAAGGTGAGTCTGCGATTCAATGGCGCCCTCTTAGAAGATTAAGCTGTTGGGGCCAAGAGTAAAGCTAAAGTAAAAGAGGGCAAAAAACAAAAGTAAAAAGCTGAAGAGGCAGCAAAAAACTTAAGAAAACAGTTAGCCAAAAATGTGACAGTAGACAATGAGCTTTAAGTTGAGTTTAGAAAATAAATGCAAATGTATGCATTTTAAATGTAATGTACTTATCTGTGTCTTTAAATTTACTAAAATCATTTGATTGCTTTAGTTGGAGTGTAAAGTAAGTTATATATATTAGACATACTACAGGGGTGGGCACTCGAAGTGTTACTAGCAATACGCTGCTCTAGCATCCAAACGGCAAAAGACCGCGCGCTCATGTTTTGGCTAGTGTTTGTCTGATGAATTTTCTACAAGCTTACAAAAGTATATCGATATATGTCGCAGTTAAAAGAAGTTATCTAAATGGACTTGAAGCGCAAAAGTGCAACACTTGCACGTTTGTGGCGAACTTGAAAATATTTCATTTTCTGATGAAAAAATTTGTATAGTTCAGCAATTTGTAAACAAGCAGTTCAATCGCGTATCGTTAAAGGACAAATCAGACGACACTTTAGACCAACGGATTGCTCTGCGAAAGCAAGCACCTGCATCAGTGATGGTTTGGGCCACAGTAACTGCCACAGGACGCTCACCACTGGCTTTCATCGAGCAGGGCGTAAAGGTTAACCAACATATCTACCTTTAAAAAATCTTAAAAGATGCTTTGGTACCTTGAGCACGTAATCAATTCCGTAGAAACCATTGGATATTTCAACAAGACTCGGCACAGTCTCATTAAGCCGGACAAACCCAACGTTTTTTACCAAACAACGTTCCCAGCTTCATTTTATCACAGCAATGGCCGCCATATTCCCCAGATTTAAATCCAATGGATTTTTTCATATGGCCCATTCTGGAGGCCAAAGTGTCAACTAAAAAATATGAGACGGTCAACGCTTTGAAAACTGCTCTTCTCCGAGAATGGAACAAAATACCATCAGACCACATTCGTGCTGCGTGTGAAGCCTTCCCGACCAAACTCGATGCTCTAATCGGCGCAAAGGGTAGCAACAACAAACAATAAATACATTTTCATAAAATTTGAATTGTTTTTAAAATAATCTGAAGTTTTGAACTGAAAAATTGACAAAGTTACGGCATTTTTTATTGGTAACACTTCGAGTGCCGACCCCTGTATATGTTAATATTTATATTCGAATTTAATTCAGTATAATTTTTTATGAACAATAATCTTCTCATGTAAAACTTAATATTAACTATTCGTTACAAAATTTTATATCAGAAATTTTGGGGCACGAAAATGTTTTCGTCACTAGACTTTTACCTCGTAAAGAGGGTTTTTTATGGGATTTACTTATGTCTCTAAATTCATTACAATTATTTAATTGCTTAAGTGGGAAAGTAAATAACTTAATTAGAAATACAATATTTATATTTAAATATAATTTGATTTTTTTTGTACATTTTTTATTTTGTATTTGATATTAAATTTTTTCTAATACTTATAATCGTTAAATTTATTTCTTAAGTCGTCTGGATCTTATTTTTTTGCAAATATTTCTTTAAATCATTTCTTATTTTGGATCAAATATTGCGAAATCTAAAACGCTCTCTGATTAAAGATAGCTGATAGTTATAAGAGAAATTAGTTGTCCCATTCTTCAGTTACAGATCTAGAGATGTGTCAAAAAAGTTGTCTTCGAAGAATTCTGTCTTGGTAGGAGATAGTTACTCGTAAAAGATCTTCATTCTAAACAAGAGCACAACTATTAAATTGTTTGCTGGGCCATAAATCAGCCGCTTAAAGTTTGATCTCATGTTTGGTCAATAATTCATTATATTTTTCTGTCGAGGTTAGTTGACTTTTGACCTCTGCTTGGGGTCATGCTGTGAAACCAGTTTTCCAAGTTGGCACCGTTTTATTGGTCCGTCGCGTCGTCCGTCGCTGATCTGTTCAAGCCAACATTCATTTTGGGCCATGACAGGCCCAAGACTCTTAAGCGAGAGCGGCTTCCAATCTTTCGCCCCACTAGATGTTGTTGTTGCTGTTGCCGTCTCGCCATTTATGCGTAATTTGCCAATTTACACAAATTCTTTTGGCCTTATTGAATAAGCAAGCCGAAACGCAACCTTTTGCGTGTTTCTTGGCCCAGTTGGTCTCTTCGCCTTCGTTTTTTCTTTACCTTTTTTTTCTTGGGCGTCAGCCGTTGCGTTTACGTTTACATTTCTACGTATACATTTACGTTTACGTTTAGGTTACGGTTACGGGTTCACGAGCGCGCCAGACATCCTTGAACTTGCCACGGTCAGGATATCATGTTCGCATATTTTGTCTGCGTTTTATTTATATAAATTGTGCGCCAAGTCGTTGACTTACTTGGCCAATGCCTTCAGCTCCATCTTCAGCTCCTCCAATTCCAAACAAGACACCGACACCAGCTACGTATACTACGAAAGTTATCAATTGTTTTTAAACACCGCCAAAGGATTTGGCGACTGCAATTTCGATATCCTTCAGCCTCGCTGGCATTTTTGTGACAGGATGACTGAGAACTCAGGCACGAGGTGATGGAGTTGCTAAACAGATATTAAAGACGTTTGAAATTCTGCAGGCTCGATAAGTTCTTTATTTTTAGACAATTGATGCCTCAAGTCAAGTTATTGCCTATATATAGGAATGTATATTTATGGAATGATCAACAGCAATTTAGCAACTCTGCAGAGTATAAGCTGCATCTAACTTTCAAAGCACGCATTTAATCTATTATTTTGCCATTTGATTTAAGTCCAAAAAATAACCAATGAAAAAAAAGGATAAATGTGTGAAAACATTTTTATTAAGATCACCAATAAGATTTTTTCATGAATAAAAGATGAACATAAAATTAAAGATTAGTTCAATAATATATTGCTTTTTAATTTTATACATATTTCTGCATTATTTTTCTGATTTGTTGCTCAAAAAAAAATTACTTTTAAGTTGTCTATCTTCTGAGTTAGTTAGTTAATTTTTCGCATTCTCTTATTTTTGCTTAATTTATTTTTTTCAAACTATTTTTTTTAAAGCATGCATAGTACAAGTTTTGAACGAAATATATAATTTGTGTATTCATAATGTGTTTTATGCTTTGGCTTATTTTTTATATTTAGTAGCACATAACAAAATTGTAATAAAAAGTATTTTTGTTTTTTATTTTGTTTTATTTTATTTTATTTTATAAGCAGTTGTTTTCTCTGCTCTGATGGTATTTTTCTTATTTTGAGATATTTAAATATAGCACAAAAAAAAATAAATAAAAAATAATTAAATTAAAATTTGATTAGTATCTTGATTGAAGATGCCGCAAAATGCTTTGCAGTTGCCACTGTTCCATCGACTGCTCTTGCTTTATGGCCAAGACACTCTGCTGGCCCTCATCGAAGTCTTCAGCCAAAGCCGCAGCTTCTGATTTCTCTGCCGCCGCCGCTGCGTTCACAGTTTGCCGTTGGTGGCTCTGCCGCTGTCTCTGCTGACGCCTCTGCCGCAGTTGGCGCTGCTGGCGCTTGTGTACATGGCGATGTCGCCTCTTCTTCTTCTGCCCATTTCCCCCCCTGCCTCTGTTTCCAGCTCTCACACTTGGATTGCCATTGGAATTGGGGTTGGAATTGGAGTGGGGCCTCTGCCGACGCCGATTCTTGGTGACGCGCTGGACGCGGTTGTTGTCGAGGGGCATGAGGCTCGTGGGCATCGTGGGCACCGGCTGATCCGCGGGCAGATCCTCGAGCACTTCGGCTCGACCCCGAGACGGCCAGCGTCCGCCACGCCGCGTGTTGTTGGTGATGGTGGTTGTTGTTGTCGTGGTCGTTGTTGTTGGGAAGGCGTAGCTCGGCGGCGGCGAAATGACAATCACGTTGTCCCTGGGCGGCTGCTGCTCGAAGAAGCCGCGCCACAGCATGAATTTCTTGAACAAATCCCGTCCGCTGCCCACATCAGCAGAGACGTCGGCGCTGGCACTGCGTCCCATTGCCAGAGGCAAGCGATAATCTGTTGAGAGAGTTGAGACAGGTGTTAGTCGAAATCAAGTGCATGGACTCAATCAATGCGCCCACCAGTGCGTCGTGCCTCACTGCTGGATATGTGCAACAGGGGCAGCAGGAGGAGGAGGCTGCCACACATTGCGTTATTTGAGAGCGAGGCGATTGAATAAGTTGGCATCGTGTCTGCGTCTGGGTCCGTTCTCTGTGCGAGTTCTGGGCAATGTGACGACTCTTTTATAGCCAAAGCATTGCAATTAAAAAGTTTCCCTCCCCGCAATCTAATTGCGGGCTTGCGTGCCCAACATGTGTGGCATGGAATGGTGGCGTGTGTGACGATGACAATGGATTGGATGCCTTGACATGGTATCATTATAGTAAAAGAAGCTTCTGTTTCTGTTTCTGATTCTGATTCTGTTTCTCTTGAGCTGCAACCATGGCTGCGGGCCACGTAAATCATGTGTGAGTGAATGAGTGTATGCTTGTAAATATATGAGATGACGAGCAAGCACACAAACGACAAAGGAGGAGGAGCAAGTGAAAGTTGTAGGCACAGTAAATCAAATCTAATAAACTCGACAATAAACATGCGCACATAAATCTCGGCAGGCGGCACGAACGAAAAACTGCCAAATCAAGTTGCAGGCCAAACAACTATGCACACACACACACACACACAGATACATCTATGTATCTGTGAGATACAATACTTATGGCTCTGGCTAAAGCAACAGCTCGAGCGTGTTGTATAAATAAATAAACGAATTTATGTTTTCAGAGCCCAGCTTCAGTTTCAGTGTCTACTATCGTTGAGGCTGCCTCAGTACAGATACAGATACTGACACAGATACAGATACATATACCAATGTACATGTATATTTTTTTATGCACATATTTATATTACATGGCCAGTTTTGCGGCCGTATCCTTGGCATCCTTGGCATTTATCCATATGCGGCTGAGATAGTGTCAGTGCGTGAGCCGCACAGGCAAATAACTTTAACATAATTCACTTAAATCTTTTTGGTTTAATCTTGAAAAGTGTTTCACACACACACACCACACACACTCTTTGCGTTTCATTTTAACCACCAAACAGACTGCCAGACTGTCAGACTGTCAGACAGCTAGACAGAGGGACAGACACTCAAGTACAATGTACTTCGAGTACAACAAACATTCCAAAGTACTTACTTACGCACATGCACTGTCCTCTAACTGTATCTCTAAATGTGACTGTAAATGTATCTGTATCTGTATTTGTAGCTCACGCTGTATCCGTATCTGTATCTGCTGCTTGTGCAGCTACCATTTCAAAATGTTTTCTTGTAATTTTCCAAAGTGTTGTGTCAATAGTTCCCAATACTTCATATTGCCCAGCTCCATCCTTTCTTCTTCTCCGAAAATAAATGGCAGCCACATTATAAAAATATTATATAATGGAATTCTAAACCAAGAACTTCATTTAGTAGTTGAATGTGAAAAGGGGAGAACTAATGTTATTCTAATTATTATAATTCAATTATTTTATGAGAATCCAATCTCAAGTTTTAATTTATCAATAAATAAAAATAATAATAAAAACACTTCAACTTCAACATTATGTAGTTGTTATATAATTTCGAAGTCAAAGAATGGTGAATGCATGAAATGGCCATTTGTCTATTGTGATGTCAGGATAATAACCCCCAATTAAGTAAACATAGAGGACACAATAAATTTTTACTAAGCAAATGGAAATAGCCTTTTGAAAACAAACCAATTCAAAAAGTTAAATTCTAATCAAATTGCAACATTCTCATAGTTATTTTGTGTGAAACTAAATTAAGAGAATTCATTTTTTTATATTTATTACTATTTGCTTGGTCATGTAGAAAGGGTCTCGATTGAAAAGGTCTTTAATCATTTTATTTTATTATAAACTTGACAATGTCTTTGACAGGGCGGCATTTGAAGGAAAAACTACAATATCAAATATTTATGCAGAACACCGTTTGTTGTTCTTGTTGTTGTTGTTGGCTAAAATCCAATTATAAAATGTTGTATTAACTTGAAAGCTTCTTATATTTATTTAATTTGTTATTGTGGCTTTCACTCCGGTGATGTTTTTGTTGTTGTTCTTGTTGTTTTCTCGTCGTCGTTAGTGTTGTTATTGCTATTATTGTTATTGTAATTTCAGTTTGTTGTCACGAGTAGTTTTCTTGTTAAATGCGTTAGGCGCATTCGTCTTGGCAGTTGTGAATGTTGTTGACTCACACACAACCCCTCAAAACACACACACACATTTTGAGTGTTGTTATCAATTAGAAGGTCTTGGGATACTCTGCGTCGTCGCTTTGACAGCAAATAACAAAATTCAGCCACATTGAACGGCTGACTTACTTAATAAATAACAGACTGATTTGCTTTACATTTATTTAAATATCTGTTTAATTTCAATATTCATATTCTTTCACTTTAATGTCACAATCGGTTCCTAGTTTATCAAAAATTGATATTATCTTATTGTTGCCATTGCTTTTGGCTCGGACTGATCTGTTATGCAAGCAAATTAAAATCAAACTTTAGTGTTTTAAATTTATTTTTGAATCATACTCCTTACTCCTTAGCTCGCTTGCTGATTAATTGACTGGCACAACCGGGCGTATGCTTAATAATTGCATCGATTGCTTCGCTTTGATTACATTGTCGGAATTCCCACAAGGCAGCACATGCAACTTGCAACTTGCAACTGCTGCTAATAACTACTCAATTATAACTCTAGTTGGCGTTATTGTTTTAATATTTGTATTATGTTAATGTACAAAGGGTAAGCTTCATACGAGTAACATTGTGTTATATCAAATACCCTCTAAACTTAAAAGGACTAAGTATCTTCCATATTAATTATAATCATTTATTGATCAATTTTTTTTCGATTCCAAAGACTTCTTAGATTAAGCAAGTCCACAGGGTATCCGCTAGTCAAACTAGTAGACCACACTCGAGCTTTTCAATTCGCTTCTGTTATGATTTGCAAACTTATTTACAATCGAATTACGATTTAAGCGAAGGATGCTCACTGAAGTGTTTGCTTTTGCCAGAGGATTCAAATCGAATCGAATCGAATCGTTACTTCATTCCGTTGCATCTGGCAATTCCATTACGAGTACGAGTATTGTTTCTTTATCGATTCTGCACGTTGCATAATAATTTCCTCACAACGGAGAACTCCAGGACTCAAAACTTATGCCAAAATCTATAAAGTCTGTGCATGCCAATATTACGATCGCTGATATTTAAATGAAGTACGAAAAACGACTTGAAACTAATTTGTGCAATGGAAATAAAAGACAATTCAAGTGAATCGAATATGGTTCAAAAATAAATATTGGATTCGATTCGATTGAACTGTATTTAATATACACCGATTTATAGGTGAAATATTTATAAACATATTTTGCGATATTTTGTAAATAAAATAGAAGTTAACATATTAATTTCGAAATTTAAGCTCTGAAATTTCGATAAAATTGAAATGCCCTAAATCTACAGTATAAGCTTAAATATTATATAGAAAAGAAAGCATTTATGAGTTCAAAATTTATTTTGTCTTTTGAATAAGTTACAATAAATTGCAAAAAAAAAAAGTTGAAAAATTCGTTAAAATTAACTTAGGGACTGATGAGTTGATCGTCGGTCAGTTTGCTTATCCAGGTTGGGGGCGTTTTCGAGTTGTATTTGGGGCTCCAGGTGGCTTAGAGACCGTTTAGAGGTACTGCACATGACGCAGATTGTTGGCCAAGGACAGCACTGGGCGTGGTCTGAAGTTGTTGCTAAAAAGAGGCTGGACACGGATGGGGGGCAACTTCTTGACCGCTGTGTTGCTGCCAGAGTTGTCAGCAGCTTCATCGACGGTCTCAGCGACCTCAGGCTCAGCGTCCTCCAATGGTCGCTCTTCCTGTGGAGTCAGTGCGTCGTCCTCGCTCTCGCGGATGTGCGGTAGTTGGGCGGCAGTTGGAGCGAATGAGGCGCCATCGACCAGGTGCCGGAACATGCGGAGATTCATGGGCATATAGCCCACGGCATTGTTGCCGAGGGTGACCGGGACGAGGGGGACGTTGTAGGGATTATAGCCAAGCTGATTGTGGTGCAGACCACTCAGACTGTGGAGACCCTTGAAGTACAGACCTCCAGCTGCGTCTCCTGCCGGCGTCGGTGCTGGTGTTGGGGCCGGTGTTGGGGCCGGTGTTGGCGCCGCTGTCGGAGCAGTTGTCGGTGCCGTTGTCGGAGCCGTTGTCGGTGGGGTCTGGTTGATGATTAGAATGATGGGCTGCTTGCTGTGAAAGTGGCGACCTTGCTCGTCCTTGCCACTTGCCAGCAGCTGCAGCTGTCCAGGCGTCAATTCGGCGAAGTGAATCTGATCCACGGCAACCAGATCTGCATCCGCATCCTTGGCCCTCAACTGCTGCGGTCTTAGTCGGAACTGACGTTTCCTGAGGGGCCTAAACGGGGTCTCGATATACTCATCGTTGGTGGCATATGTGGCATGGAACAGTGGCAGCTGTCCCACTTCCAGTCCCAATCCGGCCCCCAATTGTCTGGCCCCCGTTGTGGTCGTGGCACTCGTCTGCACTCGCCTCTGTGTCTGTGTCTGTCTCTGTTCCACTCCGTTGGCCTGGCAACTGTCCATGGAAAGGCCGCTGACCAGCAGCAACAACAACAATCCGAATGTCCCTTTTATTGGCATCTTCTTTTCCTTGATTTTCCTGAGTTAATTGTGCTCTAACTGGCTTAAAGCGCTGAATGCTCTACTTGAGCTCTGGCCATGGCTTATATAGCAGCAACTCCAACTCCAACTCCAACTCCAACTTGACTCTCTGGCTAATGAATCTCATTTATTCGCGTCTCTTATCGCCTTCGCTTATCAGTTTGTGGTCAGAACAAGCGTTTTCATCGCGATAGCTCGATTTGAACTCATTAATCTCACGCTTCTTTTTCGTTTTGTTCTTTTCTTGCAAATTTCAGTCGCTTTATTAGCCACATTACAAACTTAATGCTAATTACGCTAGTTGCACAAAAAAAACACTGAGTCCAGAAGAAAAACTTCTTCTAATATCCTGACTGCAATTACCTACAAATGTATTGACATTTGAATACATACTAATATTCGCTTTTTAAATGATTCATTAATCAGTTATTCATGAATATTTGGGGTGTCTCTCGCATAGGCCACGCCCCTTGTAGACGCTGTCAGCCCACTTTTTCACTGGGAAGCTGCTTAAATTTGCAGCATCTTTTTGCTAGTTTGACCCAAATTGACTGCAATTTGAGTTTTTCTTTATCTGCGTTTTCATTTGCCAAGACAAATAAATATTTTGTTGCACTTTAAACAGAGAGAGGGAGAGAGAAAGAGCGCGAGATGTGGAGGATCTTGAGTCCAGTCGACAATTTTGTTATGCCATTTTTATGCAAGAGCTAACGGATTGACTTGGTTTTTTCATGTTTGAAAATGGGAAGGGAAAGGAAAAGGGAAAGGGAAAGGGGATGGCGGCTTGAAGGTGTGAAGTTAGTTTTCTGTCCCCCCACAACCGCTGTCTGTTTGTCTTGGTCCAATGTGTCAAAGTCAACTTGGTAAAAAGTTTGCTTTTTATTATTTCGTTGCCTTCATCGTCGGCATCGTTGGCACTTTTTGAACTTCCCACTTGCGTCTTCTTCTTGCCCCAAAACAGAAAAATCAGCGTAAGATTGAGAGAAAGAGAGAGAGAGAGAGGAGGCAAGAGAAAATATTATAACATTGCATACTTTCGGGCGGCGGGCAAAATATGAACGAAAACAGTGCTCACTGAAAATTGGGCAACGACTGAACTTAAAACATAAGATGCAAAAAACAGTGAACGCGAACACAATGCATTAGCGTGGGGTATATGCGACTATCAGCTATCCATTTCATTGATTTGCAACACTGCATTTCACAACACTTAAAGTCATTTAAAGAAATCTAAAGATATACTGGGGTGCCACAGAAATCGCTTTCGCTTGAATTTCACTTAAATTTCTTACAAATTTAAGTGAAATTCAAGCGAAAGTGATTTCTGTGTCACCCTCGTATATTAAATTAAATATAAAACGTCTTAATTGTTAACAATGATTTTATATCATTAACAATGATTTCATACTTAATCTATTTCCTTATATCGAGTCCTAGTGCTGCAAGACAACGCTTATTTTTTAAGGTATTTGTCACTATTATAAAAATCGATTTTAAAAAATTATTAAGATTAAAAAATTCAAAAATAATAGGAATGAAGATATAGTAATTAATTATTATACTCCATTTTAGCTTTAGTTTTGCTTTAATTATTTTATTGATATATTGTGATTTGTTTTTTTTTAAGAATATATTAATACTATTAATATTACATATAATTATTTTTTTTATTTATATTATTTTTGTACATATATTGTTTTGAAAAAACAAATTAGAGTTGCTCCCCTGTCAATGCGAGCTCGCTATACCCTGTAATTTGCAGCTGGTTATGAGGTCGCATCGTAAACGTGTTTGGCAGCAAGACAAAGACAAAGACACAGAGGGAGGCAAAAGCGCAAGAAATGCTTTGCCATAATGCGATTTTACTACGAGTATCGTCGTCGACTGCACTTACAACTTGCTGTCCGCGGCCACGCCCCCTTCCTACCGCCCTTCCCCTACCCATTGCATTGCACTTTGCGCTCGCGTTTCTTTTCACTTGCCAAACAGTTTTTTGTCGTAATAAAAATTTAAGTCGATTTTATGGGCACAAAAAGCAAGTTGAGAGCCGAAGTCTCCAGTCTAGAGTTTCGAGCTCTGAGTCCAGAGTCCTGAGTCCAAGAGTCTACGAGTTTTCGAGTCTTGAGTCTTGAGTCGCATCGTCAACTCTGAAATGCAAAGTGAAGGCAAAGAATTACAATTCTCTGGCAAAAAGTTTCATTTCTCTGGCGATTTTGTTGTCTCAACTTGGCATTCATATTCGGGCAGAGAGGAGGAGGGGGAGTGGGTTTTTGGTGTCGTCAAAAAATTGGAAGGTTTATTTAAATTTCAACTTGTTTCGAAAACGTTTAAAAAGTTTCCGCTACTAACTGACTGCTGATAACACAAAGTATCGCCCATAAGCTCAAACTCATGCCCCTCCAGCTCCGTTCCCATTCCCATTCCGTCCTGATCTCCATTCCCAGCCCCTAACGCTTCCGGCCAAGTTGAAAGAGCTGGAAAAAGTTGACTCGTCTTGGCCTCAACGACGAAGGGGGAACTTTTTCGTTGGGTTGTGTTGGGTAGAGTTGAGTTGACTTGGGTTGGGTTGGGGGCGTGACAAAATTAGCACAAAATATTTTATACATTTTATTTTTATTTTCATTTTCGTTTTATTTTTATTTTGTATTTATTTTATTTGATTTCAGACTGAGCCTTTGCAGTTGACAGCAGGCAGTTGGCGGTCCTCCTTCGCTTCGTTAAAGTCATGTCAAAAACGCTCCTCCTCCTCCTCGCCCTTCTCCTCCTCCTCGTCCTTCTTTGACATGGGCTAAAATAAGATTTTTCCTCTGCTCAAAATAGACACGATATGTCAGACGCTAGCTGACACATGTGGTGGCAACTCAAGTCAATCAGAGACAAAGCCCAGATCCAGATTCGGGGTTGCGGTAAAGGTAATTGGGGAAAAACTCTCCCTAAAAATTGTGAATGAACCGGATTCTAGACGATATTGGTTTGTGAATTTTAAACTAGTTGCTGTCCAATATTGTATATTTATTTTTAACTTATCTTAGAAAATAAGTCTACGCATTTGTATACCCTATATTTTGATTATCATAGATACCTGCTTTCTATATTTTATTTCTGTTTTTTTTTTTTGCTTTATTATTGTAATAATTATGTTATTTTTTTCAATTCTTGGACACTCAGGGTATCTAATAGTTCAACATATCTATTGACAATAGCTTACTTATTGGCTGTATGCTGCCTCATTTTTGAGAAATTTTTGGGGATAAAGATGACGAACTTCATGAGTTGATTTACAGTTGAGAATAAAAAGGCAGTCTTTAAGCAAAAACTCCACAAAAAGTTTTACTTATTGATAATTTGTTGAAGTCTGAGATTATGATTCTGATGAATTGACTGAATTGATTGATGAGTTTAAGTTAGACTTTATTTTAAATCAGCTTTTTATAAAAAAATGATATTCTTAGCAAAAGGCATCCAATAATCTATTGCTCAATATGTTCACATGGTTTTTGGTTATATACTGCCTTTATTTTCAAATTAAGGTATAATTTTGGGTGTAGCTTAACTTATCGTTATTTTATTCCGATAATTGCTATACTATTATTCGTTCACTGCTTGAGAATCAACTAAAAAAATACGAGTATTGTTGAAGTTCGTAATTAGAATAGTAGGAAATTATTTTCATATCTCGAATGGAGCGGTTCGAAATTAAATTTGGGGTGTAGCTCAATTTAATAGTTCAGTGAGTTGTTTATAAAGACATTAAAAAGGCAATAAGAGTGCAATCTTGCAAAATTGCCATTGTTGATAGGAGAGCAGAGAGAGCTTTACAGGGAGGTTTGAATGGGGGTTTGAAGAGAGGTTTGAGGGAGGGTTGAAGGGGAAGTTTGAAAGGAGGTTTGAAGGGGAGTTTGAGGGGGAGGTTTGAGGGGGAGGTTTGAGGGGGAGGTTTGAGGGGGAGGTTTGAAGGGAGTTCCGTCATTACCCTGACCATGTGCCGCTCATTAGCAGCCACTTTGGACTTGACACATTCACAGACGGAGCCCGAGTACAACGTTGGAAATGAAGATGAGCTGGGAAATGGAAGTGGATACGAGACGAGAAGAGAAAAGCAAGAGGAAGAGGAAGACACTAGCTGTCGTCGTTCATCGCCATCGCTCGGACGAAGTGAGTTGCAACTAATTTCAGTTTAATTTGTGTCAGTTTTTGTCTTAGCGCCGCTTTTCTTTTCACACTTTTGCCGAGACAGACTGACAGAGAGACAGGCAGACAGACGGACATCTCGCGACGCGTCGTTACTTATTATCCTTTGGCTTCAACGTGCGACGTGTACGAGTAAACGCTGCTAATGACGTCGAATCCAGGACACAAAAGGCTGCGAGGAGAGCAAAGTGCTCGGAGTGCTCCATGTTCTCTGTTGAGGCCTCATCCGCAGTCTCATCTGTCTCTCCGTCTCTCCATTTGTCGCTCCGTCTGTGTGTCGCTCTGGCCGTATCTTTAATGACTTCCTTCTTTAATTTTGCGAATTTATTATTTTAATTTGCGCGCTTTTCGTTTTTCCCAGCAAATTCGTTTGGGCGAAATTTTTGGTTTCGATTTCGATTTCATAATTAGGGCCCACGCTGAAGTCATTTTTAGGTTGCCAGGGGGCAAGGACAAGCTCTAATACCTTGGACCAACAAAGTCTTCTTCTCCTTCTCCTCCTCCAGCTCCAGCTCCAGCTCCTCCTGCTCCTGTTCCTGCCATGGTTCATCACGAGCATAAACCGCTGGCATCCCATGATGTTAATGCGCTTATTTTCATGTTAATTACCAACAGACAAGGCGGCTTCATCAAGACACAAACATAGTTTGGCCAGCAAGGACACTGACTGTTTGAAGAGAGCAGACCACCCGCAGGACAGGTCTCTAACTCTCTCTCTCTCTCTCTCTTTCAATATGTTTCTCTCTCTCTCTCACTCTCTGCCATTGAGCTGCCTGGGGGCTCAAACCGACGACCTGGGTAGGCTCAGATTTTTGGCAGGCGATTTAAATAATTGACAGATTTTCGCGTTTTCGCCAAACGCCGTCGGGTGCCTTTGTTTATGTTCTTTCTGTCCGCCATCTTGTCTGCCAAGGACCCCACCACGCCCCCTTTATCATCATCAGCAGGGGGTCAATGGGGTCCTTGTAACCAAAGCACCATCGTTATCGCCATCTTCATATCCCTTCAGCTCCATTTTCATTTTCATTTTCATCTTCTGCATTTCTACTTAGGCATCGCTTTGTTCATTGCGACATTAAACTGTTTTATCTTTATGCGATTATGTCTGCTCTTTCACTCCCTCCTTCTCCCTGTCTCTCTCTCTCTCTCTCACTAATACGTGTGCGTATGCCAACGAACTCTTTGCCCAAAGGATTTGTGTTTGACAAAGCTAAATGCTGAACGCACCCAGGCACGTTTTGCAATATTTCTCTTCACTCTGCCCTCTCCCTCACTCTCCCTCTCACCCTTGCTCCCTTGCTCCCTTCTGTTCTGTCCTGCGTTCAATATTGGTTTATTGGCCGGTTGAGCTTTTCACAGCGAATTTCATCGTTTAGTCCAAAAGCAGTTAACGGTTACAGTTATTGATACACCTGCTGCGTCGCCTTCTGATTCCCAAGCAAAGATTGAACGGAAAGCCCGTTTCGTTGAAGTCTTTCAAGTCATTTTCTCTCTCGAATTTAAATAAAATTTGTCGAGTTGCTCTTAGCCTAAAACTTAGCTTTGGGACAGTTATTATTTGAATGGGGATTTTTTAAAACAACCCAATAAAATGTGGATATTTCTGTAGTTACAAAAATATAAAAAAATACAGAAGTATAAAAAATATTGGTAATTTCCGAGTTGCAGATGTTTTTACAGAAATCGATAAACATGCAACCTTTGAAATGCAATAAAATATGTGAAAAGAATTGAATGCTAAACAATGAGAATATTACTATCACTCACGATTGCATTACAATACGAATATTTATAACACATTTCACAAAATAAAAATATACCCTGTAATCTCTTTAAATGGTTCGCTTGCCTCATATTATTTTCTTAACGTTTCATTGTGACTTTAGATAATTCCCAATTCGCCTTTTGATTGACATGACAGTGGAGTGCAGTTTCTTAGCCGCAGGTGGCGCCACAGTAGCTGGCTAAGCAATTTTTGAAGGTGGGAATAGGTGAAGAGAGGCATTGGTAGGGCAGTAGCTCGTAACTTCAGTTAGAGGTCGTCATTGTCACATTTGAGTAGCTGCAGCTGCTGCTGCTGCTGCTGCTGCTGCTGCTGTTGTTGTTGCTGTTGCTGTTGCAGGTGCGTCGTCTGCTGTTGCTGCTGCTGCAGTCAGCGATAAAAGTCGCGCATATAACAACAACAATAGCAACAACTACAACTGCGATAACAACAAGAAATGACAGAGAGAGTAAGATATATACATATGTACATATCTATACATAGAAAGACAGAGAGTAAGAAAGGGAGAGAGAGAGACAGAGAGAACAGAGGCGACGACAATGAGCTCTAGCCTCGACGTGCAAAAACAATGAGGTGATAAACTTGCAGGCTCAACGCACAAGAACAACAACAACAACAACAGCAACAACAATCATGAGAACAACAACGACAACAACAACAGCAACAATAACGAGGATGACAACGTGGCGCACATTTTGATGGTTCCTTGGAGAGACGAAGTCAGCACGAAGACAGAAGTGCAGCTGCAGGATCATAGTGTGTGTGTGTGTCTTTGTGTGTGTGTGTGTGTGTGTGTGTGTGTGTGTGTTTGTCTGTATGTGTAAGCATTCGTGTGCATGCAAACAACAAAGGAAAATCAGCAGGCGACTTGCACTTGTTATTGTTGTTGTTGCTTTACAAGTTTTCATGTTGCCCCCCGACGCAACGGTTAGTATGCATGTGTGTACATGTGTGTGTGTGTGTTTTTATTATACATATGCATGTGTGTGTGTGTGTGTGTGTCTGTGCATAAGTACAAGTATTTCTATTTTTTTTCTTGTGCTCTTTAACGTGTTTCAAAAGAAGAAAGTTGGTTGACTTTTGAATGACTTTCTTGCGCTCTCGCTAGCTGCTTGGGGTTCACTCTGCTTTTGCCTCTGCTTCTTCCTACTCTTGTTGTTGTTGTTGTTGTATTTTGTATTTGTTTTATGTGTTAAGTGCGCTGGGCCCAAGCGCGCAAATTTCTCAGCTTCCTCTTGTTTGTTACTTGTTGTAACTGACGCTGCCGCTGCCGCTGACATCGCAGCCCGAAATGCCATAACCCGCAGCCCGCAGCCCCCAAAATGCCAACCCGCACATCACTTCAGCCACATTTCCCCCTCCTGCCTATTTAGCGAGCTCCTCCCCGCAAATTTGTTGAACAAAAAGTCGAGTCGAGCTGAAAATCTAGTTACAATTAAAGTGACAAACAACCAAAAAAGGACTCGCAAATCGAGACTTGCAGCTGCACATTTGTTTGTGGAATACATATTTATTGGCACAGCAAGCATTTTGAGACTAATAGCTTATTTGTTCCCTTATCGTTGACACATTGGCATCAATGCAAAGGTAATTTGAATTCTTTTTGAGTGATATTAAACATTCCTTAACCCAATTTCGAATTAATTTCGATTTTTGAAACTTATTTCTTCGATTTAAAAAAAAATTTTTCCTTCAAAAAATTTTTTGTTCTAAGAGTAACTTCAAAAATAAATGTTCAAAAATATTTTTGCTAGTATTTCTTATGATTTTTGGAAAACTGTAAAATCCCCATGTTTGTGTGTAAAGTAAATAGTAAATAGTTAAAAAGTGTAGTCATTTTTATTATTTTAAAAAAATTATGAAAAATACCAGCAAAAATATTTTTATACTTTTTTTTCGCAGTTACTCTTAGAATTGTTTATGAAGTTTTTCGCATCAAAAAAAATTTTTTTAAATCGAGAAACAAATTTTGAAAATTCACTTTGACATTAATTCGACATTTTCAAAGGGTACTTAATGGGTTATGAAAAGTTTTACTTCATTCAAAAGGCATTGAAATGACCTTTCCATTGATGCCTATATTTTAACGATAAGGGAACAAATAAGTCCCCAAATCTCAAAAAGTTTGATGCGTCAATAATTATGTTCGCCAGTGTATATAACATATATGGATAAGTTTTAAAATATGAATGTTTCAATATTCATGATGTTACATGTCTATGTACTTAGATATGTTTCAGTACCTTTCCCTTTATGTCTTATCGAAATCAGTTAGAGAATGTTTCGAAAAGTTTCCCATGTCAATGCAGAATTTTTTACTTCTCGTCCATAGATATTCCTTGACGATTTCTTTGCAGCTCGTACTGAAGTGTCGTTTTTAGTTAACCTATCTGTAATAAAATTTTTCATGCACGCGTGAAAAATTTAAGATGCACTCATTAATGTTACATAGATAGAATACTTAAGCTTACAGATCCAAAATTGTAGACTATGGCCCGTGATCGACCTTCCACATGCAGAACTTACAGTTTGAAATAAAATAAAAATCTGGGTTCGATTCCCCCCCAAGCAAACGTCAAACATGTTCTTTGGAATAACATGAAAAAATATACTTTCCCGTAAAAAAAAGAAACAAAAAGAGATAAATTAAACGGTGGCAAGTTGATAATCAATTTTCCAACTAAACACAAAAACCCAAGTTTGGCGAGATTTCAGTTATTTTTTGTGTTAATATTTTATTTGATTCGTTTGTCTTTGAAACTGTTTAGGTAGATAAGAAGAGAAGTGAAGCGAGTTTTGGCGGCAAGTGGTAGCTTTCACTTGCCACATTCCACTCCATGTGTTACCTAGGCATCTTCATCCTCGCGAACGCGTTGCTGCTGCTGCTGACGGCGACGCTGCGACTGTTGACGACGCCGACGCTGCTGCTGCTGCTGCTTCTGCTGCTGGCGGCGACGCTGCTGCTGACGGCGGCGCTGCTGCTGCTGCTGCTGCTGCCTGTTGGCAGGACGACGTTGACCGCCACTACCATTTTGGGCAGGACGACGCCGAATCACACGACGAATCACATTGCCATTGCCATTGCGAATGCCGTTGCCGTTGCCGTTGCCATTGCCATTCCGGATGCGATTGCGACGGACGCCATTGCGATTGGCATTGCCATTGCCATTGCGATTGCCATTGGCGTTGACTCTAATGCGACGACGCTGCTGCTGCTGCTGCGACGGACGACGACGGCGACGACGACGCTGTGGCATGTTGCCCTGTTGCCGTGGCGTGTTGTTGTTGCTGTTGTTGTCCTCCTGCGCCTCATTCTGTGACTGCTGTGCCTCAGCTGGAGCTGCATCAGTCAAATCCGTGGAGGAGGAGGAGGAGGATGCGGATGCTGGCTGCTCCTCTTTGAGCGTTTGCACATCACCGACCTTGACACTGGTGACCTGGTCGCAGGGCACATCGCTGTATATGACAACATTGCCATAGTTGCAGACAATCTGCTGCTCCTCGGGCTGATCCGCCTGACGGGGCTCGATGTGTCCGATGCCGCGCTTATCCTCGATCTCGTAGATGTTGCCCGACTTGGTGATGAAGCCCGTCACCTGCAGCGGCTTCGCGTCCTTCGCCGACTTCAGCTCCGACTGTGACTGTGACTCCGACTCCGACTCCACTTGGACTGGCACCAGATGCTTCTGTTTCATGGGCGGCGCATTGATGATCATCAGCGGCTTGGTAGGTTTCGTTTCCGTCTTTGGCGCGCTCGTTGGCTTCACCGTGGAGCTGACCAGAGGCGCCGCCGTTGGACGCAGCTCATCGCGTGCTGCTAGAGATGAGAGAGAGAGAGAGAGAGAGAGAGAGAGAGAGAGAGAGAGAGAGACAGAGTTCAATTACTACTGCCTTTTCATTGGCAAGATCAAAAAAATTTACCGCTCACCAGTGAGAGGCCACCGGCCAAAGCCAGGACCAAAAGAACCTGCGACTGTATCGTATACTTCATGGCTTGTTGTGTGTCCGCCAACTGAGTCGGGAATCTGGCTGATCTGCCACTTATATTAACTTGGCCGACTCACCTCTCGGCATAAAGTATAAATCATTAGTTCTAACGGCTCTTCTTTCGGCCAATATATTTGGCTTGTGGTGCGGGCTCTTGAGGCTGCATAATTAGCCACAGCTCGAGTCGGACCGATGCCTCAGAGTTCAAAGCACGTCTAATGCCGGGTCGACCCATTTACAGACCTCGACTACCTCTTCCTCTTCCAAGCCCATCTTGGCCCACAGTTTTTGGCCAACACACAAAACAGAACAAAACAAAACTCTTGACTTTCTATTGCGCACGTTCTGTTCTTACGAGTTCAATGCCTGAACTGAACTCTGGCTTCATTATCATTTTTGCTTATTAACAAATTTCTTCTAACGTTTTTTATTCATCCATTTTTTTTGTGTTTCGCATATGCAAATCATTTATTTTTTGATTTGGTCGATCGACCAACAACTCTTGACTCTTGCGGCCAAAACGTGCATGGACCGTGAAATGTTTATGCGTCGAATAGCAAATTGAATTGACCTGGCCGAGACCGATTTAGCCTGCAGACTTCATTAATGCATACTTAAATCCAAGTAGTCGGTTATTCGATCTTCTTGAAGCTAAAAATCTTAAATGTTTTATCAAGACTAATAGCGCAAATGGAAAAATAATATTAATAATAAATAAACAATTGAGTAGATTGAAGAGTTGTCAGTAAAGAATTCCATCAGCTATGATTTTGGCATTGTCTGCTAAACCTGTTCGGGGAATTTCAATTGCTCAATTAAAATATTGTTTTTCAATATCAAATCTAATAATATAATGTGTGCAATTAGACAGATCATTTTGATTATGCACTTTTTTACATTTCTGACAAATTACTTTAATTAATGCTCACGTTTTTTCATTCGAGTCTGCAAAATATTCATCATATAATAATAACATGTGTGGAATGTGACGCACTCGTACTCGTATTCTAACGACTACGAAACCTGTTTACATATTCTTACAGCGCTAGAATTCATATTACACAAACACATAGACACTAAAAATGTTTATGTTTTTCTGACATATGTTACAAAAATATTTTAGAAAATATTCACTTGCAGAAAAGCAACAATACATTTAGTTAAACAAAAGATAAGAATAAAATAGATTAGAATTGCAAAATTTTATTTCGTTTAATTAATTCTAACATTTATACATTTATACATTTATATATTCTTTAACTTTCTCTTAAAGCATGTTTTATTAATAATGTAATAATGCAACATTTTTTTGGTTTTAATTTGATAAATTTAATAATTAATCTATTAATAAACACTAATTTGTAATACAAAAATGATAATTTAAATTTTAGTTTAATTTCTTTATGCTAATCAAATCTTATTTGTTTTGAATTAAAAACTCACTTAATTTTACAAATTTTTAATATTTTTAAATTTTGTTTACTGATATGACAATTTAACTACTTTGCTGCATATATGTATGTACTGACTCATCATGTTTATTATATTACTCATATTTGTGATACTTATCGTAATTTCGAGTTTATTAACAAAAATGAACCATAATTTGATTCGAGACCGACCAAGTAAGCTTATTAAGTTTTCAATTATCACCTATTTATTTATTTATTGCTTTCTCTAGCAAAACTTTTTCCACTGAATACTCGCAAATAAACAAATACATTAAACCAGTCAGCAGCCCGAATATTTGTTCGTTTATCATTCTCAAACACACAATAGAATTTAGGCTAAACCCCGAACTGACGACATCTAATCTATCTAGATTTTTGTTGGAATCGTTAGTTTGCACTATTCATTAGGTTGGTAACAATCAGTGTCGAATCCAATTGTTGCTGATATTTGACTTTTGGATTAGCACGGATATCAATACTTGTGCAGTTTCCACTTATGTAGAGCAGAGCTAAGGGCTGTTTCCCAGTTCAATGAATCATTCGCATTTTTATGAAAAACTTTCTTTTTATTTAAATAGCAATAAATCATAAAAGATTAAAAAAAAAATAATACAACATAATTATTTGTTTGACTTATTTTTACTTTTAAATTTAATGCTTCCTTTGGGTCTGTCGCTCATTGTAGGCACGCAATCCTTCGGCCAGCTCCTTAAGGTCCTGATCTCCCTTGCGCTCCTGCTGCTTCCTCAGCTTCTTGCACATTTTCTTCAGCTTCTTGCGCTCCTTCTTCTGGGCCTTTTGCTCCGAGCTGTCGTCGTCTTCCTCCGAAGAGGATGAGGAGGAGGAGGAAGAACTGTCCCGCTTCTTGCGCCGACGCACTTCCTCGCATTGATGCAACAGATCCTGCAGCTCCTTATCCGCCGAAGAGGATGTGGTGCTCGATCCACTGGTGCTGGTGGTGCCAATTGCCGGTGTGGTGCTTAGAAGAGCACCTGGTTGAACGGTGCTGGACTCTGAGTTCTCTTTGCTCGCAGATGTGCTCACAATGCTGGCAACTGTGGTGCTGGAGTAATCAGCTGCACCACTGGCAACTGTGGTGCTAGACCTCGTGGTGGAGTCATCCCCTGAAACTGTGCTGGACCTCGCCGTGGTGGAGTCATCCCCTGAAACTGTGCTGGATCTCGTCGTGGTGGAGTCATCACCAGAAACGCTGCTTGCTGTGGAGCTGCCAAGTGTGGTGCTTGCCAGTGTGGTGCTTGCAAGTGTGGTGCTGGCAAGTGTGGTGCTGCTGTACTCCTTCGCCTTGCTGTCATCCTCCGAACTGGAAGTGGCTGTTGTACTGTCAGTGGCATCTGCACTCTGGGGATATGCCAGACTTGTCAGACAGCAGCTGGCCAGGACCAGGCCAAATAATAATAGAGTTGCCTTACGCATTGTCAGTGTTACTAGTAATTTGCCTACGGCTGTTCGACCAACACTAAACTAAGCCTCGTCTACGGCATTGCATTTATTTATAGAGACAGATCTAAAATCCCCCCTCAGCTCAGCTATCATATTAACTAACCAGTTTTCAGTAGACTTACGGGGGTTTTCTCATTCATACTTTTGTATACTCTACACAAGAGTTGATGGTATCCATAAGCAAAAAGGTTTAATAAATAAATAAATAAGTAAATAAATTAATAAAAAAAAAAAAAAAAAATAAATAAATTAATAATGAATAAATCTTGCCACTGTTTTCTTTCTTTAATTTCAATTAATTTTTATCAGACAGAGTTTAAATTTAAACCTTTTTATTGTTGGATTAATCCACTAACAGTTGCAGTTAAAAGAATTTGAAGCACCTAAAATATCATCATTTAATATCTTTAAGTAACTTTTACAATTTGAAAATGGTATCCATTTTTGCAATCTAGAAATTCAAATTAAAACATTTATAAATTAATAAAAGAAAGGAGTGTTAAATAGTTTATCAAGCAATGCTGCATTTTGGTAAATGCTTTTGTGAACTTACAAAATGCTTAAAATGCCAGCACCTTAACTTGGGATTAGATGTTGAAAGAACTAAATAAAACCATTACAAATTAATTTTGTGCTCAGATTCAAATCAGAATGCTCAGCTCAGAAATTTTACATGGGAATTTTTTATTATTAGACATCTTAAATATTTAACCTGTTTTTTTTTTGTCCTTCCTTTCAATTTATATTTAAATTTCATTTATATAATTTCATAATATCATAATATCGTATATGCCGCGTAATTATAGCTGAGCAATTGCCGTAATTTAATTATTGTTTATGCACACTCGTATATCTGAACGAGTGAGACTGTGTTTTCCTCTATGTACACTAACTATTTTTTGTACGATATTTGTTTGAACCATTCGATGTTTGTGTTTTACATTAACGCTTCGACCATGCGCTAGACTTGTACTCCATAGATTTGTTGTTGGCCTCTGATAAATGATTACTCGTTGGAAACTGAACTTTATGACGACAGCAGTTCATGCTTTTCCAATTTAGTTACCAAATTTAAATATATTATGCTCCGCGTATTTTGTTTTCGATTCGATTATGGAGGTAAAGTGATTCCGGTGTGGTGCATATTTGATTTGTTAGACTGTATATACTCTGCAGGTGAATTGGAATTGGAATGATGGACTAATTTGTGATGTAAGTTAAATAACAGGTGATGAGGGGAATCAATTGTCTGGCATTGGCATAAAAAGTATCTCGCAGATATTAACTTTGCAGTTACGTATTTTTACATTTGCGGCTCACTTTTATTGCCGCTAATTGTTTATCAATTACAATTGTTAATTGTTTAATGCGCCGGCAAAGTGATGTGGCATTAATGTAAAAGACAACATTTTTAACATTTGGCAGATAATCAGAGGAAGAGGATGAGTGAAAGGGTGAGGGAGAAGCAGTACTGAGAACCAGTCAAAGACCAATTGAATCGCCATCAGCCTCAGCCTCAGCCTTAACCTCAACCTCAGCCTTGTACAATCTTTCCAATCATTGCTAGTTTTTATTAACCTCCCTTCTCTTGTTCTGTTGCTGTGTGCACAAGTAATTGAATAAAAAACGAGAAATAAAAAACAAATAATTAAAAAAGCAATGATAAAAAGACTAAAAGAGTAGAGTACTCGTACTCATGCAGTAAGGCGAGTTGAAAAAGCGCATCAGAATGCCAGAATCCTGAACAGAATCTGAACTGGCAAAGTGAAGGTAGAGGGGAGAGAGGTGGGAGGAGAGGGGACGGGGGAGAGAGGGAGAGATGGAGAGGGTGGTATCCCTTCAACCCCTCGGCAAGTGCAACAATTTTAATGAAACAGAGAGAATATGTTAATTGCGTGTGAAACCGCTGCGTCGAGTTGCCACTCGCTGCGACTCGCTTTTATTTATTATTATAATTCTCCCCCCCCCCCCATTCCATTTTGTTCTCGTCCCCTCTTTTCTCCTTTCCACTCCGGTTTGTTTTTGTTTTTTATTTATTTATTTTTTTTCTTTTTTGTGTATTTACACAGAACAAATATGCAGCAAAAGGTACTCGCAACACAGATGCAATTACATGGCCGATAGACGAAGAGGAAGCAGAAGGAATTCACAGCTAGATGAGAGCAGCTCAAACTTCTGCTTAAAAAGTAAATGTAAATCTTTGGCTCCGTCAGCTGAGAGTACTCAAATTATGCTAATTAGATAAATGAGCTGTAAGGATTCATATATGATAGAACAAGCTGAGTAGCTGAGTAACTGAGCAACTTACCCGCTGAGTAACTCAAAAATTTCGCAGTCAGCAAAGAATAGTTGCAAATCTTTGAGCTGTCGTACTCCTTGCACATATTCATAACATATCACGTATATGCCACATTTAAGCGAACTTAACTAAAGTCGAGCAACAGAGCTTTATCAAAATTTTGTAAGATGGATTTTCGAGTAATTCTTTCTATAATGCGCAGAACGTTGATAAAATTTCGTTGCTGTAATTCAATTTGCAATTAGCGCATTTGATATTTAAATATAATATATTTTTATTAGTCTTGAGCGTACTCTTAATTCCAAACTATATTAACGATTTAATGACCAGTATATTGATGTTAATATAATGCTGTGAGTCAGTGAATCGCATACAGTTTAAAGGGGCATTGAGATTTACTTTCATATCCGATTGAACCTGATGTTGAGGATTTATGTTAAGCGAAATGCAAAGCGCTTCCGGCCACGTTTCTACCCTTGGCTTAATCCAAATTATCGTCATAAGCGCTACACTAATGAGCACAACTCAACATAAACAGCGAACTGCTGACAACTGGCAGACTGGGAGACTGAGAGACAGACAGACTGATGATGACTGTTGGCTGACATCGCTTGTTGGCCAAGACAAAGTTGGCTGGCAGGCAGAAAGTTCTTCTCAAGTGGCCCTGCAGAATGCGACGCGCTCTAGACATGCTGACGAGTGCATTTTCATCAGGATAATCATATTCGAGATATTATACAAACTGCGAATATTCGCCAATCAAATATCACGCATACGCCGCGTTGTGCGACACATGCACGGAACGTCCACAGCCAAAGGCAGCGAGCAGCTGAATGTCCTGGTTTCGTGAATGCCTGGCCATGTTCTAAAAACGAGCGAGTCGAATGTCGAGCTCGCTCGTCCCGCACTTCGTGCGGCATGTGCTAAACCTTGAAGAGGCGCATGCGCAGGCAGCGGCAGCGGCAGAGGCAGCACAGCTGGCGTCCGATGTCCGCAATTGCTAAGCGCGTTCGAAAAGCAACTTAACAGCGTCGTAACAGCGACGTAACATCAAGTGGGAACAGTTTGGTTGGTTAAAGGCAGCGAGCAGACAGAGGCAGAGGCAGCGGCAGAGACAGTGCCAGGCAGATACGACGCTCTCCTTCTGTGTGTGTGCATGTGTGTGTCTGTGCGAGTGTATGTATGCGTGTGCGAGTGTATGTGTGCCTCTTTTTTATATTTTTTGTTTTTGGTTTATTTAGCACTCGTGCCGCTGCTCGTGCTTTTTATGCCGTATGCATGTATTTTGCCAGTGTTTTTGGAATTTGCAGCATTTTCGCTTTGATGCGTGTGGCATGTTTAACGGCACTTGATGATGCCAAACTACAACAGCAGCAACGGCAACAACAACAATGGCAAACGTTTCTAGAATAACAACAACAACAACACAAGGAACAGCAGCAGCAATCCCACTGTGATTTGTACGTCGTTGTCGTTGTTGTCGTTGACGTCAACGTCGTTTTCATCGACTTCAGGTGCAGCGTCCAAATGCTTGCAACGCATTTCAATTGCACAACGTTCGTTGCACTTCATTAAACTCAACATCGACATCGGCTGTCAGTGCATTTTCGTGGACTGCCTGTCTGACTGTCTGCCTGTCGAAGTGTGCCACGTGACCTTCACACAGACAGACACACACACACACACACACACACACACTCAGCGACAGCATCACGTAGCCGTCACGTAGGCTGAACATAAAAGAAAAGCAAACAAATGAGTTGCCTGCAATCGCTTAAGATCGAATTAGATCGCAACTCGAAATGAAATGCAATTATTGGAACGCATGAGCTACCGCAATTCTCTCAAATCAACTCGCATCGAAATAAAAAGCAATTCATAACATTATTTATATTTATACAAATGTTACAAATAAGAATTGAATAAATGACAATTTTTGAGTTTATTTATTGCAATATACAGAGGAAATATAAAAAAAAGCCATTTATATTATCATAAATTATATTATTTACTAGCTATTATTTATTGTTATATTAAATAATCAAAATTAATAAATAAATAAATTATAAGAAAATTTGGAATGGCAAGAATTAATTTTTTTATTATTTAAATTTTAGTTTTAACGGGCAAATCCTTGGCAATTGTCTGTTTTAATCAGCACACCGGACGGAGGCAGCATCAGAAAACAAAAATAACAAAACAAAATAATAAAAACAGCATTGCAAGGACATGAAGAAGAAGCCAACGCTAAAGCCAAAGAGGGCAGACAAGAAGAAAATGATTAGGCAATGTAATTTCGCAAGCCGTTTCCTCCGTTTCCTCAGCTCTGCCCTTTTCTGTTTCGTATTTCGTGTTTTTCTGTTTTAGGTTTTAAGTTTAGGTTTTTTCGAGCTGCCTTTGCTGACCATCAGAAGCAAATGTTCATTTCAGCTGTCCATTGTTTTGTCACTTAAAAACACTTCACCTGGCAATGGTTGCCGCAAAAAAATAGCAAACAAAAAAACACGAGACACAGAGAGAGAGAGGAGAGCGAATGAGAAAAGGGAGATAGGGGGAGAGCGAGAGAGAGAGAGGGGGATAAATTATCCATGCCAACGCCTGCCCAATACACGTTACCGAATTCTCAATCAGTGTGTGTGTGTGTGTGTGTTTTGGAATTTTCCAGTTATTTGCAGCTTACTTACAAGTATAGGCATTTGACAAAACTGCGACTGAGGCCATGGACGTGGCCATGGCTGTAACTGTGGCTGTGTTGAAGTTGGAGCTGTAGCTGCTATTTCACGGCTGGCTAGCCACCTGCAGCAATCTTGGCCAGAAAGCCAGCCACTTATTGCGGTCGACATTTCGGATGGAGGTGAAACGAACGAATTTAAGGTGGAGGCGAATTGAAACTGGCAGAATAGAGCAGGCCAGAGCAGAACAGGTCATGCCCGCATGTTTTGAGTTTAGTTTGAAAAGTAATCGAATGTTATAATTTCCATTAAACTGATTTCCCACGAGAAATGCAAGCCAAACACACACCAACAAACCAGCCAAGTCAAGACAAGCCAAGCCGAACCGAACCGAACCAAATCAGACCAAACTGAGCTGTGGACCAACAAACGTTGCAATCTTGATGAGTTTGTGGGTGCTGCGGCTGGATGTTGAATGAATCGAAAAAAGGGGAACGGAACGGGATGGGATGGGATGGGATGGGATGGGGGTTGCACAAACATATGTACATATGTATGCCCATGTCACACTAATGTACTGCGCGCCAGCTCAAAGGAATCGAATCGAATGGCAGCGAAGCCAAGTCAGACCGGGCATCCAGTTAACAACAACGGCGACATGCATAAAAAGCTGCCCCAGCAAGCAGCGATTCTCTCCATGGACATGGACATGGACATGGACATGGACACGGAGCAGGTCAGGAATTCAGCTCGAATCGACTCGCTTCCATTTGCTGCCCTTCTTTAACTCGTCTCGCAAATGAAATATAAATTAAATTAAATTCCAAAAGAGCAAGACGCTTACCCAGCACATAAATAAATCAACAACTCAAAGTGCAGACCAAATGTCAGCCATCGCATCGATAGCCAATTGAATTGCACACACCACACACACTTACACATTTACACACAACACAACACTACACAGACATTACATTGCATACTTTGTGGCGACTTCAGCGATCAAATGAAGCCAAAAAAAGCTTCCCACGTTGAGAAAGTCTACAGCAGGCTTTGCACAACCTCAAGAGAGCTAATAATGAACTAGATCACGCTTCCATTTCTTTATGAAGAATGTGCAGCCGTGTTTATCCTATCCAATATATATTTTTCCTTTATTCGACGATTCATTTTAATGACCCTAAACACACATTTTTGGATACAAATGACAGTGGTGGAACATGATTGCTGTTTATCACTGTTCTTTTTTACATAAATCTGGCTGATGAAGATATGCTATCACAGTTTTTCGCCTGTAAGCCACAAATATTTTGGAAATGGTTCAGTTCAGCGGTTCGAGAAATAGTGCAAGGACTCATTTTAAGTTTTACATTTACATTGTTTCTTGATTTCTTAAGCCAATTAAGTTTGTTAATACAATGAAGGCAAACTTGGCAACTAATTAAATTTAAATTTATCATTTTAAAATGAATTAATTTTTGTTCATTTTGATTGAATTCGGAAATAGTCGTGCTACGTTGGAAAAGCATGAAATTTTTGGTAACTATATTTTTTTTCGAGACGAATCTAAATTAATTTGTACCGACTTGCAGCCTTTCTAATGACAATAATTCAAAAAATCTATTTTCTATTTGTTGAAAAGCCCCTTTTAGATATTAAAGTCTTACTACTCGTATTATTGAAGTCTTTTAAAATTCAAAAGACTTTGTAAAAAATGATTAACAATTCAATATAGTTAAAGTGCTGTGTTTAGCTTCCTTTACTTCAAATGATTAATACATTTGGCAAATTGTAAAGAAGCATTCCTAAAACCCTTCGAAACTAATAAAAACAGCAAAGAACTCAGGCTCGATTTTTAATGTATCCATTATTTTATTCAAGATTTAGTTTTTAACATTTAAATATCTTTACAATTGTCATCAAACATTATATTTAGACTTTGAAAAACAAATATATTTTCTATGTGTATCTAATCATATTCAGCAGATTTTATTTATTTCATTTTATCATTTTTATCGATGAATATCGAAAGCATAACAAATAGTTGGCCAAAGCAAAGCTGAATTCTCAGTGGTATCGTTGCGTTGATTTTGAGTCTCAGTTTTCTCTGTGATCGCAATCGAGCACTTGGGTAAGCTTAGTTTGTGATAGAGAGACGCGCTGTCAAATTGTAAACAAATCGAAATGTTGCCAGACACGGGTCGGATTTCTCAGTGTGTTTGGTGTCGCTCTTCGTGGAGGTGTGAGAGAGAATGAAGGGGGAGGGTTTTCGGTCAGTTCGGCGTCCCAAAGTGCTAAGTACGAATATTTCCCCAGCCCAGCTTAATGCTGACCACCAGTTGAGGTAAAGTGCGCATTCTAAAGCCGCATTCGAAATGCATGGGAAATAAGACAAAGCCATTGACAGACAGACCGAGTACTAATGCAGCTGGTGCGTGGAGGACACGTTGGGTGGGGAGGGGGCTTAATATCTGGATAAACTGCCACCTGCGTCTTATGCAAATCACGGTCAATAGCAGCTATGGTCAGGTAACAGGTAGCAACTACCCTTTAAACCAAAAACCAGAAGCAACATTAACAACAACAGTTACAATTATAGTTAGCTACTGGCAACAACAAACAACTACAACTGGCAATAATTTCCACATTTCCGTTACAAATAAAAACCTATTCACTTTGCTAATATGGCCGCAGCGATTCATCCGGTGCTGGCTGCGTTTTGGCTGCAGGTGCTTCAAAACTTTCCGCACGCAATACAATAATTTGCCCAGCGCCAAAGGTAAACTCTAGGGTCAACAATACCCTATACAGAAATAAAGACTAAACCGACTACTTAGGGCATCGACACACTGAAAATACTTATTATTTTTCCAGTTTTTTTTTTCAGATATTCACTTCTTAAAAAATATGGAAATTATTGTGTTGTTGTTTGTTTTAAACAAATGTGCATCTCAAACATAATTTGTACTTGTATATGTAGATGAACATATGTAGATTACATACATATATCAATAAATAATTGAATTAGTCGATAAGTATAGTTACTTTATTTTAAAAGTAATTTATAAAAATTGTTTTTTGAAAATGTTGGATATATGACTCTTAAAATAATAAAAATGTAAATAAGCATAGCAATATATGAATGGGCGTATTTGTTAGAGCCTGTTATTTTCTTTAAATTTTATTTTTTATTTTAGAAGTGTTTTATGTAATACATACGAACGTATGACTTCTATATTTATTTTATTGCATATTGATTTTAAGTCAATTTTGTTAACTGTATTTTCTTCATTTTTTGAAAATCAATTTTAAATTAATAAAACACTTAAACACCTAAAATGAATAATATAAAAAAAATAAAAAAGTAAATAAATAAAAATTGATATAATATTCTCGATAAATTAACTTCTCTAAAAACTGGGTATTTTTTTCGATCTACTATAGTATATATCCAACATAAATATATTTAGCTTTGTCGATTGTTGATATTGGTACTTTTATTTTCAAGTGCACATATTGTAGTTGACCAAATATAAATTGCAGTTGCAGTTGCAATTGCAGTGAATGCGACTTGGCGACTTGTTGGCCATTTGAAAATTGTTTTCTTTCTGCTTGCTCCCTATCTATGCCATTTGTTTATATGTCAGTTAGTCAGTCAGTTGGACAGATGGACAAATGGACAGTTGGACAGATGGACGGACGGACGGATAGACGGACGGACGGACGGATAGACGGACGGGCGGACGGTTGGTTGCATTTGCAAGTCGTTAAATGCTTTTGTTGCTCGTCATTGTCGTGGCCGTTCGTTCACTTGCAACTGCAACACACTTTTGTTGCTGGTTGTTGTTGTTGTTTTACTGGTTGGTTGTTGTTAAAGTTGTTGTTGTTGTTGTATGTTTCGTGTCGCTGGCATTGTCAATGCTTCGACTTCCTTCCGCTTTGACTAACAAATTTGCGTCGTGCATGCAGGCCAGGCAAACATAATCATCATTATTGCTGCAATCAGCATATTTGGCAGGCTTAAAGCAACCCCCTGCAGACCCCTTCAAACCCCCTCACCTCCTTCCTGCTCACCCCACATATCCTGCCTGCAGTTTCTGCTGCCTACCGTTTGCCTACCGTCCTGCAGCTGTACTTATTCTGTTCATCCTGCGGACAACAACAAAAAATAACAACAAGCAAAAAAAAAATAATAACAAAATAAAGCACGGAAGTATTGTAAATTTTATGCCCCTCGCTGCTGTTGACTACACTCACGACAACAACAGTGAGAACAACAACAACAACAACAGCAATGGAAACTCTAGTGGCTATAGTCGCTTGCCATAGTTGTGGTTATGCTTAATATCCGTCATTAAAATTGTTGTTTGTGCTGCAACCTAAGCGCTGTGCTCGGCACTTTTGTGTGTGTGGCAGCAGCAGCAGCAGCAACAACAACAATAACAACCAGCAGCAGCGGCAAGTGCGTGGGTGCAACATTGACTACACTCGGCGTGCCTCGGCCGCTTAGGCGCATCCTGCCACACAGCTGACTCGACTTCAGTTCCGCCTCCGCCTCCAACTGACCCCTCCCCTCAAATTCACTACACAGAGGGAAAATATCGAGTTTTTGGACTTAAAAAGCCACATTTCAAGCTTGATTTCTCACTAAGATTGAAATTACTGAGTTATTTGTTAAAAATTTTTGAATTTTCAAACATAAAATTATTTAAAAACGTGCTTGATTTAAGTACTATTTAGGCAGAATTCAAGTCCTTGTCATTCGATTTAAGCATACTGAAGACTAAAATAAAAATCGTGAAAACTTGATTTGTATGTATGAAATATTCATAAATTATATGCGCTGGTGTAAACAGCTTTCAGATACTTTGTTTGTAAGTGTAAGTGAAGACTGACTACAGAAAATGTCCTGTGAAATATTATCTTAATTACAGAATTTGATTTAGAAATTTGAGAGTCTCCCTTGACTCAATATTCGTTGTTCCTTTATCAAAATCGTTAGTACTTGGCTTAACAATTTGTATGTCAATTTTCAGTAATTCGAAATTACATATGTCAAGTATAAATTTTAAGTATCGATAATACATACTTAATTAGAGTATTCAAATTTAATTTTAGTAAGCCTTTTTTTCTCAGTGTATACGCACACATAAAGACAAGTGTATGTGTGTATGTGAATAGTATGCAAATATGTTTTGCTTTGGCCAGGCGACGGTGCATTGCACGATAAGAATCCATTGCGCAAAAATTAATTAGTCAATTTGCATGAAATTTATGTACAAAGCGCGAACAAACGAAACGAATTTTGATGTATTATGCACATAGTACACATAAGGCAGATACGTCTCCCCAACAACCCCTCCAACCACCCCCTTTGCGGGGAAGGGTCTTAGTCTGGTAACAAACATTGCAGCAAGTTGAAAACTGTCTGGCAGGAGCTTCAAGTTGCCAAGACTGCAAGAAAGTTGGACATTAAAGTCAGGCAAAATAAATAAGGAGTGGCTAATAAAATATATTTATTAATATTTAAGAGATTTCTATTTAAAAAGTTTGTAACGTCTGAAAGTTGTATATTTTTAAATGATTATCTGTAATTAAACTTTGAACTCAATTTTGACAGTCAAACTGCGCAAAGATAAATTTCCTTGAAATTATATACGAGTACTCTATTGGTTTTCCTTTTTTTTTGTTTTTAAAAAAATTAATAACTATTGTGATTGATTTTTAATAGATTTTATGCGACTTTTGAAATGGGTTTGACTTAAGTAATGTGAGGCTTTCTTAGGGAATATGATTGAAGTTTAAATTGAAAATGTACTTATGTAAATTATAATTGGACATGTAACAAAAAGCACTAGTAAAATTTTGGCTTGGTTGGTTTTCACTAACCCCAAAAAAAAATTGATCATTTTAGAGTGTCATGTATAAAATTTCAAACTAGTCGAGTTTAAGGATATAAAAATCTGTGCATTCAACTTAGTTGTAACTTGGGAAGAAAGGAACAAATCGAATAGAAAAAGCTTTAATCCGGACGAAAACCACCGAATTGATTTTTTTAAACATTTTCTTATTGTTCCAGGCAGAGTCAGTTCACAAATCTAACTTTTTAATTCTGTTTCTTGTCAGATGAAATCAAACTGAGTTGGCGTCTGTCAGCAAAGATGTCAAGTCATTGTGTCTGAGGTATTTATACTGTGTTCACCTAATATTGAATCTAAAATGTAAGTAAATTGGAAAATAAAGAAATGGCTTTTAGAATTGATACTAATCGAATCTCAGATAATGGCAATGCACTGGGATGTCACATGCGATGGGTGTGAGAAGACGAACCTAGTTTACCATCGCTACAAGTGTTTGCGCTGTGATAACTATGATCTGTGCTCCGTGTGCTATGAGAACAAGGTGGAGACGGGACATCACAGCATGCATCATCCATTCCAATGCCTCTTGGATCACGCTGCCCGCGAGCTGTTCTTCGGGGGAGGCGACATTCCGGAGCTGGGCGCCGATAGCTTCACTTGCCCCATATGCGGCAAGATGGGGCATGCCGTCAAGGAGCTGGTGAAGCACGTCCAGTCCAAGCATCGTGGCGATAACACACCGGTTATTTGTCCACTGTGTGCTGCGGTGCCGTCGGCGGACACGGTGCGTATGAGCAACCTGGTCAATCACGTGTCCATCATGCACGGCACGAGCATTCTGCGGATTGGCGGTGGTGCTGGCAGCAACCAAGTGGTGTGCACCACTGGCTTCGATCTGCCGCCACTCCACACTCTCAGTAGAGAGCGAATTCTGACGCATGCTCAAGTCCATGCTCATGACCGTGGTCCTGGTGCTGGTCCTGCTGCTGGTGCTGGACTTGGTCATGGTCATGCTTACGGGCATGGTCATGGACATGGTCATGGTCATGGACATGGTCGTGTGATCGGCTGCTGCGCCGGTTCATCGCAATGGCCGCGGGGTCTGGGCAGCAGCGCCTCCCTCGACGGCGACCTCTATCCACATGCACAGTCCTCCTGGCTGGCGTCAGACCAGAGCTCCCTCAGCGGCAGCATGCACACCATGCGGGACACCGACCTCAGTCTGGGCAGCATGTCGCAGCTGCTGCGCCAGGAATTCCAGCAGATTGCCAATCCAAACCCAAACCCATCGGAGCCACCGCTCGCCAGCGATGAAATCTACAGTGACATCGATTCCGACGACTTCGCTGCCGATGATGCCCGTATCTAAGGGATCTTCCATGAAAACTATCTGCCAATTTTCATTGTTAAGCAACAGCCAGCGAATTTACAGTATGGATAATAAATAAATGTCCACCTCGGAATTAGGTGTCCCTTAGAGGTAACCTATGAAAATGTGCCCATTCAAAATCATAATTCCCTTGCTAACAACACTGAAAAAAGTGATTTATAAAATCCAGAATTATATGTTTTAAAAATGTATGACAAAAGACTTAGAAATCTACAAAAAAAATTATACAGGAATGGCTTTAATTGTCTACATTTTTTAAAGTATCTTCCAAGAAAATAGGCCTGGATAACAATTAAATATCCTCAGACTCGTTTTACTTAACATCCAGATTCACAAATTCCTTTGTTAACTTTACTGATAAAAGTGAACGATATCTAAAGTCAAGAAATTTTGATCTAAATATTTGATAGTAAAAAATATTTAAGTTAATATTACAATATAATATACATATAAATTATCATTAGCTTTTCTGGAACCAAAAATTATTTAAAGGGTAGACATTTAAAATAGAATTTATAATGTAAGAGAAACAAATTTTAAGCAAGCACCTTCTCTAAATTAGATTATTTAAAGCAGCGATGGGCACAAAATCTAAATTCGGGAGCAGCCGCTGGCTCCCAGAGCCCTGGCGTGCCCACCGCTGATTTAAAGCAAAAAATATATCCATTAAAGATATAATCATTGACGACATTCAAATATTTATTTTCTAATTAATATCCAAAGGGTGCTGTATTTTTTGAGAAATTTCCAAAATGGAGATAAATTTTCGTTTACATATGTAAAGGCTATTTACTTTTCCCCTCTGGATTGGCAAGAGACTGGAACAGGGCCAGAGCACCTGCTTAAGGAGGAAGGAAGGAGGAAGGAAGGAGGCAGCTCCTTATAGAGTTAATCGATGAAGATGTGCCTGTTTTACCTACTATGGAATGTTGTTGCCCTTCTACTTTTTTATGCTCGACTGGAAACTAATTACAAAAGTAAGCGTCGCACTCGGCAAACTTTCAAATGCTACTTCTTTCTCTATCCCTCTCTCTCTGTCTCTTTTTGTCTATTGTGCCTGTCTCATGTGCCTGGGGTAAAAGTATGCTGTAGCTCGGAGTGAAGTGTCTCCGTTGCTGTAATCGGCTTAGAGGTGAAACCTTTTGTCATTATAAAAGGATTTCAAGCTTGACAAAATTTCCATTTGTTGCGATTTGGCCCCAACACACACACACGCACACACACACAAGCTCAATTGGGTGATATGGGGTGGGGGGAGGTAGTGTGTGTGTGTGTGTGTGTGTGTGTGTGTGTGCTGCTTAGTTAACTTTTAGCTGGCAGCATCACCGGGTCTTTGATTTTGTTCAAAGAAATTAAGATTCAAAAACCGATAGTATGTTTTGTTGTCAGACCAGGCCCAATTATAAAGCGGGCCATGTTCTCGTACTCTCTCTCTCTCTCTCGCTCTCGCTCTCTCTTTCTTTCCCTCTGTCTCTGTCTGTTGGTCCCTCAGGTAAACTGACTGCGTCTGTCAGTGGGTAGAAACATTTGAGATAAATTGCCAATCGAACTAGATCGAATCAGCTGTGTAAATAGTGGAAAGGCGCAGATAGGCCACGTCGTCTTCCGTCTTCCGCTTTCCTCTTTTGTGCCAGAGTCAAGCTCAGCCTCAACAACATCAAATCAAACCAAATCAAAATACAACCAAACAAAACACAACAATGTACATAACCTGCCCCACACTCTGATCTGTGCGCTGAGTGCGTGGCTGATAAATTTTCCAGACATATGTATAGAACATATATACATATAGACGTTGTCATAAACATAGGCATCCCCATGAACATGAACATGGATATAGATATGGATATGGTTAAGGATATGGGCATCTACATGGTCATGGTCATCATCTTCGTGGATATGGAGACGCAGCTGCCTGCTGGTCGTTATGGCTAATGAGTATTACGAGGCCAAGTATGAGTACTCGTGAGTACACTCACCACGCAAGTGCTTGGACCGAGGGATGGATGCGTGCGCAAACTGTAAATAAACAAACAAACAGTCGTGAGTAGCGTGACACGATAAAGTTGTAATAACGATAATATATTCAAATACAAAAAACATTTATAATAAAATTACATTTATAATTAGCCCATTAAAATATCAAAAAATTCAAATAAACCTTAAAACTAAAACAAAAGATGTATTTGTTATTATATTACTAATTCTTTTATTGTGCTCAATATTTTTTAATCATTAAATCTTAATAATTATACAAATTGATGTTTATAATAATGAATAAAATAGTTCCTCCTTGCATATCTGAGAAAAGAAATTAAGGATCGAGTTATCGGACTAATAAACTTGTTTCTTTTTAACATCAGCTTAATGAAATAATTTTAAAATTTGAAATTCTGTTATTTATAATAGTTAAGATCAGGGATTAAAGCCCTAACCGAAACCTTAACCTTTAACCGGTAAAAACCGATTGAAATTTAAAACCGAAACTGAAACCGTAACCGAAAAAAAATATTTTCATTTGACCGAAACCAAAACTCTGTAATCCGAAATAACCGTTTCATTTATAAGGATTAATTTCGGTTTTTCATAAATAATATATGTATATATATACATGTAATAAAAATTGAAAAAAAATATTATATTTGATTGTTATTTGAAAAATTGCAAATAAGAGCTATGGTGTATTTTAAAAACATTTTTTATTTTCAATTTTTATTATAAAAATTTCAAAAAACAAGTTAGAAATAATTTTAAACGAACAATTCTGAACTGTTTCGATATTTTTCGACTTTTGATGTTTTAGTCATTAGTTTTGTTTTTAATTTTCTTTTTTATTTTTGCCTATTTAATTATTATTATTATATTATTAATTTAATTATATTTTTGCAAAAAAAAATTTTTTGTGAACTGAAACCATACCGGTATTTCAGAACCGAAACATACAAAAACCGGTTCACCGTTACGAAACCATTATTCAAAGATTTTGCGTAACCGATAACCGAAAACCTAAATGCGAACATAACCGAAACCGTAACTGAAACCGATATTCGTTTCTTTTTTAATCCCTGGTTAAGATGTAATGTTGATGACTACGAGTTTTCTTGGGCACGCAGAAATTAGTTAAGTTTGCGTCACGAGAATTTTAAAATAAATGAACTGCAGCTCAAATGAAAGCTCGTGATTTTGATAAGATTCTTTATTAGTTGTTCACATTCATCAGTTGTATTTTGAGTAAATCAATAAACTTGAGTTACGATAAAGTATAAAGTACACCTATGAAAAATAATTTCTCGTGCGTGAGTTCGTGATGTCAATAGGGATTTCGAAGGTCGGAAAACCTTTCTGATTACCGTGTCACATTGCAATTTTCCCCCCGATATCTGCAGTTCGTGTGCGAGCTCTAGATTTCTAGATACACTGAGATCACGCGCTCATCTCTAATGGAGACAAACCCATTGATATGACAATAAAAACGAACGACTTTGCTTTTGAATTTTGCGACTTTGCCTTTATATCTATGTATGCACTCGTCGTCGCCATATTCTCTCCCACGCATCTTCTGTCTCCCCTTTCCTGCCAGCACTTGGGAAAGGGTTTGGTCAGGATTTTGGTCAGTCGACAAGCCGGGAGAAAGCTTGCACAATTTTTAATCATGGCGAGGCGAGGACTCGCTGCCAACTCTTCCAGCAACTGCTACTTCTGATGCTCCTGCTGCCAGTTCTTGGTTCTCTTCCGTGGACATTGTTTGCGTCGGCGACACATAAACATGCAGGCCCCCAGTCAGTGGCTTCGGCTCGGGCTTAGGCAGCGATTGGGATTGTAAACAGGATTGGGATTGGAGACGGGATTGGGACTGGGATTGGGTATGGGATGTTTTGAGGAGTAGAGAACCTGCCCGGTTTATTGTTGCCGTTGCCGTTGTATGGCTTTTAGTCCTTTATCTTGTTTCTAACTCATTGGATCGCAAAAACGGTCTCGTGTTCACCTTAATTGGGGTAAACATAAGTTCTGATTGGCCGCCAGGGCGGCCGCTTTTGTATCGCTTCAGACTTCAGGACGCATACCAAAGAGTTTTCCCAGCGACCTGCGACGACATTTTCCCAGTGCTCTTTTCCTGCTTTCTTTTATACAGTTTTCTTTACTATTTTTTTGTATTTCTATTTCTTGTTTTTTTGTTCTTTCTACTTGAACTTGTTCGCCGTCGTCGTCTTCTATCAGGAAACCCAATGACTAAAAGGCAATCCCAAAAGTCGAAAGTCGACAACGCTGCTAACATATCCAATTAGATGGCAGTCAGCCCAATAAGGGGGAGGGGAATGAGAGGAGTCGTCCTTGCCCCCCTTCCATTCGCACCCCCTTAACCTGGATCGACCCGAGGCGAAGCGCATAGAATGCCATTGTTGCCGGGCGCAAAGATCACAAAAGCGAGATAAAAATTGTTGAACGTGTAATTTTTATTTATTGCATACAATTTTTAGAACAAATGACAGACAAAAGGTTCGTTCGTTCTCCTAACAGCGAAAGGCAGCCAAAAGCTGACTGAGTTAAGTGGTAGAAAGAGGGGAAGGGCTAGGGGAAGTGAAGGGAGGGAAGGAAGGATGGCAGGGAGGTCAAAAGGGATTGCAAAGCGGAAATTTCATTGCCTACATTTGAGCGAGCGCGCTCCACGTAATGTATGCATTTGCTTTCTCTCTCTCTCTCCCCCCTCTCTCTCTCTGCCTGTCTGTCAGTGTGACTGCGAGTGTCTGTATGAAAATTAAATTTTCTACTTCAAAAGCTAAGCGACGCATAGACACACGGACAGAAGGACGGACACGGACACGGAAGGAAACAGCAGCCACAGACCGCATGACCTCTTAACCCCCCTCAGTCACCCCCTTAAAAAACCGAATTGAAAAAGCGTTTAGGCTATTGTGTTACTCTATGTGTGTGTGTGTGTGAGTTGGTGAATGGGGAGGGGCAGCTAAATGATGGGGAAACTATAAAAATTTCCATAACAATAATAAAAGCAAAGGCACAAACGGCGCCAAGCCAAAGAAACGAAAGACATTTATTCATTTCTGTTTTGAAATTAGCATAAAAGTGAAACTCATACAAACACACACACACACACACACACAAGCACACATGTTCATGTGAGGGGTCTAAGCATTATTTATCTTGGGGAAAGGGACAAGAAAAGGGATGGGGAGGAGTGGGAAGGGAGAAGTTGGCTACGCACAATCAAAGCCGCAGCTTTGACGTTGCGACGCATCGTTTGATAAGCGTGAAAAACGTGCAAATTTTAATAAAAGCAAATGAGCCGCAAAATCATACAAAGCAACAACAACAAGAACAACAACAGCAGTAACAACCATAGCAACAGCAACAAAATGAGCAACAACAACAATAACATAAGCAAGAAGATTAACAACAACACAGAGGCGAATCAGTGACAAAGGATGCCACAGTTTGTGTCTCTTAATGTCTCAACTTTGTCACCCACACTCAAGCACACACACACTCATACACACATACACATACAAATACAAACACTTACACTCTGCAACACATATTCTCTTTTGAGCAAAGTCCTGCTGGCGAGTGCATCTCATTCTCTCTCACGCTTTCTCTCGAGTATTTCTCCTGATTCTTTTATTTTCTATTCGCCTGTATACAAAATCGTGGTTGTCAGTAAGCCAGTATTGGAAACAGACGATGTTGCTGCTCAACTGTCCAAGGCCAAGCCGATCGCGTCTTTTAGCAACAAGATTTTTTCAGTAAGCAACTTCTGCTTTAAATTCAAAAAGAACCACATTTCCATAAGATACGAGTATCAAAATTTACTATTTGGCGTCTGCTAAAAGTAACTCAGGGTTAACAAATGAATTTGAATTTTTACTAATTAATAATGTATTAACGAGCAAGTAGCATCGCGGTTCTCTTCCCGAACCCCCCAACGCCGACGAGACATAGCCGGAAACTAGCGCATGCTCCGCCTTCAATGCCTACAATCACATCTGCTCGACTTTAATACAGCGATACGTTGTATCACTAAGCAAACAATACATAGAGGCGTCAAACAAGCATTTTTGTGATTTCATATTTTTTGTATAGCGTGGAACCCCAGAGCGTTCGGCAAAAGCCGAACGCTTTTTTCTCTAAAGCGCAAAGCGCAGCTGAGAGAGCGCGCACACAAGCGACGGCATGCTCGATCACCCGTAGCAACATACCCTGTTTTAGATACAAACACTTTTTTTCATTCTCTTTGCTTTGTATTGTTTATTAATTATTATATGCAGTATTATTAATAAAAAATCATATTTCTGTGGCATACAATTATTATACAATGAAAATAGCAAAGAAAATAAGAAAAAAAATTGTTTGTATTTGCGTATTTTTGTAACAGGGTATGTTCCCGCGGGTGATCGAGCCCGCATGTTTACATTTCACGCACACTAAGAAGCGTACGCATGTTCATACACACATACACATAGAAACGATAATGAGAGAGAGACTGAACATTTTTCGTGTGCGCTCTCTCTCAGCTGTGCTTGCGCTCTGGGGTCTCACTGCAAAAAGCGTTCGGCTTTTGCCGAACGCTCTGGGGTTCCACGCTATACAAAAAATATGAAATCACAAAAATGCTTGTTTGACGCCTCTATGTATTGTTTGCTTAGTGGTTGTATGCTACAATTATTATTAATTATTTAATAAATCTATATAGTAAATATATATCTATATATATAAGATCTATATAGTCTAAAAAAAAAAAAAACATGGGAAAATCGATATTAAAGTGAAAATTATGTGGAATCTATAGTGCTAAAGTAGAAATCCTTAAAAAGTTAATTTAAAATCTTGTTGTTTAATTTTGTTAACAAAATTTTAAAGTGGTTATTTGTAAAGTGAAATAATATAAATTGAATTAAAAATGAAGGTGGAAAATCATGGAATGGTTTTTAATAACATTTGGTAAATTTCTGAATCAATTTTAAGCCATTTCTGTCAGTTGCATTTGGCATCTGCAAATTGCAGCCTTTTTCAGCTGACGCTCAGCCCCTCATCTTCAGCAGTTGCAGCCGGTCTTACAGTGCCTGCTAACTCTTTCTTCAGTTGTTCAACAAATTTAAAGGAAGTTATTGTTGTTGTTGTTGTGTCGTTTGTCCTTAAACATATCTCCCGGCAGCTTGTGTGCTTAGTGTCCTGTTTGAAAATATGTTGCATGTGTTTTTTTTTTCATTTCATTTTTGTTGTTGTTGTTGCTCTTTCAGCTGCTGCCGCTGGCCACGATGTCAAGGGCACGAACTAACCCGAAAAAAGGCGAGGCCCAGGACAACATTTGGTGGACACACACGCACCTTTTTTTATACCGACTTTTCTGTTGTTGGTGCTGTTGTTGTTGTTGTTAGCCCGCATATGGATGTGGAGGTCTGCGGTAAGTTGTTAAATGGCACAGACACTTGTCTGCCTCGTGGCCCCACTCCACTCCATTCCATTCCATTTATGTATAAATATTTATATGTGCTACGAGTATGTATGTGTATGTGTGTGTGAATGTGTGTGTGTGTTTATGCCAGCTGTCCTTCAGCTCATAATCCTTTTTTATTGCAAATGACCACGCTAACTCGATGCTTCACACCGGTTAAGGTGAGCACGACAAAGGAGAGCTTCAAGGGGAATGAAGGGGTGTTCTAGGTTAAGGGTTAGGGTGTGCCTGCTGTTTGGAATTGGTGGGTCAGGGGAGGGGTATAGGGGGAGGAAGAGAGTCCGTCAGCTCATAAGGCTCATCAACAAGTTCATTTTACGGTCAATTCATTAAAAAAGTTTTTCACTTTTTTCAACCATTTTTATTACAATATTTAGTTTGTCACATCAACATGTATTGTAAGAGTGTGTGTGTGTGAGAGTGTATGTATGTACGGGTGTGTGTGACCCTCATTTGCTGACATTTAGTGGCAGTTTTCAACAACAATGTCAACGTCCATGCGTCATGCTAAACACTTTGGTTGCCCCTTCGCCAACCTATGCCACATAAAAATATTGTTTTTTGTCTCTCTCTCTCTCTTCCTCTCTCTGTCTATCTCACCCCTTATTCTATTCTTTTCATTTTTTTTGGGCCTTTTTATTTATTTATTTAATTTACGCCTGTCCTCTTATTTTTTGTTGTTATATTTTATTTTATTTGTTTGTGTGCTGTGTTGGCTTTAATTTTATGATTATTGTTCTTTTTTTGCTCCCGTGCCCTCTCCCATTTCCCACTTCCACTTTTAACCCAACCCTAGCCGCGGTTCATTCATTTGCTTTTATTTATTTTATTTTTTTTTCGTTTGGCTTGGGCTCTTTTGTTCATTTCTTAAGTGGCGCTTTAGAATGTTGACAGTTTTATTGGGGCGCAAAATGTTGGTCATTTCGGGAACACTGAATGTGGCCCAAACAGGACATGCCCTTCCCTACTCCCTGGCATTGACATTGCCAATGCCATTGGCATTGGCATTGGCTAATTAAAGGACTGGCATACAAATAACAAGTTTAATCAACCTTCAACAATTTACAAAACAACACTTAACATTTTACTATACTTCATATGAAATCTTATCACAGTTTAACATGATCAACCATAATACGATGAGCTTATTCTTTGAGTTCATATTGAATATTCTGAAAAGACATAAATACAATGATGACAATGAAAACGCCTGGGTATTGAATCGGGCTTATTGTTGCTTAGAATTGCTGAGACAATTACTTGTACTTAAGCTATGAACAAAGTTCACACTGAAATTAATACTAACTTGACTTTGTATATTAAGATGAATAATAAAATAGTAAATGAATTATAATTATAATATTTGTGCAGACAGCCGACAAATAATAAGACATTTAAAATTTGTTTAAGAACGACGGAGATCATTTTCAAAATCATATTAACTATAAGTAATCAAATAAGCATACTTTCAAATATTTACGTGTTTATTCGTACTTTTGATATCATTATTTTAGTAAATACTTAGACAATAAATTTAATGCTTATATTATAAAGTGACTAAATTTCTCTGCCATGTCTACATATTGATCGCAAGGGATTGGCTCTCAAACAGGATGACGCTCTATGTTTATTTATTTATTTATTTAATTATTTACTTATTTGTTCATTTACTTATTTATATATTTATTTGTTTATTTGATTATATATTTATATCTTTATTTACCTTTTTTTTATTTATTTAATTATGTTTATTAAGATTTCTAACTGAAATTAGAAAATAGGAAAAAATTATGAAATAAAAACTAAATAATAATAATAATATTTGAAAGTAATGAAAACCTCCACAATTCCTTATAAAAATATAAAATGTGCATAAAATATGTGGTCATATATGAAGCGAAAAACATTCTCAGATGTAAGAGAACGAGGACTCGGAGTGAAAAGTGCGTGAAATGATATTTCAACGGAGCATCTCAATTCCTTCGTAATGTCCTCTCGGCACCAGATCAAAAACGCTTTAAAAGTTAATGGAGAATGCATTTGTTATGAACCTTGCAGTTAAGTTAAATTTAAATGCTGATATTGTTATTTAAAAGCTAAACAAACTAAATAAAAATAATAGCTGTTGTTTTTTAGAAAAATAATCTATTTCAACCAATGCATTTGGAATTTGTAAGAGTATTGAACCTTTGTCGGCCTAAATATGACATTTTTTCTGAGCTATTAATTTATAAATACATATTTTAAATGTCTTCAAGTACATAATAAACTGAATCAATTGCAGAGAAAGTGTAAAGCATTTATTTGCTTCGTTGCGCCGAAGAGTAGACTACAATATTTTGTAAACTAATTGCTAATAAAGTGGAGAATGAATTCAGAGCAAAGCGTTAGATTCGACTATTAATAGTCTGCAAGTTTCAATTAAATCAAATTGCATAAATTCACAAATATATAGACTTATATGCACATATTCATATACATACATTCAATATTGAAACGAATTTTAAGTTAAATTCATAAATAAATATTACATTTATTTTTAATTTGTTGACATACAATTTCCTAATGGAAAATTCTTCGTATTAATATTTGATAACTTATTTGCCGTCTAGTTAAGTCATTTAAAATAAAAGACTCAGCTTACATACACTTCCACATACAGAGATAGACAAGCAAGGAGCATCGTTATTTAGCCAAAGAATTCCATCTAAATCAATAAATGTTGCGGCATCGCAAAGCCAATGAATGCCATTTGGTTTACGAAATTTGCAACAACAACAACAATTGGAGTTGTAGGAGCATTATCCGGTTTCATTGCTGCTAAAAGATAAATACCTGGACAGGCAACTTGTTCTTGGCCATAGAAATCCCAACGACGGCAGTTGCTTAAAACTTTACAGTTGAGCTTTGTGGCAAGCTCGTGACTGAGCTCGTGAAGGATAGCAGGGACAGGAGGGTGTAGGGGGTGTGGTTAAGGTGCCTTTGCCACATGCACAACTTCATTTTCAGCCCACCAACAAAAACAACAGCAACACCTGCTGTTTCCCTTCCCTCTGCCTCTGTCTCCGAGGGGGAGTCGATTCAAAGTGCAAGGGCAAACTTTAACAAGCAACTAATGTGAAGTGGGTGCAGGAGGGCGGAGTGCGGTGGGCTGAAAGGCGGGGCGAGGGGCGTGTCAACTATCATATGCATGTGCATACATACATACATATATATGCGCAAATAGCCAAACTTGTAGTAGTAATAGGAGTTGTTGTTATTGCTGTTATTGTTGTTGCTGCTGCTGTTGCTGCTGGTCGTGCGTGCCAACATTTTGGGTACGGCAATAACTTTTTGCCATACATCACCGCAACGTTGTAAAATGTTGTTGAATATTTTTCTATTATTGAGGCGCCGATAAGGTTCTCCGCCTATCAGCCTATCAACCCCCCGTCCCCCTCGCTGACCCACTCTTTCTGCCTTGGCCCAATCAAACTGGAAGCCGGCATTTGATTTCCAGCTGAGTCGACGAGCAACTCGCACAATTTTCTTTTTAATTTTACAAAATGCCTGCCGACGTCAACGTCGCTATTGCTGTTGTTGTTGTTGTTGTTGTTGCTCTTGCTGCTGTTGCTGTCGACGCCTGCCGGATGTTTAGTGCAACTTGCTGCACCCCCAAAAAAAACTTTAACTTGAGCATGGAACTTGGTCCTACTCGTACTTCCCGCCCTTTTCTCTCACTCTGCCGCCTCTCAACGCTCAACTAAAACTTTATGCCGGCGTTGTCGTGTATTATTATTATTTTTATTTTTATTTTATATTTTTTGTTGCTGCGCAAATTTGTTGCTCTTAAAAATGTGTCTGCCGGGCTGGGGAGGGGGGACACTATGTGTCTGAAGTTTATGTTTAAGCTAACCAGACGTCCGGATACCCATTTATTGACTTACATAAGCAGAAGAACAAAGCCAGGCTTCCACTTCTCAAATTTCTAGATTGGGAAGTTTTTACACGATGACTCGCCGGACTTGCAGATACTCTTTGAATTTGCCAATTAATGTTCACCCAATTAAATAATTTATTTTAAAGAGGATTGAATAATAAAACTGATTTTGCTCTCAAAAACAATTATTACCTATAATTTACAAATTAGAGTATTATGATGTTTAAGAATTTTCATTAATGATCATTATGGAGCTATTTATTTTCTTGTTAGTGTATTCCAAGTCAATTTATTTTTTTTCAATTAAAATAAAATAAAAACTATTGACGATCAGTGATGGTAACTTAATATATTATATTTTAAAGTACGTGTATTTTCAATCATCCCTTGACTGCCTGAAATTAGTTAAGATTTATGACAAGTTTAATTTTATGCGACAATATTTGTTTCTATTACAAAATAGTCTGATATGCCCGTTGGCAATATTTTTGAAACAGGGTAGATTGCGAAGTGAGTGGAGCAGCAATATAAATACAATGAGTTTTATGACTTTGCCGTGTTTCGCAATTTTATTGGTGCAGTTCTCGCAGTCGTAGTCGTTTTGGTCTTTCACCGGCGAAGCTCCTTCGTGGAGAAAGTTGCAGTTAACGGCTTAAGCTGGCGAGTTCCGTTAATAAGCCAAGAAGACCGAAGACCGTAGACGAAAGTCGGAAGATGGAGGACTGAATGAGATATATGTATGCTTGCTTTGCTTATCCTCCTGCGTTGAGCAGATGATTGAGTGTGAATATATTTTTTTTTTAAATATTTATTTCCTTTTTGGGCTTTGGCAAAGATTTCGAGTCTTTGGTTAGTAAGTTGGCCGCTTTAACGCTGCCACTAATCATCGACATGTGCCAGTCAGAGTTCGAATGAAAGTTTTCTCTGCCTTGCAGAGGAATTCACTTTGCTTTTGGAAATTCCTGGCTCACCTTCGTGCCACACGCAGAGGCAACTACCAGAGGCAACTATGTTACCAACAAAAATGTTATGCCTGTCATTAATTTTGTGCAGTTTGCAGTTGCGTTTCAAGCCAATCTTCCTAAAGGCAAAGCGAGAGGGGAAGGTGGCGGGGAAGGTGGAGGGAGGAAGAGAGCCCGTATAAGCATCACATATTTGCCAGCTCGTCCTGTTTGAGTTCGTTTAGCGTATTAATTACAAAACCTGAAGACATCACGAGCTCAGGAATCAGGATTCAGAAATCCCCATCCCCTTTCCCGTCTCCTTCTCCTTCTCTGTTCCCGTCTGTGAGCTGTCACTCGAGTTGGCTCATAGCTGTCGCCAACTTTGTGGCATTCAACGGTGAGTGGCGGGTGGGGCGTTGGGGAGGAGGTAAGGGATCTGCTGAAAAGTCAAAATCAAACATGGATGGTAATTATAAGCAGGACGCTGATGCCTGTCACCATCAAGTCCCGTCCAGGCAGCGGATGCTGGAAAACAGAACTCATTTGTTTACGATTCCTTTGATGCCTCTCCTTGACTGTCTCACTCACTTGACCGACTGATTGACCGACTGACTGACCGACTGACTGACTCACTGACTGACTGACTGACTGTTTGACTGACAGAAGCCTTGACTGACTCAGTCAGAATGAAGGCGGCCTGAAGTTGATTAATGAGCAACGCGACGACACGACTATCGATTCATTTGTTTTGCGGTTTGACGTAATGTGATAAAGGCGAGTGACAAAACCAAAAAAGGAATCCGACAAAAAATACAAACCAAACTGAATATAAAAACAGAGACAAAGATAACGACAACAGACAACAGACAACTGACCTCGGACTGCGGACTGATACAATAACCAGACATACAAACACTTATTGCTGCCACTGTGTAAAATTGCCAAACACATATTTATTACTCGTATATTTATTACTCGTATCCTCGCGGAAACACCTCAAGGACCAAAGCTAATTCGTGTGATATATAGTAATCACAAGGACAAACTAAAGCCGAACTTCTTTTTGAATATCCTTAAAACAACAGGCAAACCAACTACTGAGATTTATTTTTAGAACTAATGAAGCACTCAGTCTATTTATAATAAAATTTATTTTTATTATTTATTTATTCCAAATAATTATTTCCATTTTTTTTTACATTGATAGTTCGCTGCAGTCATTAATATTTATTTTCTGTATATTATATTATTATCCTAAATATTATTCTGCATTTCTCCACTAATATCTCCACGTCAAGCACTCCCGACTTGGATCTTCTTTTCTATAAAAATCCATTCAATAAAGAATTAATATTGAAATGATGCAAAGCGTAATTAGAATATTATTGAAAGGTAGAGAGATGAGATTTCTATTTCTTTTAAGCAAATCTTGATGAGTTCACGGAACGACCCTTTGGCACTGTGATTACATTTGGATTTTGTCAGCTTAAACCAGGGTAAATATAAAAAAAGTCGCAAATGCATAAAATGACAAACAAAAGTGTGAAAACTATTTTTCTTGGCCATTTAAATAATGGTTGGCTAGCAAATGAATAGCTTTTGAATTTATTTGTGTTGGCTGCTATTTAAGCAATGGCAGCTTCTTTCTTTCTCCGTCTTATTATTATGATATTTTGTAAAATACTTATTTTCTCGTTGCACTTTATACAAATTAATCAAAATCCAATCAATTTCTGTTTCCGAAATACCCCTAATATGGAAATATAATAAATTGGATCTTTCTTAATCACCAGAATATCAGTTACAACACAAATTCTTCTTCTACTAACTATTTGAATCTGTTAGCTTTATGTAAAAATATTTTAATAGAATGTTTATTATAATTTAAAACAGGCTGTGGCTACTTGCGGCTGTCATCTGCATGTAAATCACAAAGAGGATCTCAACTGGGCTAGAATGACTTGAAGATAAGGGCACCAAGTTTGAGTGTAACTAGTGAATAAGTACATCAGTTTATGAGTATGAGTGTGGGTGTATCTGATAGCTGGTATATGAGTACATCTTATGTCCTTGCTCATACTTAGTTGTTTACCACCTACTGTGTTCTCATCGTTGTCGTATTTCAACATTTTGCCGCAGGCCAATATCTCTCTGAATAGGGGAAGAGACACAGAGCGTGTGTGTGTAGTGTGTGTGTGTGTGTGTGTGTGTGTGTGTGTGTGTGTGTGTGTGTTTGCCTTGGCAACTTCATGCTGAGGTTTCGTTTTAATAAGTTTAACAAGTTTCTTGGCATAATTTGCGGCCAAGACTAGACGGAAAAGTCGCGCGAAACGAAGTGAAACAAAACGTAACGTAACGTAACGCAACGAAACGTAACGTAACGTAACTTAACAAACTGTGTTGCATTGGCCAAGTCATCAGGGTCAGGCCAAGACAAAACCAACTGAGTGTCAACAGTTGCTTATTGCCATTGCTATTGTTATTGTCGTCATTGTTGTCGTTGTGGTTGTCGTTGTTGTTGTTGTTGTTGTTGGGAAAGCAATCTCCTGCAACAGGTCCAGCCAAGAGTTGCAGCTCCTCAAAACATTCACATGGCCTGCTCACGTTGCCAGAACCGTTGTCGCTGCGATTGCCCTTGCCTCCTGAAACTTGCCACTTGCCACACGCTTTGATATACGATCCGACTGCCGTTCACGCTGGCAGCGCCGCACAGTGGGAATGCGTGCATTTGATTATGCCGAAAATTACACAACGAGCTTTTTCATGTGCGTCAGAGCATAAGAAGTGTTTAATTTAAAAATAAAGTTGGATTTTGTATAATGTTGCAAGCATACCTGTTAAATAATGATTAGTAATCATAATCATTAGTTATTAGATTATTTTTGTTTAAAAGTCGAACTAATGCTTAATTACGATTATCTTTCGTTGTGCCCAAATATATAATGATTACGATTACTAAAAATACAAAATAATCTAAAATTATTACAATTATTCAAAAATAATCGTGAAAAATCAAAAATAATCATAAATAATCTTTCTGATTATTTCGGTTAATTTCTGAATATTTCTGATTATTTTTGATTATTTCTGATAATTTATGAATATTTAGTAAAAATCAAATTATTTTAAATTTTCACAATCAAAGTAGCCAAAATAATCAGAAAAATCAGTATTAATGAGAAATAATCAGAAAGATTATTTTTGATTAGTTTTGATTTTTTCTGATTATTTTTGAATAGTTGTAATAATTTTAGATTATTTCTGATTATTTCTAATCGTTATCATTATGTAATCACAACTTTTTCAACAGTGAATTATATAGTCACTACGATTATTTCCAAAAAAAAAATCTAATTGATTAGTAATTTTAATCGAAATTTAACAGGTATGGTTGCAAGTATAAATTGACTATCCGATTGTTGATTACATATGAAAATGTACTCAAACAAATTGTTAAAAATTGTAGAAAAATGAATGTCGATGTAATTTACACACAAATAATTTCTTTCGGTTGAGCTCGTTTGTTGAAATATTATTAAACATTACCTACCATTCATATTTAATTAAAGGCTAAATAAGTACAAATTCTAGTACGATTGTAGTTTTCAGCGTCTTTAATAATTCTGATTTAAAAGTTGCAAATAAATTAAATAGTATTTATTTTAACAAATCAGCACTTTGATTATAGAAATTAATTTTTGTTTTGTTTTTCCTGTTGCTTTACCCACTGTGCAAGCGTTACCATTTTCTAATTCCAGATCCCGGAAATGCTGAGAAATTCCACCCGGCAACATACTTTTGTTCTTATCAGCCCAGCAGCTCTTTGAAGTTGCCTCCCACCTCCCACCCGCCATCTCAGCCTCAGATCCGTTGGCGTTGCCTTCACGGCCCCCGCGCCATAATTCAATTAAATTGGCAGCCCAGAGCCAGGGCCGTGGCCAGAAGACTTTAATACTTTAAGAGGTTGCTTCAAAGCCACCGTCGATTGCCACAAAAAATGTCCAGTATACAGATTGCGGGATGAGAGATGAGGGGGGAATGCCAGGTGGCAGGTGCCAGATACCAGTTACCGGTAACTGCCGACGTTCACTGGAAATGCCTTTCCAGCAACAGTTGCCATGGGCAGCATCAAGGAGGAGGAGCAGGAGGGAGCTGCCCAAATTTACATGCAAACAATGACATGCATAAACAAGTAACGAACGATGATAACAACGCCCTAACTTCCCAAAAGAAGAGACAGAGACTGGAGACAGAGACAGAGACGGGAATCCTCCATTGTCCCCGTCTGTCTGGAGTTCCTGTGGGAGGGTGGGAGGAGGGGAGGAAGGACACACGGTCATCACATTTATGCATATGGCCATACATAGATCTGGTCAGACACATCAACAACATGGCGCTTATCGGACGCTCCGCCGCACTTGGACGCACAGATTAGTTGGATGACTGATGGCAATGCCAACAGTGACGATGACGATGACGCCTACCTCCCTCTCTCCCTGGCCATTGCCATGGCCAGACAAATGCCCATGCAGTTTGCACCATGCACCATGCACCATGCATCAGACATTGTTGTTGCTCGTTGGCTTCTGGTCCAGCTGTGGACAACAAAAAGTCCGTCGGACTATAAGCTAATGGAACAGTTAATCGCATCGTGAATAGGCCCCAACAATTTGATCAGAATGTATGGAAAGTCAATGCGAATTTGTGCTTAGGAAAAGCCTATGCGGAAAACTGACAGCGAATGACAGGTTTGGGTAAGTTTCATCTGATTAAACAAAGCAGGGAAAATTACAAATGAATTTTAAACTTTAGATCAAGGACAAGAGAGCAAAAGCTGCATATGGAGGTGTATCTGACAAACAGTTTGAGCATGAAAACTTGAAAATAATAAAATAAGGGTATAGTTATAGTTATGTACAACACTATTTTCTAAATAGAATTGTCAATTGGCATTTCAAACAGTATTTCTGATGTAACTGTTCAGTGTTGTTAAATTCTCTTGACTACAGCAGTATTGTAAATTATACCATTAAGTTTATTGTAAGAAAAATTTA
>JBAMBJ010004215.1:0-106909 GCA_037043495.1 Drosophila recens
TACAGTCATGGAAAAAATAATAGAAACGGCATTTATTTTTCGTATTTTTGAAAATTTTGTTCAATGAACATTTTTTTTTCTTAAGTTTCATATTTTTTATATAAAGCCTATCCAGTAGTGTATCAAAATATAACAAAATAATATTTTTCAAAAAACTTAATATAGCAGAAATTTTTTTTTTAATTTTTTAGGCCTGGAAAAAATAATAGAAACGGAACGCCCAAAGTTAAGAAAATAATTTTTTAAGTTATAAAGGCATAAAGATTAACCTTTATTTTTACTATTCGGTTGTAGCACCGCAATTTTTAGTGACTCCGAAACGTCGACGATCCATGGAGTCCACCAGTTTGGCACAAATCGATGGATCAATGGAGTACCATTCGGATTTAACTTTTTTCAACTAATAATCCTTATTTTTGGGGTTTATAGCCCCCAATCCTTTTCTTTAAGATCCTCCAAAGATACTCTATGGGATTTAGGTCTGGTGACTGTGAAGACCATTCCATTAGGGGAACTTTACTGTCAAGGAACCACTTCATGGCCAGCTTTGAATAATGTTTTGTATCATTATCCTGCTGGAACTCCCACTTTAAAGGCATTTCCTTTTCAGCATAAGGTAGCATTATACTGTCGAGTATATTGACATACTAGGAGGCACTCATTTTTTCCCTTATCCAATGTAATGGACCAACACCAGAATGAGAAACGCATCCCTACAAAATTATGTTTCTAACTCCATACTCATATGTTATAGTTGAGCAGCTTGGGTCGTGGGGAGTATTCTTATGGGGCCTAACATGTGGTTCCCCATCAGATTCAAGCAAATTGAACTTAGTTTCGTCTGACAACAACATATTTTTTCAATTTGAAGGCAGGAAACGCACCTGCGCGAAATTTTCCCGGTTGCGGATGTGTTTTTTACTAAGGTATGGTACCTTTCAAACCATATGGCTTTTGAAACCGTCATCAATCGTTCTATTTCTTATAGTTCGACTACTGACAGGTGCATTTAACTCATTTTTTAGAACTTCCGATGACAGAAAAGGACTTTTTTTTGATTTTCGGACAAGGAGGTTGTCGAACTTACCCTATGGTGAAAGCTTTTTTACTGTGTGTCTTTGGTTTTTATTTACAGTAACCCGCTGAAAACATTTTTTTTATAAATATTAGGAATTGTAACAATATCTGAGATTGAGTTGTCTTTATTTTTTAGATTCAGAATATGTTTTCTTTCAATAACGGTACAATGTACGCCACCACCCATTATGAAACGAATAACAACAACAAGCAGAACGGGATCCAAAAAAAAGCTATTTAATGTCTTCTTCTATAGTTAGTTCATGAAATGATACCTATATAACCCGATTTCAAGCTTTAAGAAACAAGATAATATCAAAATTCGAATGCGTTTCTATTATTTTTTCCAAGACAAAATCGTGGTCGTTCTACAAATCAGTATACACTGTTTATAATTCTTACGAAAGAGGCCCAAAAAGGTATCCAAAGTAGAGCATTGTTATCCTGAAACCAAGTACACTGGTTTTCATGGATGAAATTTGCTCCAGAAACGAAATATTTGGTCTCAAATGTGAGCAGCCCTGCCGTTTCTATTATTTTTTCCATAACTGTATGTCTCCAGGAGCATGGAAACTAACAATTATTTGTTTGTGTACGTTGCGATTTTGCACTTGGGATCGAAACGAATAGACCATAAATTAGTTTCTTTCCGCCGTTTGCTGGCTGTCTCGCATTCAATGGCACCATTTTCCAATTTCCTGACACGAAACCAAATCATTGGGGTCCTAACACAATGCCTGCCAACCAGGATGCGGATAACTGATGGAGCAGCTTTCAATCAAACGGCAAAGAATATCTATCTCCATTGATTGGGAAGTAGAAGACGCCGTGGCAGATGTGAGATGGCAGCTCTTTACATTGATAGACCAAGTACTCGTATTGTGACCATTCAAATACGAGTATAAATTACATTTAAGCACATTTTCTTAAGAATTCCGTTTTCGCATTGAACTCCGTCTAATAAATGTGATTTGATTGGATTCATTTCAAGTTTTTATTCATCATCATTAAAAGTCATTTGCAGGATTCAATTCCTAAGTACCCTTAATTTATTTATTCAATAATGGCATTCTACTATTCAACCTGTTTTCCTTTGTAAGGCACAAGATCATTAGCATTTATGTTCTCATTTATAGGGTTAGAATCGCTTCGCACTCCTGCAGTCCATATAAATTGTTAATAATGTACAAATGAGTCAAATGCTTTAGCAAACACATTGAATGTGCTGCACGCTAAAAATGTTAAGTACTTTGCCATGGCTGGTTGACATCGTTCTGTTTCCTGTCTCCTCTGGCTGGCTGACAAATCAAACAGGCGACAAAATGCTGAACACGATTTGAAAACAAAAGCGAAAATGCCAAAGCCAAGGAAAAGCGAGCCAAGCAAATAGAAATTCACGACCTCCACAACAATTTCCTGTAAACTCCGAGTACCTATCCAATTTGTCATGAACTGACCCGCAGTAGAAAATGAAATCAATGAACTCTACGCGTTTGTAACTTATTCATTTCTCAGCTTAGTCTATAGAAAATTAATGAGCACAAGAGTCAAATGGAATAGTTTGTTTCATGCATTTTTAAGAGAGTCTCGTTATTTGTCTCAATTAATTTATTATGTGAATTGTTAAGGAAGAAAAAAGAAAGACAGATATTTTGTGGATCGTTTTACATTGTCTATTTAAATCGTTATAAGAGTGTATTTTAAATCTGACATTAGTTTCTATGTATTTGATGTCAAAATATCTTGCAGTTAGTTAACTGAGAAATGAGTAAGAGTTGGGAAATAATTTCTTTTGACTTTTAGCATATTTTCTGACAAAGACAACAACGATCCAATTAACAATAAAAGCAAGAATGCCTTAGAATTTTCAAAATATTTATGATGACTTTTTTAAATCACTCAGCTAAGAAGGTGATTAAGAACTAAAAGTTCTCTTTGGCTTGTCTTTGGACATGTGCTTTTGTCAGGCACTGTGATTTAGCAGCTGGGAATGTCAGCTCGATGTTGACATTGCTTAGAGATTTTTGTGACTTGCTTTGAGCTGCATCCATTAAAATGTGCTTCGAGTGCAGATAAAACTTTAAATAATAACAAATAAAAGGTGAAAAAAGTTTCTTGAGTTTGAAACTTGTTCATGTCGCTATTTTAAAGAGTGCTTAACTTTGAGATACTCCGCAATTGGGATAGATAAATGCAGCACCTTTATTTCAGTATACACACAGATCAGGTTAATCTACCCATATTTAGTTGTTACAGGGTATAAATTGTAATTAAAGTGCCTGCATGTCCATACTTTTCCATTTTGCCTACAGAGGATACAATTGAAAAAAAAGAGTTTGTTTTGAAAGTGAAGTAAAAAAACCTTTCTAATGCGAAAGAATTAATTGTATTCACATATTTAATTAATGGCAACTTTAAAACTTTAATTAAATGTGGCTACAATATTGAGAGGAATAAAACTATTATCAACTTTGGGACAGCAAAGCAGACGTGTCATGTGCTAAAAGTTAAGCTACCAGCGAGCAGGAGACATAAAACTGCTGCATTAGCTGCTAAAATTGGCTTAGTTCCTGTTCGTAGCGTGGTCGCCGTGTGGTCAACCCATGAATTTGCAGGTGTCAGTATAAGCGAGTGTGTGTGTGAGTGTGTGTGTGCGTGTGAATGTGGGTAAATTGTGACCGCGCCTCTGTGTCAGCTGCAAACCAATCCTAATAGGACGATAACCACCTGCCAAAATGGACTCGGGCAATGCATCCAAATACTCTGTCTATTTGGACTCTTTAGTTAGAAGAAAAACCAGTTATTTAAAATATCACATTTTGTTGAAGCTTAAATTAATTTAATGGAGTTTCAATATTTTTTTTCAAAATGAAAGCCGCACAAATTTATTTTCTTTAAGGATTTAATTTATTTCTCAAAGATTATTGTAATGAAATTATTACTGTATGAGAAAGTAATTAAAATAAATAAATAAATATAATATAAATATAAATTTATTTTAATAATATTACAATTTAAGGATTATTTTTCAAAAATTCAAAAATGTCGATTAAAGTAAAGGTTTCTTTTGTACTAACACATTATCTTGTTGTACATTTCTGAAAGATTCATTAAATAAAAACATTTATAATTTTAAGCAGGGACTGTTAATAGTTATGTGTCAATTTTTATAATAAAAATTGGAAATAAGAGTTAGGGTTTCATTCTTATATACAAATTTAAAAATAATAATTGTTTTTGATTTTTATCATTTAAATTAGTTTTAATTTAATAAAAAATAATTTTTTTATAAAAATCAGCTAATAACTCTTATTTTTTAAATTTTTACAAAAAAATTATAAGTGTTACAGTCCCTGTTTTTAAGCATAGAATAGAAATAGAATAGAAATTTTACTAAATTTATTAAACTTCAGAGAAAATTTATATTTAGTTTAAATTGGGTACACCTTACACTTTCGTAGGGTACTTGATCTACAACATTCTCGAATTTCAGTTGGTCTCTTAACGCGGAGTGGGTGGGCAGCTGTCACCGGAAATATTACCGGATGCTGTTAATGATGCACAGGCAGATTGGTCGACTCTCTGGCCACCTTTTGGTTACCCACCTGTCCGGCGGGTTGACTGCTGATTTATATAGTGCTCTCTTGCATTTTGCACTTTAAGCAAATACGATGCCCAGCTACGAATGCAACAATATAATTAAAAGGTATTCTTCGTCTTTTCGGATAATTATTTTTGGATTGCGAATGCCACAAGAATTAATTGTTTGCGTAATGGGACTGACATTATTGGGCGCCAACCAACAATTTATAAAATTGATTCGGGGAAGATTTATCGATTCCTGTCTGACCTGTGGACTACAACAAAATACGTTTTAAAACTTTCTGTTCTGTTTTGTTTAAGTAGAACAAAAAATTTGTTTACTCTGCCAATTCCCACACGATTACAACACATTACAATTTAAGGCGCCAATTATGTACATGACCCTGCCAAAGCAATTTGCCAAAATGTATGCTACAGTTTTTGTTATTCTTTTGGCACATGCCCATGAGACGATGGGCTAATAAACTCTTTTTTTTTTAAAGCAAATTAACAGTATTAACTTGTTGAGATGGTTCCGATTCCAACTTGAATCTGAAGACAGCTAAAACTATGTTTAAAATACGAAACTTGTTTCAGAAGCATAATCTTTAAGTAATCATTCTCAACTGGGAATTTGGAAACTTGCCCCATAGTCTTGTGTTGCTCTATAGTGTTAACATCCAATTATATAATTTGATTGCCTGATTTCTATTTCATTTGCAAATTGGCCACGCTGCCGTTGAGTAAACGATGAGCAAATGCAAACTGAAATTTAAACGCATAAATGAAACATTGAAATTTTCATTTTAAGAGTTGAATATCAGTCGTACAAGCATTTTAACTGGTTATTAAATAAACTCATTACAAAAATACCACAGCAAATACCAATTACTTAATTTTCTTGTCAAAGTTTATCATATTAAAAATGCGGCTTTTTTAGACCTACAAATACAATTGCATTTATATTGTAACACCGAACCGTCAATAAGTTCGTGGTACCACATTGATGGATTGGCAGTTGTTGTTGTTGTTGTTGCCACTGCGAAGTGGCAATTGCATTTATTGTATTTAATTGGTTCAATTAATTCTTCATGGTAAATGTTTCCAAACAAATACGACTGTGAATCCATGAGAACGCGACATCGATGTGGATAACTGTAATTATTGTTGGCTATAATTGACAGTTGGCCCAAAGCACCTTTTTCATTAATTGTCAATAATTTACACCCCAGAGAAATGAGCACACGTGAATCGATATTAAAAATAATGCGTGCTCAGTCTAAATCCCAACTCACCAGTATATCTCTTTATTTGAATACTGGAAGTCCGATTGCTTCAGAAATCGACATACAAACATTGACAAAACTTAATTAATATTATTATCAATTATACCTAAAAGCTAAAATAGGTTAACTTTTAACTGACCCTTAGAATCGAAGATATCCTTGATAAAATTTTGTTTCTACTTGTTTGTGACCCATGACACTAGAGACTTGAGCATCTACAATTAGAATTGCGTATATTAATTTGTCATATGAAAAGGTCAAGAAGTCAGGCATATTTCTTGTTTGGGACATTAATACCATTGTATGTAGTGAATAGGCCTAACATACACATGTACAAAGACACATGCACACATTTAAGCTTAAAGAATGTGCCAAATATCAAGAGCATTGCAATGCAGAATATCTGTAAGCAATGTACACAAAAACAATAGCAATAATTCATATTTAGGCTGTAATAGTTGAAGTAGTGCAATAAATGAATTCCATTATTGTCTTTTATTGTTGAATTTGAAAAAAATTTTATCGAAATGTTTATAACATATGTAACTAGCGAGTTTGATTGAGATACGCCAAAACAAAAATGTGTGTCACAGAAGTAATTTTTCGACCGATTGCTCCTGTAGAAGCTTTAGGATATGGTAGTCCGAATTTTACCAAATCTGGTCAGAATGTAAGAGACAGTTCTAAACATACGAGTACAATGTTTGGTTCAGATATCTTTAGAAACAAAAAAGTTTTTCATACTTAAGGTTATTTTCAGCCGATTTTTCTATGGCAGCTATAGGATATGGTAGTCCAACTTTGTAGAGTAGTTAATAAAATATTGGCATGTAGTAAGTTTCGTAGAGATATCTTCAAAAGCAAAAAAGTTTTCTATGCAACAACTGATTTTTTCCATTCAAATGGTTTGCGTGACTTTTGATCCGTTTTCGGGTCCATCAAATGAACTCCGATCGGGCTCGAATTTTGCAGGTGTATTCTAGGGTGAAAACGAATATTTTTCAGCCCGGTGCTCATTGATATCGGCAACTTGAAAAAACTCCATATAAGCCGCGGCCAGGCTAATATATATATAGAACAGAAGCTACGCATCACAGGACACAGAAGAAACCGCCTTGGGCAATAAAATTGCATACACATTATTGTGTTAGTATTAATGCTTATGTCGGGTTTGCAGATTTGGATATTCGTCTGTTTTGTTCGCCGACTTCAGAAGATACAAGGGACACCTTTTTATTTGTTATCTGGTTAGGCAAAGCCAAAGTGCAGCTTTAAACTTTGCTCCTATGCAGCTCTGATTGTTGAATGCCTGCATTCTATTGTGTTTTAAAATGGTTATGTGGCTGGAATTTAAGTGTCATCCTTTTGACTTATTTAAAATGATTAAAGTAAACATAAAAATAATGGTTAGCTCTTAAAACGAATGAGCCCATAAGGGATTATTGTCATTGTGAGAGAGACAAATTATTATCTATTTTGTACGTGCAAATTGTTAAATGAAGTCTAAAAAATAATGAAAATACTTGCATTTATTAAAGTATAGATTGTGGAAGTTTATTTTAATTGTAAGTTATAAATATAAAATAGAGATTATTAAAATTTCTCACAAAAAATATAGTATATATAAAAATAAAGTGCGTTCTACCTGCATCAGTGTTGTTAAATAATTGTATATACTTTACACCTTTCGTTCGATTCTAACATATTCATTCACATCTAAACAGTAAAAAGGCAAAGGAATTTTAAATTTCGATATCCAGCTAATCAGAAACGAACACAGTTATCCACTCAGCAAATTTATTTCCATTGCAAAACTTTTACATTTTGTCGCTGATGTGTTTGCCCCCAGGCTAATCTCTCTACCTTATTGTTATGTGAGAAATCAGTTGGACAGCGAGTTTTTCTCATTTTCGTCTCTGGGTCTCTCTGATATTTAATTACAAAGTAAAACACAGAAAGTGTGTTCACATTTAACGAACGATTGTGTAATTGAAACAGATTCTAATATTTTGTCTTTAAGTTAAGATTTTATTATATTAAATCCTTTAAATTTGTAACAATTGATGGTAAATTAAATGAACTTTTAACCATAGCCCTGGAAGTGCTTCTGAAATTTGCAAGATAAACACAATTAGTTGAATTTTAAGCTGCCTTCAAGTTTGTTTGTTCTGTGTGTTCACTCAGCTTCTGAGACTTTTGCCACAACGTTGCGGTGTTTGGGCCAGTTTACAAAGTTAAAATAAAATTAGCAAAATCAGTCCACAATGAAAGATTTCACGATTCGCGTATATAGCAAGATTACTTCTGTTATTGATTACGAGCAAATGATAAGAGAAACTCGCAGAACAAATGATTCATTCATGGAGCTTTGATTATAATTCTTTTTTTTTTTTTTTCATATGTTGCAGTGCAATTTTGGAATCAGTTGTCCTGTGAGCTGAATAATTGATACGCAATTTTTCGGTATCTGACAGAGGAAAAGTAAAAGCAAAAATTGTCAAGCGAAAATTGCGTGAAAATGTGTTGGAAACTTATCAACAAAACTGTCGCTTCGTTTTAACAATGCCGCGAATAAATCTGAAACGGTGACAACAGAATTGCAATTACTTGTGCAGCAGCTGCAACTCTTAAGTTTTCCAATGTTTGGTTGTTTTAATCGAGGAATAGAAACCGCATTAAAACAGACAAGAATACACAGTACAAATTAAAATTGAGTAACAAATTAGGAGACTATAAATAGGTAACTATTTGCAAGAATTAAATAGTATGTCTGGCAAAAAATTTAAGAAATTTTTTTGGAAAGAAATTAAGAGTTAGTCTGAGTTAACAACAACAATTGGCTGCCAAATTCCATTCAACAGCAACCGCAGCGTAATAAATAACGTTCAACGCATTTTATTGCCTGCCTCCAGGCGCATTGTGTTGCGTGTGTGTGTGCGAGTGTGTGTGCGAGTGTGTGTGCGAGTGTGTTTGCTTGTAGGCCAAGTCAAGAGCAACAGCGACTAAGAAAGCAGTAAAAAGAAGAACAATAATATGAACAGAAGCGGAAATAGAACTGGGACAAAAGCACATTTCGTGGCAGTTCAACTGAGAAATGCATTTAAGTGGCATATAAATTTCACACATTCCTCGAAGAAAGAAACAAACAAAAGTAAAAAAAATGAAAATTCCTGGCGCCAGAGACCAGTAAAGAGCGTTGATAAGTGCTGCATTATTTATGTATAGTCGTTATTTTAAAGCTAATAATACTATAGAAGAGGAGGTCAGCTTTAGCTCGAGATGCACTGAACATGTCCTCCATATTAATTAAGTTTGTTCGGCGAAGAAAACAGATACTATGGAACATGATAAAGTGGCTGTTGCTCTCTTTTTCCCGCAATATGCCACACTGAAAACCGGTAGCTGGTAGCTGGTAGGAAAAGCAATTAAAAGAGAATTTGCATTCTTTATTATTAATAGGAAAATATGTTCTTCTATGTAACCCTGTTGAATGTTTTCCACAATATACTTTAACTTTGGATAAAGTTAAAGATTTGGATAACATGAATTTATTATTTACACAGCATTTTCTGAATACCCATTTGATGGTTACAGATGATGAAGATAAACTATAAATGTTGAAATGCATTGATCAACTCTATATATTTTGCTAGATAAAGAGCTCAGCACAGGTGAATCTGTTATTTACCACGACCTGTGAGGCTTTGTTATATGCATGAGGTTCTCCACTGTCTTCTTTCTGGCACTGGGACAGAATGTGAACTGGATGAAGGGAAGCTTGAGTTGTGCAAAAGACTGAAATAACTGGCAGGCAAAATGTTAGCGACAGAACTGCACAGAGTCTACAATTGTAAAAAGCACGAACAAACATTAACATGCGACATAGATACACACATAGATTCAATGTGACGCATGTGGAAAGTCATAAACAAAGCGACCAGTGTTGGCAAACAAAATGAAAGTGGGCAGTAAGGGGAAAGGACAGCGGACAAGAATTAAATGGGGGAAAAGGCAAACGCCCACAATGCGCCCAACAAAATGGGTGCAAAAAGTAAACTTAAAACCGAAAGCTTGTCATCGCACTGTAATTTTCATATTTGTCTAGCAAAGACTGCTAAAAGTGGTTCAATGTTGTTGACGGAAACTCGAAATGAAACTAAAGTGAATAAAACCAAGTCACGTAATACCGTAACGAGTTAATGGACACTGGAAATTGAATAATAGAGCTGAAGAATACCACCCAGTGTGATGGGTTAATGTTTTGCAATTACATTCGTCTCATTAGAATCGAATCAATTCGGTAGAAAGCTAACCAGCAAAATTGTCTAAAATTCTTACTGATTTGCTAAGTGACTAATTCTGGACGAATGGAAATCGAATCTTTGCCAAATTGTAAATTGAAAATTACATTTGCTTTGGGGCAACTCGGCGTATGGGTAATCCGATGAACAACGTTGCCAGCGCTAATAAATTATACGACAAACAGTTGAAACTACGTGACTTGTGAACATGGATATACTCAATATATGATTCACACATACCACACACGATGCTCGTCGGGCAATTTTGATGATATACTGTTGGCTTCCGATTTTATTTGTCAAAAAATAAATACGACTGAAATGGGTTTGCTCCTTTTTACTTGACCATTAGTGTAAACTGTTACGCTTTGACTATTTTTTGTGGCAGATATGAGCGTCATAAATAACGTATACGCCACGTTATTGGTGATTTCGAGCTGACTTGATTTATTCAATAATTTCTGTTTTCATTTTCAATTGTCGCTCTTGCAGCCAAAGACCATCACTTAAATAGCTATTGCATTCATTGTTTAAGCTTAAAACCAACATTCAACATCAAAACATAAACATTTCTGTAAGCAAATATAATCTGTAAAAAATATGATAATACAGGAATTCATTTCAAAGGGATCGACGTCACGTTTCGCATCGGCACAAGATTCACCTGGGACCTAATTTGAATACAAAAGGCGTTGAAACAAAACGAATCATGACGAAGTACCTCGAGGTCAGTGTTAACAACAAAATGGCCAACACAAATGGAAATGGCAGCTGGAGAATTCAGCTGGGAGCAAGCAGCTCTCATCGTTTTTGCGGCAACCTTAAAAGCCGTTTATGGTTGCAATGAAATGGTTCAGCAGAAACAGAACACTATAAATTAATTGTTTCATTGTCAACATTTATTTTAAAGTGTAATTTATTTGACAGCTACAAAAACAAGTAGCAGTTTCAGAAATATATTCATTCAATATAAATTTTAAGTTTATGAGTGTATTCAAACTGACTTTTTATTCATATAAAATCTTCTTTCAATGCATGCCAAATCCTGCAATAGAATGTATTTGAATGTTTGCCAAAGATTGAAAAATGCTGCGTTTGTGAATTTCAATTTTGTTTTAGCTTTCTTTATAAGTTTTCTTTCAGCTTTTCAGTCTGACGTGGATTTATTGATGCCCAAAGACCAATCGCAGTCAAAGGCATTTTACAACAAACTGAAAACATTTGCTAAACGGATTTTCCTTGTGCTTCCGATTGATATATAATCGAATACAGGCACATATTGCTGCCAGAATACATACAATATTCTGTTTGTGTGTCTGCATTTGATTTGGAAACTTTTTTCCATCCTAGTTAAATACAAGTTGGGGAATAAAGAATCAAGATACGCTTAATTTATTGTAAACCAAATTGTTCGCCCATCGTACCCTCTACCGATCTGGTTAAATTTTTTGGTTGCCATCTTTGTTAAATATTTTCTCAAATATGTATCTCTTAAGAATTACATTAAACTTCACTTTAATTTATATCCTAGTCAATCAATGAAAATATCAATATCATTTTCATAGAAAATTCACATATTGCTCATAATTTACTGTAAAAATATCATTGATATGCTTTTTAAAATTGTGTTGATTTTTTTGCAAAGAAATTTATTGGCTTCAATAACAATACGCTGTTATTTGTATTGTTTTTGAGTTACATATTATATCTGTTTCTGTCACTTCATTGTTAACATGACACATTGCCATAATCAGACATGTGCATGTATATATAAGGATGACATTGCAACATTTCTTTTATTTCCTTATCCCTATCACATTGGGTGTCAGTTGCAACTCACCTTTGCAAATGCCTGGATTTTAAAGTTGTCTTTTTATATTCTTTATTCGATTGTTTCTCTTCTTCCGCGCTTAACTTTCTTTAAATTGGAAACTGTTTTTAGTTTTAAACTCATTAAAGCTTTTTCCTGATGAGAATCTCATCTCCTTGCTAAAAAAGAGTTTTAGCTGTGTACATTTTGGCTTAAATGCGCTGTTAAGTAGGCAACGCGTTTTAAGATCCATTACCCAAAAAGTACAAGGGGCTAATAAGTTTGTGACAATATCTGAAACAAGCTTAGTATGACATCTCCGACCTTTAAAATAATAAATATAGTGTTTGATCAGCAACAACATATAGGTACCGGATATCTAACAGTTGATCACAATCAATCAAATAGTAAGTCTTTCCGTTGATAATACTGTTTTCTGGGTCAAACTCGAATTTAAATTGTACTTTTTACAATTTAATGATAATGATAATGATTAAATATTTAATGATTATCAGATAAAATTAACAATGAATTATGAACATTCTCAAATGAAATTAGATGATTGCATGTGATTTTTAATCGACATGTCAGCTATATAAGCATGTGAATCCGATACGCCTGTATTTATCTAAGTTCTACTCTCACAGCATAATGAATTTACTATTGATTGGTATACTATTATATATATCTGTGTTCTGTGCTGGATGGGTAAGTTTACGCGAAAAGGATATCGGAAATTAATAATTTTCGTACAAATAGCGCTATTGGAATTATGAATTGCCTTACGCAAACTGTTCATCGTCGGATGATAATCTGGCGAATGTCAGTGGATCACGGGGAAATGTGGGTGCAGAAGTTTTCGGCTGTAGTTGTTTGGAATTTCGATGCTGATGAGATGACCATGGTGAGTTAGAGGCTCTTTAGAGAATTTTAATGACTATTATAAAACATGTTACGGCAAAGAAGGGGATTACTATCCCCTACCATATAAAGTTCAAAAAATATCGTATTACAAGTTCCTTGATAAATATTATATGCAGTTTTTAAGTTTTCTTACAAATAATTATTTTTTTAATATATTTACTTTTATATATTTTTTAAGTTATAAATGCTTGAGATTCATAGTCAAATAAACTCGATTATAGCCCTTCCCACTTAAAAGCTTGCTATATTTTGAGTATGCAATGATATGTTTTTTTTTAAAGAGTTGGGTACGAGGTCTCTTGGAGTCGAGCACACTAAGCTGAAGCGTTCTTGGCGTTTTAATCTCATTAACACGAACTTAACTTGTAATTGGCTTTTATGTAATGCTGTTTTCTGCAATAGATCTCATCTTCCTCTTGAAACTTGTAATTATGGTAGCAACGATAAATAATAATAGGTAAATCTGTGTTCAAAAATAATTGTTGGCAAGTTAAGTACAATGGAGTGCTGAGGGATGCATTTCGTACTCCAATTTCTGTTTCAGTTGTGAGAGAGTGTAATTAAGTTAATCAATTAGATGATTTATTAGAAATAATCGTAGTGATTATATAATTCACTGTTGAAAAATTTGTGATTATTTAATTATTACGATTAAAAAAAATCAAAAAAATATCTAAAATTATTACGATTATTCAAAATAATCAGAAATAATCAAAAATAATCTTTCTGAGTGTTTCGGATTATTTTTCCTGATTATTTTAGATTTTTTTTAGATTATTTATGACATTTGGTAAAAAACCAAATTATTTTAAATAGCTATACAATATCAATTATTATATAAATAAATTGAATTATATAAATTAATTAAGAAATAATTTAAAAATTTTATATTCTGCAATGATAAACTTAAAAAAGTTGCTAAACAAACCCTTGGGAAATTTAATCTGAGAAGGGGCCAACCCTAGCAGCCTAGTACGAAAAGGTTGATGAACATGCTTAAAAACCTAAATCACACGGATTTCTGTGGCACGGAGAAATTTTCGAAGTGGAATTGCTTTTCTCTGAATTCGCTTTCACTAGTGATATCTGTGGCATACCTGTATGAGTTTTTTTTAATGAAATTTGGACTTGTCAACCGGACAACGTGCAACAGCAATAACTTTTGGGCCATTTGCATCTAACCGATTTTGTCTTCAAGGACCTCCTGTACTTAAATGACATTTCCTACGAAACACTTTTCAGCAGGAAACACAAAAGGCTATAAAATAAAAACTTTTGGATAAACTATAAGCCAATACATATGTATACATATTCAAGCTTGAAAAAGAGTCGCTTATGTCATGCATTTAAAGTATTTACGGTTCTTTTCCCTCCAGATTCACACAAATAATTCTAACTGTCATTTGCAGCAAGCAGAAATATTTCTATTTATTTCTAAACTCTCTGACAATTCCTGATTTTTTTTCTTACTTTAGCACTCAGACATTAATTCATTTATTTTTTGCCTTAAGCCTTGATTGTGATCTCAAAAATTGCAACTTAAAAATGCAGATTGTACATCTTTTGGCTCTCGAGGCAATTTTCAGTACTTTTTTCTAATGTTATCTTTGTTAGCTTTGCATTTTTTTTAATTCTAGTTTTCTTAATAAAGTTGACTAGGTAACTGCTGAACCAAACAGTTTGTATGAGTTCAACATAAAAAGTAAATTTTAAATTCCAATGAATATGAAGAAAATGGAATACGTAATGTTAATAAAGCATATTTCTTGTTAAGTGAACTTTAGTTTAAGAAAAACTAAATAGCTTGTCATAATAAAATATAAATTATTTTTATCAGGCGTGCCATAGAAATTGCAAACGAATTAGAATTCCGCAGAAAGCATTTCCGCACGGAAATTTCCGAGGTGCCACAAAACCTCGAGAGATTTAATGTTTTTTAGCATTTTCACCAACATTTTCGAATAAGGCTGCTAAGGGTTGACACCTTCTCAGATTAAATTACCCAGGGTTTGTTTTGCAACTTTTTTAGGTTTTTTATTTCAGATCATTAAGTTTTTAATTTTTTTCTAATTTAATTTATATAGTCTAATTCATTTAAATTATAATTGACTTTGTTTAGCTACAAAAAATTTAAAAGCAATTGGCGCGACAAAATAAAAGTTACTCGACAACCCTAGCGAGTGGCTGCCATTAGTCTGACAACTCTTCGTAACAAATGTTTTCACAAATTGCACAATAAGTTAAAGGTTTTTTTTGGGTAAAACTTGGTTTACCTCAAAAGAGCTATTTTTTTGAATGCTTAGTTTAAAATACCTTACTTCGAATTCTAACTAAAAAATGTGGCACCATTGTGACTTTTCGTCTACCAAAGTTCAAAAATAGTCAAAATCTAGTGTTTTGCAGGACCGCAGGCCGAACAACTTGGCAAAAATAATTTTTTTTGGGTAAGCGTTCGGAAAAAGTAATATAAGGATTCGATAGAGAATTTTTCGATGATTAAGAATCCAAATGGGATTTTTAGATGAAGCAAAAATTGTGGATAGTACAACCTTTTAAGGTTGACCCATTTAAATTTAAAGAACACTAGATTTTGACTATTTTTGAACTTACATTGTATACATTGTAAGTAGCCAAATTGATAGCTGTGCATCTTTGCAATCTAATGACTGGTAATAATTTGATAGCAATGGCAAAAGGGAAGATACATATGTGAACAATGAAGTCTACAATATTATTAGCATTTCCATTTGGCATACAACTTGTCCCCTGTCAATTGAATTAGGCACTGACATTGATTTGAATCCCTCGTTCTGCTTACCAAACGTGCATTCAATTGAGTATCAGACTTAAATGGCATTTTACAGAAGTCAATTTCCTGCCCCTCAGGTGTTTCTAATTTTGGATCAATTTCAATTTGGAGCACTCAAATTTGTTGTACAATTCTTAGCCAACTTTTACTGAAGCCAAATGCATAAATAGTTTGTTTTGTTTGTTTTTGACTGGCCAACCCACGTTCAGGTTCATATTTGAAGGGGAAAAGTTTTCATACCTCCAGCTATTTTCACAACTTATGATGTTTTTATACCCTACGCCGTAATTCAATGAAAATAACGAGTATTATAACTTTGTGCAAGGGAATGTAATATATAAAAAAGAATTCCCCTCTTAAATTTTATGCTTTCTTATTTACCTTGAAACTTGCATTACAAATGAATTATAAATATTCAAGAACGCATAAAATATTATGTTTTAATGAGAATGTATCCCACAGATACCACGTAATACAGAGTACCTCGAGGTCAAAAACCGCAACTTGACTGCAACGTTGTTACGTGTTTTTGCTTGATACTTAAGGGCTTAAAAAAGTTTTTCAACGGAAATTTGATTGAAAAATACTTGTTTCTTCGACTTTTAATTGTTATCTTCTGTGGAATTTGATAACAATATACTTACTAGTTTATAAAATTTGAATGGATGCCAATTTAGGACAGAAAAGATCTTTAATAATTGTTACTCTGTTAAAGAGTTTTAAATGTTCACTGTAATGTTCATGTAAAAACAGTTGCTTAAACTCACGGAAAGACTTTTAAAATAATGTTTATAATTCTTGAGTTGCTGAATTAATTTTTGCATTTTTTTAATTTTTGCACAACTCAGCTGCTAAAACAGCTATACTTGGATAAAATATAATATATTTGAATTAAAATTAGCAGACTTAAAAAATTGTTTAAAATACATATTGTTTTTTTTTTTTTAAGAATGTATTTTACTTTGTATTTAAATTTCGCAACAAAATTTGTGATATTTAAAACGAGACATAATATCTTTAAAAGGGTTGACCTTACATACAGGGGTGGTCAAAAGTATTTTCACTTAAAGTTAATTGTACTCGTAATTTGAACTTACTTCATGTAAAGTTTGGTATCAATGGAAAGGACTTTTGAATTGCTTTCAATTGATACAAAAATTTGGTTAACCCATTAAGTACCCATTGATAAATTTAAGTTTTTGTAAAAGTCAATTTTTTTGACTTTTTTCCTGGGTCTCAAACAAAAAATGTTTTGATGCAACCTTTCCTTTGAACCTTTCCATTGATACCAAACTTTACATGAAGTAAGTTCAAATTACGAGTACAATTAACTTTAAGTGTTGTGAAAATACTTTTGACCACCCCTGTATATTATTTATAAAGCGAAAGGAAGACACACATTAAAATATGCATGTCTTCACCTAGAGTAGCATCTTCAAAACCAAGCTTAAGTTGTGTAAAATGGCAGTTAAAATGAAGGAGCTCAATGCATAACAATGAATGGCAAAAAAGCGGCAGACAATGCTTTGAGCTTCAAACTATTTCAAAGGAACTTAAGTATTTGGTAAGGTGCATGTGATTGGCAGGTTGGCAAAGTACCGAATAAGGCTCGTATGATTCTGCATTTATCTAAATGCAAAGTGCATATAAGTGACAAAGCAGAATAGCAAAAGAGGATAACAAACACAAGTACGATAAAGCACGCGTCACCCATTTTTATTCTTTTTGTTTGTTTGTTGTTTATGTTTTTTTGTTGCAGTTGCTGATGTTGACACGTCCGCATCATTAATCAGTTGGCAGCTTTGGCCTGTAACAGTTGGTAACAGCGTTAAATGCGCAAGCAATTTCCCGAGTTGAATTTTAATTTCCACTTTTTATTGTATTTAAGTTGTTTAATTTATCAATTTATCAATTAATCGAAATTAATTTTACTTTTTTTATTTACTCATTTCCGTTGTAACTGTTCGTAAAATTTAAAAATTGATGCAACTTTGTCTTCCGGTTGCAATGGTCCGCACAAATCGGTTTATCACCGGCTTCTGGCGGCTCTAACAGCAAGCAGCTCCCACTGCGCTGCCGTTTCGATATCGAAACTGATTTTGTATGCAAGTGTGGGTGTGTGTGTGCTCGCGTATGTGCTGCCGGCATTTTGTCAGTTGCATTGGTATTCGAAAACAGCTGTTCGAGGCTCTTTCGAGAAAACATTGCACGACTAGCTTCGTGTGGGAGGATTTTGGGTGGGTTTTGTTTATGCTATTTTGATAAGAGTATAAAGGTCAGAAAGTCTATTGCTGATAAGAGTATGAGCTCGAGTTGTGAATATTTGATGTAAAATTAATAACACTAAGAGTTAAGAGAGATCTGATCCAAGAAAATTACTTGCTATTAATTAATGTTAATGTGACAGTAATGTTAGAAACCATAATTTGGAGTAAAGTTCCACTTTTATTGTTTATTGAAGGCATATTGGTTATTGCATCACACTATCTATCTAGCTAAATTGTGGCTTTTATCGAGATTGATTGGAAAAAAGACGATATTTGGTGTTTAAATAGCCAATTTGGCAATGTGACATATCTGTAAAAAATTACATTCTTTGAAATAAAGGACTTAGTGGTGCTACTTCAAATATTTGTTTAAGAAACTTGTTTCATTTTTTTAATAGTAGCTATTAGAAAATAAAGGGTTTGGCTTCAAATATAAGATTGCCCGATAAAGAGTTAAATCAACTTTTATCTCTTTTAAATTTAATATTAAAAAACTTAATTTATGAACTTAATGATTAGATATTAATTAGAGTTAGACTAAATTTATTGCACAAAGTGCAATTATTACGCCTGCACAATGTTATCAGTTGAAGCGCTTTGAAAGCACATAAAGTGCAATTGGTTGTTGTCATTGCTAAGTCGAAAGTGTTGTTGAACATTTTTTTAACAGTGCGCTGTTAGCTATAGCTGTTAGTTGTAGCCTAGGCAGATTTGGTGTCTGTTAACAAACAATATGACTTGACGGTGTACTTACTTGAGTGTTTATTGCCAATTTCACGGCGCATTTCCTCTGATCGGTTTGTAACATTCGACTCCAGCGGATATTGGGCAAAAGTCATGTTCTCATTGCGCATTTGCTTGCCGAGGGACTTCATCATGAGGAAACACGTGTGCAAACCTGCCACACTCCGCTGACCATCGCGTTCGTAGTAGAATATGGAATGGGTCCAGTTGTGTCTGGGTTATAAAAGAGTCTACAATTATTGGGAAGTGATTAAAATATGATTTTGTACATACTGTTTCATTACATTGATGGTCAACTCGGATATGGACTCAAAGCTTAACATTCCCGTGCGGAGTAGCATATAAAACTCATCACCACAATCCGTTTTCTTCTGCTCAAAGTCATAGGTGGAGCCACCCACTGTGATAAGGGGGGTTCCCTGGCTATTGAAGTACTTGGTAATGCGACTGACAGCAGCTGAAAGTTGAGATTAAGCATCGAATGCTTGATATGCACGAGAAACTCACCTAATGAATAGTCGCAGACTGGTCCAAAAATGACCTGTGCACATTGCTTGATGATGCCGTCCATGGCTCGGATAACGCCCAGCGAGGCATCGCATTTCGTGTCATGGGCCAGCCAGTGAAAGTCTATGTAGGATGGTATCAGTGCCGTGGCCCGTATCTGTTGCTCTGCCACCTTCAGAATGGGCAGCACACGCTGCAAAGATGCCTCGTATCCGTCATCGTTAGGGAGCAGCACCAGAGCCCGAATGGAACAGTTTCCCCCACTTGCATCGCAAATGGCCTCGCAATCTCGGGCCGGCTCGTCACGACACTTGGCCTGACAGCTAGCCATACATAGCAGGCATAGCACCAAAGATATCTGCCTCCTCATATCTGCATTACTTACACCTGAACAATGCCATTGACCGTCTCTGTGATGCAATGTGCCATCCGCAATAGTTTCAAGAGATTTACAAATTCGCAATTTAGCAGATGCTGCGTCATTTAGTAAATTCACTTGCTTCTCTGCTCTGATTTGCCTCATTTGCTTTGGCATTAATGCCCTCGACTTTGTGTTTGTCCTTAAACAGACTCTCCACCTGTTTGACTTCTCGCTAACCACTTTGATTTGATTGTGCAAAGCAGCCACCGACTAATTAAATTGCATTGATTGCTCGGATAATAGAAACGATAGCGAGTTTCGTTGCATGATGTCGCTAAAAAAAAATTTAAAAGACATTTTTATCGGTTATTCACTCGTTCACACAGTTATAACGAGTACAGAGTATAAAAAATGAGACTCAAACCTTTAAGATAACTTTAGGCACCCAGAATGTAACAGCTTAAGCTTATTTAATTTTAAACTTAATTGTTAATTTATCATGCTAAATTTATATAAATATTTGTCACTTATTAACGTCAAGTTTAGGGACAAGGCTAATAAAAAAAACTAGTGCATTTCACTTTCCATTAGTCCTCGCTTCATAATATATTTTTATTATCTTTTGTCTCCTATAATTATTGTTGAAGTGAAGACGGTGCTATCTTTATGACGTGGCTTAATGTGTAATTATTATTTTTCTTTTTCATTTTTAGCTCCTATAATAAAAGCTGTGTGACTACTTTGTAATTATTTATTCGATGGTATCATTGAAAACAAATGGAATAGTAATAAAAACTAATCGTTTGTTGAACTATGAAGTTAAATTTAGAAGTGCTTTTAAAAATATTGCAAATTTTATTGAACATATGAAGCGAAAGTAGTCATTTTTTTGATGTTTGTACAAATTATTCTAAAATAAACGCAAAATTACGCTCGAAGTACGACAATTTCAAGAACGGTACAATGTCTAGGCTTCCATCTGATGAACAATTTTACTTAAAAGAGGAATTGGCCTAGTGAATCTTTCCTACAACGATATGTTAACTGGACAGTATTTAAATTGTTTGCCAAATTCCATTAAGTCGCTGTGCCTAAATGGCTGTAATAAATTGAAGCTGAAATGTTAAGCAGGCTACCACTGCTTGAGGAATTGCAGCTACCGCTGCTTATTGATTATGGCATTAGCTCAGAAACCCAGCAGCTAAAACATTTTTGTTTTGTTTTTTGTCTATTAAATTATGTGCTTTCAATTTAGATATGTATATATTAAAAAAAACTTAAAAATATAATGTAATTCGGTATTTATACTTTAAGATGTGTGTTAAGACCGATCTGTTACTACATCTACACTGAAAACTACATAATAAAATGCGTCGAATATCAAGAGCTTAAAAAAGGCCTTAAAAAAGTCAAATTTATCTCTTAATTATTGCAAGAAACTTCTTTATTAGCGTAGACTGTCCAATACCATTAGACCATTAGAAAAAAAAACCCTAGGTAAAACAAATTGCTTGATAAGTTAAACATTTAAGATATATATTGTCAGTTTGCCACTTTATTTACCATTCACAATGGCCCATATTTCCAAATCTTTCTACACACATGTACATATCAATAGAATAATTGTACATACATGCATTTATTGCTTAAGTGACGTATATAATTTTATGGCCCTTTATAAATGTGATAGGTGATTCACGGTGGAAATGGAAAAGACAAACATATTTTGTTTTGTTTTTCTGCATTTGCTGTGAAGTTCACACAATCAAAGATAAGAGAGAGTCAATTGTATATAAAAATTTCACTGGAAATATAATATATTGAATAATGTTATTTATTGATAAGGTGTCAATGGAATAACACGTTTTCCATGAAAATTCAATGCACCCTAAAAATACCGCTAAAGTATTTCAAGTATTATTTGTTTTATACATAAATACAATTCTATATCTCTTCGCTTTTCTTGCTTAATGAATTTGGTTAAGGTACATGGCATAAAGATATTTTTGGATGCTTTGAAAGCCTCTGACAACCTGTCAATGTACGAAAATTGAGGTGTCATTTGCTTTAAAAACAACTACCTATAAATAAAAAATCAAATTCAAGAGTCAAAATATCTACATGCTATTTTATAAATAATTACCTACACTGATTTCTAATCTTATCGGGCCACCAACAAGTTTTCAAAACTACAACTCATGAAATGCATATAAGAGTATGATACGTTCGGTTTAATATTATCCACAAAAAAGAAAACGTAAAGTTAAATGATTCTTTATAAGTATTTCCAAGTCAACAAATATATAAAATGATCGGCTATAATTATTTGACGTTTTTAATTGTCTCTGAATTCGGCCGAAATGCTTTATCAAATAAAAGAGTTGAACAAATTTTTGATTGTATTGACACAGAGTAATAAAAATTAGAGACCTGGTGCTCTTAAAAGACATGCAGGTTAAAAATCGAAGAGAAATTTGAACAGAACACTACGAAACTTTGGGGAATGGGAATATAAATTGCTGAGCTTAAATACCAGAATCAGATGTGAAGTCAGGCGCCAGAGCCAAAAACTGATAGAGGTGTCGTAGCCCAACTGTAATTAATAAGAATTCATCACAAGCATTTGACAGTGCAAATAACGAAATAGGAAAAGGTTATTGCAATCTAAAGACCGAAACGCCATTGATACCAAATATCAAAACTGTTTTGGGTCATGTGCCTCATTCATATCAGCACAATGGTTGAACGATTGAGTACCCTTCACAATGACATGGCAAACATCAACAATATTATAAGACAGCCAACATCAATCATACGGAAGCGTGTTATTTGCATTACCAATTCACTTTGCCCACTACGTAAAAGGATTCTAATGCTCAACTCGAAGATACCTAGTAAATTTCAGTTTAGAACAAAGCCAGATTTTTTATTTAAATTTTGTCACTTTTATCAAAAATTTTAGAACTTTCTTAGAAAATAATTTTCATAAGTAACACGATTATATATTTAGAACATTTTTGAAATTAAATTTAAAACGTTTAATATCTTCTTTTTGAAATTTATTACCCTATTTAAATAATAAATGTGTAGTTTTATTTATCTGCCAGCACAACCTTTATACCTATTGTATCTAGGTAGGTTTGGCAAATACCAACAAAGTTGCAGCTATAAATAGCCCAACGAGGTAGTCTCATTAAAAAAAGTGGAAAATTGAAATCAAATAAATTAATAACAAATTGGCTGGAACATCGAAACGCTTATCAGTTGGCAAACGTCAATTTATTTTTAGGCCGTTAACAAAATTAAATAGCTGCTGATTGATTAAGATCGGCAAAAATGACAGTGGGCCACTCAGGCGACTTTGCTTTCGACTCCCCTTAACGAACTGCAGTCCGGTCGAATCAATCATGTTTACCCCTGGCTATATGAGTAGATAGTATTCATACATATGTATGTATGCAGATAAATACATATTTATAGTGTACAGTGTGGGTACTTCAACATTTGCCTGCCTGGCCATAAGCCAGCCAACCCAAAGCTGGCACTCAGACACCTGGACACATGTGCACAATTTGTGCGGTTGCTGGTAATACGCAACATACTATATTTGTGACAAATGCCGAATGTGTACGAGTATTAAATATAAAGTGGAATGCATTTAGCCTCGTGTTGTGCTCGTATTTACGGTGCTTTGTTGGACTTACTCATAATTTGTGTTTTTATCAAGCACTCAACTTGTACTCTTAATACTAACAAATGCGAACTATGACAATTGCGAATGGTGAATTTACTTGTGGTATTGTGTGGCTTTGTTGTGGATAAGACAAAAACATATGTATTCTAATATATTAACAAGATCCCGACATATCAGAAGATACCAGGCTAAGGTCAGGGCTCCTGGCATTGAAGCACTTGAATAATGATATCAAGTTTTCTATTTATAAACTTGCCACTTAATTAATGGCAATGATTAGCTAAGTAGCACTTATTACATAAAATGTTGAAGTGGAGGTGAAACAACCTAGTCAAAAATCCAGACACTTTTCTAGCTATTTATCGAGTTTGAAAACCTTTGAAGCAATTGGTAAATACACATTTACTACGCTCAAAGACAAAGTGTCTAGTTACACCTATTTATAGGCATTTGTTTATTTTTAGTTTGCAATCAATGAGCCTTGTCGGCTGATAAGATTATTAAAAGTCCACAAATTTGTGAGAGTGCATTGGGTAAACTCATAATATATTAGATATCAAGTTTCGATGGTTCAACCGAGGTTGAAACATTGCTGAAACTTAAATAAATCACCGTCTCATTAAGTACGTGTATATGGTTTCCGTTTAACTAATTGCTTTTAAATCCAGTAATTTGCATGCAACTTAAATTTCCATTCATCATGAGCAAAATCAATAAATTCCGACTTTGCCACAGCTAAAATTATATTATTTATGAATTTTTAATACACGCATAACTTGACTTAAGCCACGATATCAATAAGAGATAGAAATATTCACAAATTTATTTCGAACTATTTTTGGGGAATGGCAAAGAGCTCCTAATAAAATATCCACAAAAAAGGCAATATCCGCTTTGGTCTTTGCCAAAAATTACAAAATTGCCAAAGCGTTAAAAATTTGAGTTTTATTTCACGCACCGTGCATTGCAGTTTAAAAGAAATTTAAATCAAGATGTGCGAATCATGGCACAATTTAAAGTGAGGGCAGTTAAAAAGGCAAAAGACTGAAAATGGAGCAAGTTGGCCATATTTATTATAAATTGTTTGGTTATTTTTACAAACTGCTTTGGTTCACATTTGTTTTAATAATCTTAAAGGTTTCACATTTTAATTATGCATTGTAGGCATGCATTTAATATTTTTTATAATTATAAATTTATTCAGATATTGCCTCTTTTATAGAAATTAAGTTTATCCTGTTTGGGGCATTCATTAATTGTCATAAAAATTAAAAAAAAACAGATCAACGCAGAGATTGCGGAAACCGCGTAAAATAATGTGCTGACATAAAAGTAAGACTGATACTGTCTAAAGTGTCTACTACCAAATACCCTGTTCCAGAGCTCCGATACTTTACTTATCAAGCGCCAAGTGTCGTTTGCCCTGAATACTGATTAGTTAGTATACCCTTTGTTGTCCACTTCATTTGGCATAAGATATAAGCAATTTAATATGCAAATTGTCAACCGGGCGCAGCATGCGTGACCGTTAGTTTCGATTAAATAGCTTTACTTAAATTGGTTAGCATTAAATACTGCATGCAGACTATCAAAGCAGATTAAGCCTGTGTTTATATATGAATTTTATTTATACAATGCTTGGAGAACTTAAGAGGAGCAAGCATTAATGTTGTAAGCCAATAAATACGATAAAACATTTTAACTTCTTTAATCGCCTAAGTACTGTCGATTAGTTCGATTTATAACTTGAAAGTATTGCCATTTTAACTGAACATCAACGTATTATAAATAACTTGTTGGTCCATTGGGTAATTAAAGTTGCATTACATTTTCATCGATTTCTTTAAGTTAATTTCTGCATCGTCAAAGTACTTAAATTTTGTGGTTAACAGAACCTTGCGTTTAATGTGTTAAATGAATTGAGTTGTCATTATATAGCCAAAGGCATTACACAAAAGCAGTGCTTAGATTTCTAAAGTTAATCCACATGTTGCGGGTGGATTCATATGTATGTGTGTGTCTTCAATAGGTGTTAACCGCAAACATTTTCATTGGCTATCCTTTGCAAATATTTGTATTTGTATTTGGCTGCCGATAGTGGCAATTGTTTATTTTTTGTCTACGTGTCAGCTGGCACGACTACTCAAATGTAAGTATATTCTCGCCTGCAGTTACATTTTTTGCTTTTTGGCTTGTTGTAAATGCGTGGAGTTTAAAGTACTGTATGAAAATCCAAATCATTTATTATGTTGCCAGAAACAGAAAGTACTTAAGTCCAGTCAGCAGAATGCGTGGTCTGCCAGCAAAACAGTGCACCACAGCATTATGCATACGCACTGTGAGTAAATGGAGGGGGCTTGAGTGTTCGAATATTTTAGTGCATACTTCTGTGGGTTTCCTAGATGTCACAACCCATTTCGTTGGCAAACAGAGTTTAAAAATGTATGTTAAGCAGTTAAGTATAAAAGCCAACGATAACTCAAACTGACACTGTTGTGCTTGCAAAAGCAGCAGCTCTTCTCGAACCCATTGAGCAATTTGAAAAGTTGCTAAAGCAATTAATAATATGAGTATAGAATTTCTCTCTACTAAATACAGAGAGTGTCATTAGCAAAAGAAAATGAAATATGCGGAGAATTGATTTATTTTTTGCCATGGTTTGTGGATGCTTGAATAAACACAAATATAAGAAAACGTAGAAAGATACAGATAAGCTGACTTCAAAATAGTTAGAAAGCATCTTATATTTTGATAGTCTTGAAAATACCAGAAACGCAAAATCTTTTTAAGCATTTTATTTTTTCATATTTTATCATAACGGATATTTGACATCTTTAATGGAGTCAACTTCAAGATGCATAAAAAATAAATGCTTTGTCAACCCACAAGTTAACAACTCAATACTAAAGGACGCAAGAGTTGATACCAAGCAGCAAGGCCTTTATGAGATGTGAGATGGTTGGGATCACAATAGACACACAGATGGGCGAACTTAAACATGACCTCTGTATGGAAGTGTGTGCATGTATTTATTTACTATCTCACTCTAGGGAGGTCAGAATTGCACCACAAGAGAAGCGCAATCTGGCTTATATTGAATTTAAAGAAACAGTTTTCAGCTCGCATAAATGCCTTCGAGTAAATGCAAAGAACACAAGAATTTAATTCTCTGTCAAAGAATTTTTTGAAATATGTATGTTTGGCCGACCATAAACTCTATTGACAAGCCAATAAAGTCTTTGAATTCTTTACGAGTATGACAGGAGCTTACCTCTTTGGCATAAGACGGTTGTGGTTTTTGTGCACCCAATAATACTTTCAACGGCTTCGAGACTCTTTTATGTACTCATGAGTACACATATATAATATTTACGTCACGCACTTGTTTATGGATAGAAACCTTTAAATGTTCTCATTCATACAATTTTGTAGCACTTCAATTTGAAACAATAATCTATTTTTATTGATGATTTAACAATCTGCAGTCCATTAACTAACTTATTGTGCCTCCTCAAGAGTTCATAAAATACAAATAAAATACTGATATGCGTGCATTGAAATCAGTCCACAACAATTCTCACAATCTCAAGTTCCCGAAATTATATTCGCGGCGCTTTTTTCTTGACAACTTTAGCGAACTTTCCGCCGCGGTCTTAACCCGAAACGCGCGCTTTCCGTTAAACTGTTACTTTGTGACTATTATTGGCCAACTATTGAAAAGCTCAGCGGCACTTTTACTAACCGACTAACGTTCGCATTTCACCAACGCAAAGAACTCAACAATGGGCCATGTTAGTGATAAGAAAGCACTCCGATAACAAGTAACCGTCTCTGTTAATAATTGCGCATTTAACAGAGATGCTGTTAAGTGCTCTCTGTTAAGCGTGTGTTATCTGCCTGTCGCTGATAGGTTTATTGTTGACACTAGAAACGCCTACTGCCCTTTAATTCCAAATATTTTTTAATTTAATTAATTACTGATGATTTGCTAGTCGATAGTCCTCTTAAAAGTATACAAAATTCAAAAGTATTTAAGTCTATAAACTAAAAAATAATAATAATTTTAAACTAATCTCTAGAGCAGCGTTCAGAAAAACATGAAATGGGTCAAACGATTAAGCAAAGTTTTATTAAAGCCAACATTGTTAAATAATATATCTGGTTGTTGTTACTTACAAAATTCTTTGCAATATTATGTATGTCTGGGGTGCCCAAAACTGCCTTATGGATGTGCACGCACCAATGTAATACCAATTTTTTTATTTCAATGTGTACACCGAAAAAGAAAAGAGGAACATTTTTCTTCAAACAACACACGCATCACACGTTTCACAACGAAGTGAAGTTTTTCTCTTTCAGTGTACACCAAACGATAAGACAACAACAAAATACATTCGGATTAGCAAAAGCAAAACGACGCAATGCAATTGTTTTTGTTTTGCCAGCAACGAAAGTTGACGAAAAGCGGACAATGCAAAATTTGTTCTTGTTTTTCCGCAACGAAAGTTGACGGAAAGCGGAATCGGCAAAATTTGTTTGTGTAATTTGCAATGTGTGCAAGAAGCTTACCCATGTGTATTCTCACTTGCTTCCCATATCCTATGTGCAATACAATAACAAATGAGCGCTGTGTGCATAGGCGATGGGCATCCCTGATGTATGTAAATTCTATTCAGGTAATGACGGCAATATTTGTAAATAACAACAGCTAGAAAACTTAACTGAGTATTTGGTTTTGAATTCAACCTTATACAGTCCCCGGCATAAGTATTTTGGCACCTTTTAAAACTTTAACTAACTAGAACTAACTAGTTCTAGCCAAATTTCGAACTTACTTCATGTAAAGTTTGGTATCAATGGAAAGGTCTTTTGAATTCCTTTCGAATGATGCAATACTTTTCTTAACCCATTGAAATTTTCGACTTTTTGTAAACGTCTAATTTTTCAACTTTTTTCCTCGATTTTTTAAAAACATTGTTCTGATGCAGAAAGTTTCTCTAAACAAAGTTTTTGAAATATCTCTTCGCTAGTATTTTTTATAATTTTTTGAAAATGGCGAAAAAGGCCCTTTTTGCATGAAAATGAGGAAAAAGTGCCGTTTTCGCCATTTTCAAAATATTATTAAAAATACTAGCGAAGAGATATTTCAAAAATTTTTTTTGCAGTTACTATTTAAATTGTTTAGAGAAACTTTCTGCATCAAAACATTTTTTTTAAAAAATCGAGGAAAAAAGTTGAAAAATTAGACGTTTACAAAAAGTCGAAAATTTCAATGGGTTTCTAATGGGTTAAGAAAAGTATTGCATCATTCGAAAGGAATTCAAAAGATCTTTCCATTGATACCAAACTTTACATGAAGTAAGTTCGAAATTTGGCTAGAACTAACTTTAAAGCGTGCCAAAATACTTATGCCGGGGACTGTATATGTAAATATCTAAGCACCAAAACCATAAGATTCGTTACCATTCAGAAATTATATTATAAAGCATACCTGTTAAATAATGATTAGTAATCATAATAATTAGTAATTAGATTATTTTTGTTTAAAAATCGAACTAATGATTAAATTACGATTATTTTGGGTTTTGCTTAATTATTTAATGATTACGATTAGAAAAAATTAAAAAAAATATCTAAAATTATTACAATTATTCAAAAATAATCAGAAAAAATCAAAAATAATCTTTCTGAGTATTTGGTAATATTTTTGATTATTTCTGATTATTTTCGATTTTTTTTTTGATTATTTATGATTGTAAAAACTTAAAATAATTGGTTTTTTTTACCAAATAGTCGGTAAAAAACCAAATTATTTTAAATTTTAACAATAAAAGTAGCCAAAGGTTTTTACTATAGTGGCTTTTTGTGCTGTCTAAAGTAGTTAGGCAGGAGGCGGCTAGAATATTTCCGTAGCTCACTAGTTAGAGTTGCTGACCTGTTATACTATAAATTTTGAAAGTTTAAGTTTGATTCCCCTGTTGTGTTAGAACTGTTACAAAATCAACTTTGAAGAATTATTTTGTGTAAAAAGAGAATTTATTTTAGTGGATTTTCTGAATAATCGAAATGTTTCATAATATTTGGTAAGTATTGATGGCTACTTTTATTGCGAAAATTTAAAATAATTAGATTTTTTATTAACTAGACATAAATAATCTTAAAAAATCTTAAATAATCAGAAATATCCAAAATACTCAGAAAGATTATTTTTGATAATTTTTTATTTTTTCTGATTATTTTGAATAACCTTAAGAATTTTAGATTTTTTTTTATTTTTTATAATCGTTATCATTAAATAATCACAAACTTTTCAACAGTGAATTATATAATCACTACGATTATTTCTAATAAATAATCTGATTGATTAGTAATTCTAACGAAATTTAACACGTATGGTATAAAATAACTTACTTCTTTTCTGAAAATTGCTTTTAAGTATGTTTTTTGAATTGTGATGCACTCGTATGCGCAATATCAGCTTATACATATTACGCATACGCCATGTATTGTTCGTTTAATTACTAAAAAATGTTAGCGCATTATGCTCTTGAAGAGCCGCTGACGCTTTTTTTACAGACTAGTTATTAAATAGCACTTTAACACTCAGGCATTTAATTACTCACATTTTTTGTTTCAGCAGCTAAAAATGCAGTCTATTGTGATTTTGTTTTTGATAATATTGTCTGTCTTCTGGCCAGTGCTTTTTAAATGAGATAAAGTGTATGACAGGTATGACTTTATTATGATATTATCACTTAATATTTACACAGGGTATCTTCAAGTCAACTCCAACCCAAACTTTATACTACAGCTTTCCAATTTGTCTAGCGGAAAATCTGCTTATGTGCTTGTGTCTGTTCTGGAATATGACAGGAAATGGCTTTAGAGTGCGGCTGGCTCTTATTCATAATGTGCATTTAGATGCTCTTTATGCCGAAACATACAAACGTCAAGAAGCATAAACGAGATGCATTTAACAAGTACAAGAAGCTTTTAAGCTTGCACAACAAGTTTGTGTCCATTTTACTCCTTTTTTTTGGTTTTTTACTGATTGAATTTTTGAGAGTGAGAAGAATATTTTAATTGCCATTGTTTTAGACAGCAAGGCGGCAGAGGTGTGGCACTCTTTTAAAAATTATAATTTTTAAATTTAATTTTAAGGCATTTGGGTCTTATTTCTTTAAGAAACAATTGCTCTTCTAATCAGATGTTGATAATTATTGAAAATCGATTATAATCGGTTTACTATGTTGTATCCGTTGCATACTTTGAAGATTCAACAAGATTTTGTTTGCATACTTACTTCTATCTATGCATACATACATACGTACTTTAATTTCCTAAAGAAATTCATTTTAAAACGAGAGTTTCACTATTAAAATGCTTTAAATGCTGGCTTGATTAAGAAAATATATTAAAATGAATATTTAAATAAATAATAATAAATATTTATCAGAAGCTATATTAGTTCAAATGATTATGATTTTAAACAAGTTAATAATAGATGTCAAAAATGATACATTTTATTTACGGCTACAAGCGATTTCTTTATTTTGTATTTATTATTATTAAGTGCTTAAGGCTGACAATGGGTTAAAGCTTTACAGAGCAATGTGCGATTATGTTAGTGTACTGTGTGTATGTGTGTGCCTGGACATTTACTCATAAATACAAAATGAAAATAGCTAACATTTATCATTAATCATTTACTTAAAACTACATAAGCCGTGCCTTGCATCATTGAGCTACATTCTCTGATTCCCGTTCCCGTCTCTGTCTGCAGCTCCTTAAACGGCGTCACCGTCATCGTTAATGGCCTTGAAGATGATCTCGTAGACATGATCGATCAGTTTTTCCCACGCTTGTGCTTGGCTCTCGTTCAGATTGCAGGCGGCGGTGAGAACTTCCAGAATAACCTCCTTGAGTTGCTGTTGAATATGATTTTGAATTAAATTGATAATGCGAATATTTTGAATATTCAGTTTCAGGTATTTACATTATACGATTCCTTGGATATTTTACGCGGTATGTGGCTGGTAGCCACCTTGGTCCAGATCTCATCCAGCTTCTCCAGATCACCATCCTGACCGAGCACCTGAATGGACTCGTCGAACACGCGAATAATGCGACCGGCATGTGCCCGGAAGCGTGAATTGGTCTGCAGATCAAATAAAAGTAGTTTAGATATAGATTTTAGTCTTGAACTCGTTTTGAGCTTACGGCTAGTTCGGCCAAGGGCACATCACGGAATGGAAATTTATCCAAGTTGGACGGATAACGATTGAAGTATGTTGTCAGTATTGCAGCCCCCGAATCGGTTGGTGTCGCCACGGGTATTTCCCAGGTCTTCTTGATCACTTGCACCTCATCGCTGTTCATGTTTTCGGTTGAAATACTCGTCTGCTTCTGCTGCTTAGCTGCTCTTCAAAATATAGCCTCAGTTTTGGGTCTTAAGCTGCAAAATTTAGAGAATTTTAAAGACATTAACTTTTGTACATATATACTATTATTTTTACTCTCTCTCTATATTTTTTTTTCATCCTCTCTCCCTTTCCTCTCACTGAGTGTCTGCCATTCAGAGGCAATTAAGATTGACAGTTTTACATTGCAATTGTCAGTTGCGATTCGCATTGTTGATGGGCCCGGCAAACAATGCGCGCTCACTCGAGAGCAACGCTCACAGCAATTGAAAATCAAAACAACAACAGTGGCTTTTATAAATGCGCGCACACCACGTGCTTAAAGTCAATGCCTTCGCCATGACAACAACAACATTGATGCACAAATTAATCCATACACACGTATGTACTATATACATATATGTACCTATGTCAATTAGCTGAACACCCAGGTGGTAACCAACCCCACCCCCATCATCCATAACGACATCATCATAATCCGCTTAGATTGTATGCATGGTAAACTTGTCGGATTTGGGGATTATCACATAACTTCTTACATTATAATCAGGGATTAACCGAAACCGTAACCTTTAACCGGTTAAAACCGAAAATATATTTTCACCTTAATCGGAGAACGATAACACATTCGAACTTGCATTAAAACCTGAAAAAACAGTGTTTTTAGACTGATTATACATTTTTCGATGTTTTTTCATGTTTCGATGCAAGTTTGAATGTGTTATTATACTCCGATTGAGGACCAAATAAACGCATACGGGCTAGGCGTTTAAAAATAACGACTTTGAAAAAATAAGGGACACCCTAATGTACATACCCAAAGTATAAACATACAGTACGAAAAGTATTTAACTGTTTTGACAGGGAAAAAAATTGTCGTGTGTATAAAGGGTATATTGGTTTTGTCAAATGTAGGCTGAAGGAGTCATGTTAGAGCTTATAAAGTAAATTTTTTTATTTTTTTAAATAGATAAAAAGTGTGCATGAAACAGTGAGAAAGTAATGCTCTTTAGGTATTATTGGAAAAAAAAATGGTTTTTGTTGTGAGCCGAAAACATACCGGTATCGGTTTTATTCCCTGATTATAACACTCCCTATATATGAAGGACTATGTAAGCGTTGATAATAGTTAAATAAAGGACATGTTCCATTTTTCAAGGTTTAATTATGGAAACACTTAACAGACTGCATGGTATTTTGACGAAAAATGCATTAAAATAAATAATAAAAAAAATGTATATTAAGATCTACGCAATATGATCACAGTATGAATAATTTAGCTGGAATATTCAATAAGATTTGAGTCCATCCAAAATCTACAGACATTATATTTTATGAATAGCTGCCATTCCCCTCCGCCTTTATGGTCGTTCATCCCAATAAGTAATTGTTGTGATTCGCTCTCGTATGCACAAATGTTGGGTGCCACTTGTCCATCATTGTGGACAATTCTCATTCTCCGCGAGAATAGTTAGTAGAGAATAAAGATTGACAAAGAGAGCTTAGCAATGAGTTCCCATCCGGAAAACGAAAATGTAAACAGTAAGAGCAAAAAGAAAAGTGATGGAAGCTCACCGAAAATGAAAGCAAACAAATGTAATGGATTAACTAATTTATTTCAAATTATCACAGTGTAAGATTGTAAAAGAATTGCAAGAATCATATGCAAAACGAAGAAAATTTGAGATAGCCAAAATTCAAAATTTAACTTGAAATATTTGAATACTTCAATTGCTGCTCATTTGAATACAAATAATAATCATTATTAAATTCTCGAAAATACATTAATATTTATGAAGAGAACTTTTTAGGAGAACTTTTGTGAATAATAAGACAAAGTGCTTTAGCATAGCATAACGATATAGGATTTTGCCTTCTTGTTTCTTGATTTAATGACAAAAGCACTTAAGCAACAACAACAGCAACAACAATGGCAAAAGGAAAAATTCAAAACGGCAACAGCAAAAGTAAACTGAAAGTTTATTAAAAATTTACAAGCTGACAGACCAACCGCAGGCAACAAGACACATACTCACAGACATAGAGAGAGACAGAGAGATAGAGAGAGACAGAGAGAGAGAGAGAGAGAGAGAGAGAGAGAGAGAGAGATAGAGAGAAAGATGAGGAAAAATAACAAACAGATAGCATAACAGTGAAATGAACTCAAGTGCAGCCGCAGCAGGTGGCCGCAATGTTATTGTTGCTGGAACGGGCTGAAACGGGTTGAATGGGGTAAGACAATATACTATATATACCAAGCGTGAGTTCTGTCGATTAGTGATGCAAAAAAAACATCGAAAAATCGACAGTTCGGTTTTGGCGGGGGCGATTCTCAAGTACTACTCGATAATATTCTTGACGATATTTCGGAAATTCAATTATTATAAAAACGATATTTTTTCAAGTTTATTTATTCTTTGGGAAAGCTCAATATGAAACTCGATATATCGGTTTTATTTGTCGTTATGTTCACAGCTTGATTTTTGCTTTGACGATTTTTACATATCGATTTAAAATTCGATCCATAATTTGAATTTATGTTACCTTACTAACTAAGACCGTAACCAAAACAAAACGATATTATTTTACCGATACCGAATCTAATTTATTCCAGCCGAAATAACCGTTCCGAAACAGATTTGAAAAATGTTTTTTTTCAAATTAACATATCTTTAACATTTATAATATTATTTTTTTGTGAAACAAAATCATACCGGTATTTCGAAACGGAAACATACAAAAAACCGGTAACCGTTACGTAACCGATATACAACAATTTTACGTAACCGATATCCGAAAGCCTAAATGCTAGAATAAATGAAACCGTAACTGAAACCGATATTCGTTTCGGTTTGAAAGATAAGGTTTTAAATGTGATTAATGCATTTAATACACCCTACCGTAATGTGCAGGGTATTCAAAATTTGCCATCTCTCGGTAACCTTGTCTCGTTGCTCCCCTCGGGGCACAAACGTTGAAGCAACCATCATCATCAACCACAACAACCACAACAACAACAGCAAGAAGAGGAAGAGGAAGAAGATGAGGCAGCAGCAGCTCTCGTTATACATACAGACAAACATACACAATATCCTTCATGTCAGAATGTCCTGTGGCTTTTGTAGTTGATATGGTTACAGGCCTGTTCCTCAGTATACATGCATATATGTATCTACATACTTCTCTATGTGTGTGTGAGTGAGTGTGTGATGCAGTCAAGAGTAAAAAGGCAGCAACAAATCAAGCGATGCCTTATTTACCTATTTGTATGTATGTGTGTGTGTCTGTGTGTATGTGTGTGTGTGTGTCTGTGACTCTGTAAGGACATTGAGCGCTTAATTAAATTAAGGCAGCTTGATGGACAGCAGCTACTAGACAACGAGACGCAGCCGACAGGCAGCGAAGAAGGCCTGACATGCCCATGCCAGACATCCGCCCCTCCCTTCCGACCACGTTAAAGCCAACCAATCAGCCAGGTGTTGCTAAAGTGCCGTTCTAGCCTTGCCAATATATTTTCAGTGTTTCTTTATACAAGTGTGTACGTCCATCTGTGAATGTGTATTTATGTGCGAGTTTAGTTTGTGTGCTGTCATTCAAATGTCACTCAACATTCCTTGGAAATTAAAAAAAAATACATTTTTACTTCAATTATTACTTATTTTTATTAAACACAACACATTAACGTTTCTTGCCAAGTGTTTTTGTCTATCAAAATCTAGAGTTTTTACTGTTTATTAAACTAATAAATTAAAGCAAATTAAATATTTTAAAGTGTGCTCAAATTTGTTTTTTTTTTTTAGGTAAAAAGTGCAAAGTAAATTAATATACACTGGCGAACATAATTATTGGCACAGCAAACATTTTGAGATTTGGGGGCTAATTTGTTCCCTTATCTTTAACATATTGACATCAATGGACAGCAACTTTCAAAAAAATCATAAAAAATACTAGCAAAAATATTTTTGAAATTTTTTTTTTGCAATTACTCTTAGAATTGATTTAAAATTTTTTTGCATAACAAAATTTTTTTTTTTTTTTAAATCGAGGAAAAAAGTTTCGAAAATTGACTTTTACATTAATTCGAAATTTTCAAAGGGTACTTAATGGATTAGGTAAAGTTTTATATTATTCAAAAGGAATTTCCATTGATGCCAATATGTTAACGATAAGGAAACAAATAAGCCCTCAAATCTTAAAATGCTTGCTGTGCCAATAAATATGTTCGCCAGTCTACATAATAATAATATCAATAAATTGCAAGACAATTTTATAGATTTAAAATGTCATAAAAAGTAGTTTTAAATAAACATGGAGTGTAATGGGCAAATACGTTGTACAATAAGTTTTAAAGTTAAAAAAGGTCAATATTGCCTTTAACCAATCTCTTTAAATCATGATTAAAAATTTATTTAATTACGGCAAATTAGAGGTCCTGGCTTTCTAATTGAATAGATAAATAATACATGCGAAAATAACCTGAATAAAGTGAGGCCCTTAAAGCGTTCTCAACGTTGTGCAAGTCCCAGTTTAAAGCACTTAATCAAGCACACACACACACACACACAGACACTCACATACATACACACACATAGACAAATGCTCATCGGAAACATTAACGGTAATGACAACAACAACATTGAACGACACTTGTTCGCAAGGACAACCGAGAAATCCATAAACTTAAAGTATGCTTTTGTGCGCTTTTTTACTGCTTTCTGCTGGGAGGGTAGAAGGAGAAGGAGCAGGAAAATAACAAAGACAAAAAGAACACGCTGACAACTTTAAATCAGCTGTAGCCTGTTGAGCGAGCGCGGCACTTTGAAACGACTATCAAAAGTATTTCACACTTCAATTGTGCATTTGCCATTGAATTCACAGTTAACTACAAGCAGTGGGAATCATTTGATATTCACACCTATTTTATTCACCCAATTCTTTCATAATTCCACAAGCAATTTTCCTAAGCGCTTTCTATAGCGTTATGCCTTAAGAATTTCACTTCTTCCTCTTTTTAAATTTGTTTATTTTTTTTTTTTTTGTATATTTATTCTCAGCTTGTTAGCTGCCGTCTTTGTAGTCGTCGCTATCGTCGCCGTTTGCTGTGAGCCAACCGCACGCGTTGCGTTCGAATCAAACACTGAGCGCAAACCAAATGAATCGTGTTCAGAGAAAAGCAAGCAGAGAGCACACACTCAGCCGGCAAGTACAGATTTGCACGGTTGTTGTTGTCTGCGCGCCAAAAACGTGCGAACGTAGTGGGAGACGAGCTAACGCTTGCGGTGAGAGAGAGCAACAGCACAGTGGCGTCGCTGGAGAGGGGCTGCACTCTAAATGACTTTCGTCCAGCTCTCTCTCTCTTAGCTTCTAACTACGCATTATGCATTTTAGTGTTCGCTAATTTATTACGTGTGTCGTATATTGATGACTTGAGTATATGGAAATAAACACTTGCACCTGCAGCTGAATGTGACTTAGCGCATATACAAACATAGCCAAAGGCCACCTGTAGGCAGCGTGAAGTAAACTTTCGGGAGAGCCAACGAGCTTCACAACTCGTACGCATTCAAATTCTCTCAAAGTTAAGAGTCGAGCTTTAGTGCCGGTTGACAACGGTAACTGTTGCCTTTCATTACGAAGCAAAATAATTTGGATTCATCCCGTGAATTAACTTTTAACGATAGGCTGACAATTAAAATTCATTTACTTTTTACGACTTCTCTGTATAGATTCATCATTTTAATAACTTATAATAAAAGTTCAGTATATGTATGTATAAAAAAAAAATAAAAAAGCAAGGCCAAATACAAACTGATAATTAACAATATTTTAACAAATATTAGCATGTTAGAAGAAAATGTTTTCAATCTATTCATGGAAGTACTTCCCTAACTCGAATCACCATTATCCAAAGAAAAGGTTCGAGCTATGGAGATATTCGACTTATAGAGTTCATTTTTCTTAAGTTTCTTAATGTTACTGCCACTCATATAGCTCTAGTTAGATAGAAATTCGAGTTATAGAAGTTCAAGTTATGGAAGTTTAACTGTATTTTTAAATAGCAACATATTTTGTTATTCAGTCGTCGGATAAAGTATTTTGACAAAATTAAAGTTAAATCTTCGCGAAATTTGAACTTACTTTATGTTAAGTTTGGCATCAATAGAAAGGTCATTAAAATTCCGTTTGAATGATACGTATAAAACTATACTTAACCCATTAAGTACCCATTGAAAATTTTGTATTTTTGTAAAAGTCTTCTGTTTTCAATTTTCAAAAATCTCTTTGCTAGTATTTTTTATAATTTTTTGAAAATTGCTAAAAATGATCATTTTAACCCATTTTGCCTACTTTTCATACAAAAAGTGGCTTATTGGCAATTTTCAAAAAATTATAAAAAATACTAGCAAAGAGATTTTTGAAAATTTCTTTGCAGTCACTTTTAGAATTGTTTGAAGAATTTTTTTGCATCAAAATATTTTTTGTAAAAAATCGAGGAAAAAAGTCAAAACAGAAGACTTTTACAAAAATTCTAAATTTTCAATGGGTACTTAATGGGTTAAGGAAAGTTTTGTATCATTCAAACGGAATTTTAATGACCTCTCTCAAACTTAGCATAAAGTAAGTTCAAATTACGCGAAGATTTAACTTTAGTTCTGTCAAAATACTTTATCCAACGACTGTACATGTAATGTTAAAACACCTTTGACTCTTTTCGGGTAGCAACGTTGTTACTGCAAGCGCACTAATCTATGGAATTATTGTGTTGTTTCTAGATTTTCACTTGTTATCAGCATAGAGTATGACGACTATTAGACTACTAAAGGGGAACAGGGAAAATAGACGCCTATGGCTTATCGATAATGGGCAACAACAAGACTTTAAGTCACTAATAATAAAAACACGGAAACCAAAAAATATTTCAGGTAGTCCAAGTCGATTAAGTGCATTAAGTTGCAGCATTCAAATCACACAGCACTACCACACACTTTATATATATATTATTTTTTATATAATTATCAATAGATAGGATCAATCATGATTATGCTATCAGAACTCACACTTCTCAACAAGGCAACCGTTCACAACGCCGTTAAAATTCAAACTGAGCAGCATCGCTGACCCGCCCGACTATTTAAGTGTTTGCCGAACCGCACGAACACAAACATTATATGAATATGAATAAAATAATAACAAAAAAACTCAACTTCGACAAAAAACGAAGAAGGGAATACGAGAACAACAAACAGTGTTGTGTTCGTCGACACTATAATCATTCATTCAATCATTTTGAGTTTGCGGGGGGTTATCGGAACCAAACTGCCGAAAATTTCCACAGATCTATCGTTTATTGCGTGTTCCCTGACCAACTTTGACTATAATCAACACAGGGTCGACTGGGCGACACCCTGTATTCAGTTCTTATCTTATAAAAACATGTGAACTCTCTCTGGAACATTCAAATTTTGCAATGCGATTTTACTTTCTTGTGTGACAGTTGCAAAAGTTGATGAAATACTGCTGATATAACATTTTGCATACGATAATTATCGTTATATGAAGGATATGCTTATGGTACTATTCCTTTAGATTTGTTGATCATAGTTTGGTCATATGTATTTTTATATTTAATTACATAAGACCTGAAAGAACATTCAGTGCAAAGGACAAATATGTATGTACGTATTCGTAAATTTGCCTACACTTTATAATTAATTTGTTATCTTCCGCCAGCAAACTCGTTACTGCGGATAATCCTACATACCTTCTGTATAAAAAGTACCGGGAATGTTTAAAAAAAAACATAATTTTTTACTTATTTATCAAAATGTATTTTGTCGCCTTCAAAGTAATCCCCATTGTTTGCGATGCACACGGCGAAACCAATCTTCCATGCACTTCTGGTAGGTCGATTCTGGTATGGCCTTTAGGACGCCGTGCGAATTCCATTTTTTGGGATTTGGCTCGTTTTTCATGCGCCATGGAGCCCATAGACCCATGTCTCATCACCAGTAATAATGCGATTCAAGAAGTCTGGGTCACGCGAAATCATGTCTTCGGCCACCTGTTTGCGATACTCTTTTTGAAACAAATTCAGGTCTTTCGGTACCAGTCGAGCGGCGACACGGCGATACAAAATATTGATAATTATGCCATGAACGGTCAAAATAAAATAAGCCGAAACCTCTTTCGCAGCAAATTTAAATGACAATTTCCTGGTACCTTTTATACATAAACTATATTTTGATTTCTTTTATTTTTTTTATATTATTCTAACTCATATAAAATGCTCGTGTTTCACTTTCACTTGACCTTTCAAGTGTTTGGATAGCCAACAATTATTTTTGACTATCGTGAGAAATTATCTTTAGATATAATTCACATTTTGCATGTTGACAATGTACTTTCGATGACAAATATGACAAATAATGGTCTAAAATAAATGACTTCATAATTTGCTAATTATCAGGAAGGAAACTCATATTTTGCATACAATAAAATATAAAAAAATTTCAGTAATTAATAATCATGAAATAAATTATTGCTTTCGTTGTTGATAATTATTCGTCTAATTAAATTAACATTCATAAGAAATTATTATGAAATTGTCTGAATAATTCAGTAGGCAAGCAAAGATTATTGTAATATTTTTTGATACGCACATCAAACTTTTGTCACGTCATCGTTTCCTTGGGTTTTGGTTTATGGAGCCAATTGTTTATGCCAAAATTGGTGGTCATTATAACTCGGTCGAGACCCAAATACTAATCAAAATTCTTTAAGCCAAAACCAACAAATAAAACTTTATAGAGTTTTCTAATTGTATGAATGAATTTAGTTTTGTTCTCTAAATAAATATGTAAATTGCGTTTCCATACGCTGCTTGTCACGTTGAGAGTCCGGAATTATTATACATACTCTTATGCAAAGATAAACATTATTCTATTATTATTTATTGTGCTTGAATTATTGTTTGCACTTCACTCATCCAGTCGCTACAAGTGCCACTGGATAGCAGGAATTTCGTATTTCGTATGGCAAATAAAAACAAAACAAATTCAAAATAAGCTCAAACATTATGGGGCGTTATATCGGTTATGGGCAACTTACCACCTGTTATTTGTTATTGTTAATGATGCACTTTGTTGGAAATATTATAATATTATATGCACGCGCAACACACCACACACAACACTAAAGCGGAGACCGAAAACCTGAAACTGGCTGCAAATGAAATGAACAAAACACAAAAGTGACAGATGGATGCTCCCCAGAGAGTGAGAGCAGCGCTGAGCTGAATCCCAAAGAGATAGAAACAAAGACAGAGTGAGAGGGAGAGAGTAACAGATTGGGTATCAGATATGGGAGCGAGCAGTATCCAAATTTTAGTCATATTCAGCGCGAGAGCCAGATCGCAACTGAAGCGCAGTGTATCAGACTCTCTCAGTGGTCGCCGTTTTGACAGTTGGCTTTGGCGCGTTGGATAAGCAAGATAAAAACTCAGATGTACTGAGAGCAATCACAACAAAGAAGACAAGAAAAGGGTGGATAAAACAAATGTAATTAGATAATAATGGACCTAGAGCAGCAACAGCACCAATCGAGCAACATCAACAGCAACAACAACAACAAATGTGACAGCGAGAAATGTCAAAAGGTTAAAAGATTTGTGATCATCGCATTGCTGGTCACCATTGGCATTTTGAGCTGGCATTTTTATGGTGCGTAAGCGCTGATTAACCTTCACTCTCTCTCTCGGCCAAGCTAAGCAACAACGCGTTGTTACATTTACAGAGTATTTCCACAGCAAGCCACTGCCCAAAACGCCAGACGATGTTCTGTCTTTATCCCAGGCGCTCTTCGCCGAGGAATCGGCGCCCAGTGAGTATCTCTTCAAGGTGAATTTGCAGGGTAAAACAATTTCAAGTGCACGCGATGATCGAGCATCACAACCGTAAGTACAACAACATGCATTATTTGAAATATTTTCAATTTTTTGAACGCGATCTAAACACCAAAATAGTCTCTTTGAGCTGCACAACGATCTGCTCGCCAAAAATGGCAACTCCACAACGGCTCTCTTGCAGCGCCTCTTCAACAACTACGAGCTAGATGTGGGCGTGGCAGAACAGATAACACCCGATCATGAACAGGAGCAACTGGACTTTCTGCGGGCTGTGATGAACACTCGCGTCATGAAACTCTCTATGCGCTTTCTCGTGAGAAAGGGTAAGCACTTGAGATACCCCTTAATCTACATTTTTTTTCTAAAATAAGTTTTATCAATGTGATTTCTCGACATAGTCTGACTTTATTTGGCTTATAATCAATACTAATTGGCAATTAGCAATATATTAATATTTACATTTACATCTATACATTTTGATAATTATATTTGTCGGCTTTCTAGATAAGTTATGAGATAACGTAAGAGTTTTAAATATATAACAAGCGAGAGCTTCTGTGTTTGTTATACGGTCCTAATCTGGTTAGATAAATAGTCTGATAATTGAGCAAGCTTTTTATATTTTTTGTTTATTGGTACTCGTAGTAGATTTGTTAAAAAAAATTTATTATTAAAAAAATTAATAATAATAATAAATTAGTTGTACATATTCTTAATATTATTACTTACTATTTTCAATCACTGTGTCGACGCAAGTGACGAAAGCGTCACGAAGGTTGTGAAAGGCGAGTTTTGTAAATTTATAATAAAACTTAATGAATTTATAATTATTTTTAATTAATCTAATCAAAGATACGCGTCGAATAATATCTCGATCATTAAAATCCGACCATGGATTCAATAAATAAATTCATTTTAAATTTTTATTGGTCGCAAAATGAAATGAAAAGTTTTTTTGTTTGTATAAAAGCGTTGAGATAACCTAAATGTCTAAATGTGAGCTTATTTCCTATTATAAATCTAAAAAATTTTGTCTTACGACTTTTTTAGATTGTTTTGTTTTACGACTATAAGATTGATATCAACTCAGTTTTCAAACGTCAAAAGACTACGGATATGTTCTATATGTCGTTGAAAAGGTGTATGTATAACATTTTGGAGATCTGACACAGATCTATCAAAAATAATTTCGGAAAGATATTACTTTTAAATAACTTTCTTGCCAAATGTCAAACATTTTTAAAAATAATTTATATACATAAATTTAATGTAGTACATCAGAAAATTTAACATCAGAAATTTTAGGGCATGAAGAGGTTTTTTTTTTAGAACATATTGTACTATTAACAATTTATTTGACACTTTTGATTCTATGTAGAAATTGTCAGTGACGACTACGAAGAACAGCTGAAATTACTAAAGGATCTTTGGTTCACACCTTATTCTCGAGGAAAAGGTATAGTGGGCAGCTCCAGTTTTGAGCACGTTTTCCTGGCGGAACTTCGGGAGCATTCCGTGCTTGGTCTCCACAATTGGCTGTACTTCGCCGAGCAGGAGCAACAGGGTCACGTCGACTACAAGGGCTGGTTGAAACGCGCTGACACGGGCAGGGTATGTAAAACGAGTAAATCTTATTACCATAAGTTCTAATTGCAAAACATTTTTATTTGTAGCATAATCAATTTGCGTTGTCGCTGCGCTTCAGTTTATTTGGCATACAAAAGCCATATGGTGGATTTTTGGTGGGCGTTTCGCCCGAGCTGGATATGAGTCTGCATACGGTGTGCTTCTTGGTCACTCCCGAAAAGGAGCCTTGCGAAATCCAGCTGGGCAACGCCAAGCTGCAAATTGTGTCGCATGTCTGGAAATGGAATAACAAGCGACTCATAGCGACCGCCTATGTCCAAATTCCTTAAGACAGAATAGATAATAGCTTAATTTTTTATAGCTAAACAACCTATTTAGAAATTCTTAATTCTTGCATAAAATAGTTGGTGGCTTTTCTTAACCGTCCCTAGAACTGTGAATATTGCTCTTAAAGTCAGTAGAGTCTTGCGAATGTGTATTGTATATATTTAAAGTATTACCAGTTATTATGAACTTCTGACTAGTGACGGCTAAAGTGCGTGCCACCGTCAATTTGTTGAGCTGTCAGTCTCCAGTCAGTTTTAGCCAACAGTTTGGTTGAGTTGTTTTGACAGCTTTGCATGGGATTAAGTCGTTTGCTGTTACAATATCCCTGCAAGTTTTTATTAGTTTTAACGTTTATGTTTATGGATTGTTTGCTGAATTGTATTGTGACCTCTAACTTGGCACTTGACATTGAAAGTATACACGATAAAGAAGCAATAAAGAATCAAGTAATCAAACGAAAGTCATTTACAATCTATAGTCTAAATGGAACATTATTTATTACACCAAAAACGTCACGACCCTCGCACTATTTTGCAAATATTATTATTTTAATCAATATAAATTTTTGATATCTTAATATCGTACTTTCTATACAACTATGTAAAAAGCAACATATTATTTATTACAAAAGACACACATATCTATATATAAATAATTGATATAAAAATCTGCTTGAATTGTCATTGAATCTATTTTTGGTGTTCCCAAAAATAAATGTATTTATATATGATTTTTATATTTCTCTCGGTTGATTTATGAGTGCCAACAATATCTCATAGCCAAATTGCCCTATAAAAGTGTCAATCTCTATAGAAACACTTATGTGTGCATCAGAAAAGTGAGTTTGGTAAAAGTTAAAATCTGGCGGTTACCTTGTTACTGTTTTTCAAATGTCTTGAGCTCTTACAATTTTTTTAATATTGAAAAAATTTTGACAAGCAATTAGACTTTTGAATTAATTCTGCTTAATTAATTACAATTTGAATTTCTCATGATAAAATTGTCTCAGCTCTCTCAGTTGTGTTAAAATTTCAGCTTTCTAGACTTAACCGTTTGGCCTTCAAATTGATTCTCAGTCAGTCAGTTCACTATGGATTGTTTTCCAACTCTGTACTTTTTTGGAATACTTTGAGCTCTTATAAATATCGACGTTATCATTTCATGTGAGATAAATCAAATGTTTGATAAAATGAATATTGTAATTGAAACAACAGATTTAATTAGTTCAGTTTATATTATTGCAGCTGAGTTTAATTTAATTACAAATATTTATATCAAATATTGTTGATTTGCTAAAGCCAATCCGAAACATATGAGTTTATGGGTGGAATTATGATGGAAGTCTCCCTAATGGAGTATGTTGGAAAACTTGTGCTTACAACTACAATGCACGATAGTCACGCTCTATGATCACCGTTTCATTGACAATATCAGTAAGATCCCCCTCCTGCTCCTGGTGCTCCCGCTGTTCCTGCTGCTGTTGTTGTTGCACCACCGCTGGAGCACTCGACCGACGCACGGTGACAATTGTGGTGTGTGCTGGCGATAGACTGCCATCGGAGTCGGCTGCCTGCAGCACAAAGGTTTCACTTAGGTCGGCGCAGGATTCATCTTCGGGATTGGAGGTGTCTGTGGAGCGCATAAGACTGGGACTGCTTATACTGAACTCCAATTGCAGCGGATCAATTGGCGTGCAATCGTTCAACTCTGGACTCCAGCTACTTCTTGCCGGCGGCTGGCGCGGCAGACTGTTGTGGCAGCGCGGATCTGTTGCTGCTGCTGCTGCTGCCGCTGCCGAGGACTCCAGATGCAGCTGCTGGCCCCACAGTTCCGCTGCTCGGGCGCGATTGTGTGCGGCCCGTTGCTGGAGTGCCGGAGACTGCACCACCGACTGTTGCTGCTGTTGCTGATGTCGGGGATGTTGCAATTGCCGGCGTCGTCGTCGGCGGTGACGATCGGCTGTAATCAGCAGCGGCTCCTCCAGCTGCGGCTGCTGCTGCTGATGGATATTGTGGCTGCTGCTGCTGGGCTGTGGTTGCTTCTGGCGGGGCATCATATTGGTATCCGGACTGTGCATAGTCCGCGGCGCTGTAGTCATAGCCGGCATTGGCATCGTAGCCATATTGCTGGGCATCGTAGGGTTGCTGGGCATAGGCACTGGGATCATAGGCACTCGCATCGTACTGTTGCTGATCGTAGGCACTGTAGTCGGTGTTGTAGGCAGCCAGATTGGCGCTGCCGGCATTTGAGACGCTGCCATCACCAAGTTGTTGCTGTGGCTGTTGCTGTTGCTGTGGCTGTTGCTGTTGCTGTGGTTGCTGTTGCTGCGATTGCTGTTGCTGCGGTTGCTGCTCAGAATTGCTGTAGCGTCGACTGAGCTGTTGCTCGGTTTGCTCACGCTCTCGTTCACGCTTCTCCCGTTGCTCACGCAGCTGTTGTAGCTCCCGATCTCGTTCCTCGCGTTCACGTTCACGTTGTCGTTCCCGTTGTTGCTCCAGTTCCTGCTGCTGCTGTTGTTGTTGCTGTTGCTGTTGCTGCTGCTGCTTTTCGCCCATGCCAAGGTTGTCCTTGAGATTTTCGTCATCGTTATCGTTGAGTCCATAACTGTGGTTGCTGTCGGACAGGAGTTTGCCGCTGCCATTGCTGATGCTGCTCTTGCGCGCTGCTGCAGTTGCGCCAGCAATTGTGTTGCTGTTGCCCCCGTTGATATCTGCTGCTGCTGATGATGATGTTGCTGCTGCTGGTGTTGCTGTTGCTGTGGCTGTTGGTGTTGCATCGTAGCCATAGGAGCTGCTTGGCTTGCTGTAGTCGTCGTCAACGTTGTTGTGTAGTTGTGGGGTGCTTTGTATGGGTTCAATTGTTGTGCCATATGTGGACGGCTGGTAATCGTATGCGGCTGTAGTCACAAAAATTTTGATTAGTGTTGCAAGCCAATTCAATGCAAGGATCAAGTGTAAATATATATTTATTTGTATATATGTATATGTATTTGTATTTGTGACTGATTAACTAAGCTGTTGTTGCAGCCAAGTCACTTGAAGCTGTGGCTGCAATCATTGATTGTGTTTGACAGTGTACTTGTTTAATTGTATGTATCTGTTGACTGACTGCTGTTCAAAAATTACCTTTGCCGGCGCCTAAGCTAGTATAATCATGTGGTGTGGTATCTAATTTACTCATATGCTCTTCATTGCTTAACATGCGATTAGACAAATATTCTAGATTCGATTGTAAAGCAGATATTTCCTCTCTGTGTTTTTATATATTAAAAATTGTTGATAAGACAGATACAGAAAAATACAGATTAAGAGAGAAAGAGAAAGAGAGAGAGAGAAATGGAAATAGAAAGAGAAAAATACAGATTAGTCAAATACAAATTCTCAATTCACAATTACCTGTAAGGGCTCTAAGTTGTGCATTATGGGTGAGAAAATGCGTTCATCGTTTGTCGTTGTCTCCTCAGAGCTAAGTTCATTAACGCTATTGCCATTGTTAACTAATTGTGACTTGTATTTGGACCAAATTTGCCTAAGACGCGCCATTAGCTGTTCATTTGTAGCACGTAGTTGTTGCTTATCTTCACTGGGAAAATCAACAATAAATTAACAAATTTAAAAAATAAATGTAAGTAAATGCAATTCAGAAAATTTTTAACATAACGATAAATCTCCTATTCGCAACAGTTGTCTAATAAATTGAATTAAAAATATTTAAAAACTATAGATCATATAAAATAAACTTAATAAAATCAATAGAATAAAGCTGAACACTTAAACTATTTGTTAAAAGTAATATTTAACTATTCTTTTAAATTCGTATCCCTTTAAAAGGTTACTTAAGCTATTTTCTCCCTTTTTTGTTAAAGATTCTTATGAGATCATATGTAAAAATATCTTCAAGAAATTTACTTTTGTCAATAAATTTTAGTTATGTCACAGTTTGTTTACATTATTTTTCTATTAAAATAATAGGTGCATGAATAATTTTTTTTTAATTCTTATTTTTTCTGAATCTCATCTCATTTTGATAGCTTCTAATTCTGAAAAAAACGATGTAAATTTTGTTTATATTTTCTACGAAATTTGCAAGTTAATTTTGGTTGGTGTTGTCTAAGTATAGCGTTTGTTTTAGCTTGGGATATTAACATTATCAAAGTTTGGTCGCCTGCTCCTGGCCATCGTCATCAACAACCGCATTCTCGAATTGCGCCAGCTGCTCATCAATTTCCGCCAATTCGGGGGATTTGTCCTTCACAAAAGTCTCGTTAAGGGCATGGGCCATTTCATCCAATTCTTTGACAAATGTTTCGTTCAATACACTGACTTTTGGCTTGGACTGTTTGGGCACGAGGCGGACATTGACATCGACTTTGACTGGGGGGCGTGGCTTCCTGTGGCAGCCATCGCGTTGCAACAGTTGCTCAAAGTAATGCTTCGGCTTGATGCTGGCGCTCAGAGCATTGCTGTTGCGACCCTTGCATGTTGCTGTTGCTGTTGCTGTTGTCGTCGATGTTGGTGTGACTGTTGCCGTTGCTGTTGCTGCTGTGTCAGCATCCACCGTCAAATGCGATGTTTGACATGGGGGCTGACAGCTATTGGCACTGCTGATGGTCTGATTCAAAACCAGATGCTGTTGCAGCCAAGGCAACAGCTCCGTTTTGTATGGATGACAGCAGGTTGTCGCTGCCGTGGTTGCTGGTGCAGTGCGATATTGCTGGTGTTGCTGTTGTTGCTGTTGTCGGTGTTCGTGGTGTGTGTCTATGGTGAATTCATGCGCGTGACAATGCATGCTCTTGCTATTGCTTGTGGTTTGTGTACGCGCTAACTTCCCGCTGCGACAGCGACTGTTGCTGTTGCTGTTGTTGTTGCTGCTGTTGCCACAACATGTTGCGCTAATTTCACTGCGGTGTCGCATTGCTGGCGTTGCATAGACGTGTTCATGCTCGTGCTTGTGCCTCATGAAACTTGGACAAAAGCATTTCGGCTTGGCACCCAATGCTGTTGTTGTTGTTGTGCTTGTTGCTGTTGTCTCTGATCTGTTGCTGCTGCTGTTGTTGTTAGTGTTGTGCGATTTGTGCTTTTTGTAACTTGTGAGCTTTGGCAATGGCGGCATTTTGGCCAATTCCTGGGACAAACGCTCATTGCTTTTGATGATGTTCTTAAGTATCTCATCTCCATTGTCGACAACATCATCATCATAATTATCAACAACAACAGCATCAGATTCAACCATGGGCTTAATATCATCTAGTATTTTCAATTCAGGCGGCAAAGTGTACGCGTTTACGTTTTCGCTTGCAATTGTTGATGTTGCTGGTGTTGCTGTTGCTGGTGTTGTTGTTTTTGCTACTGGTGTTGCAGTTGTTATCATTGGCATTGCGCTTATTGTTGTTGTTGATGACGTGGCAGATGTTGCTGCGGTTGATGTTGTTGTTCTGTTTGACATCGCATGATCGCACAGTGGTTCTACATACACGTTAAGTATAATAATTTGCACAGTGTCGCATTCAGGGCAGGCAGCACGAAAGAAGTTTGAAGAAGGACAGCGTGTTAATCCAGTGTCAAGCTCTGGTTCAATTTGTGGTTTGTGCAAATCTCAAAAGTAAAATAACTAATTGCACTGCGTGTGGGCCAAATGTGTTGTACATTCTTTGATTTGGCCATGAATTTCATATTGCGCTCCGTTGAATTCTTACTTTATAGGAAAAGCTAACAATTTTAAATAAATCTGCCAAAAAAATCTTTTCCTTTAATTTAATCGAATTATTTAAGAAAACTCTTAAAAGTCATCTCTGACATTAATTTTAAAAGATTTTCAGCTTAAAGGGTTCAATGTTTCCCGAGTTATATGTGATCAGTTGCAGTTGTATGGCTTATGCTAAAAATCTAGATAATTACTTGTGCTTATAGCTTGTATCCTCTAATTTGCCGGTCAACGTTTTACACTCATTCGTCAGTTTATCCATGAGTTGCTTCTGAGACGTTATCATTTCTTCGAGCTCATTCACCGTTTCCGCTACAAAAAGTAGACAGACAGACAAAAAGGAGTTGAGGATTATTAATGGATACAGGTGTGAGTACAAAAATATCATTTATGAAAAGGACAAACTCATGGATAAACTATTGACGCATTACTTGTAAATCGAATTCGACGAATTTCTCAGATTTAGTTTCAGAATATTCAAAAATTTATATATCAAGTCGGACAGTTTTTGGACATGCACACAATATGAAAATCAATAGCTTAACCAGAGTTCATAGAAAGTGACAGAAAGAAAGTGAAAGAAGTAAAAGAAAGTTGCATAATTTGAAGCATAAGTTACTAAAAAGTGTGTGCTTTGGAATAATAGAAGAATATGACTGTTGAGGACATACCATGTTTGTCCTGCATTTCCGTCATTCTTTTATCCAGGTCCTTTTTGGTGGGTCGTATTTCATTCTTCAGCTCCCCATAGGCAAGCTGAAAATGCAAAAATACAAACAACATTACAGTCATAAATTATGACAAAGAGCTCAATGGTAAATACCTCCTTCTCGAGATTTGCAATCTCATCGTTCAAACGCAAAACCTCCCGCTTCGAGTGCAGCAGATCGGCATCCCCTCGATCCAGACGCTGACGCAGCGAATTGATCTCCGCATTTAGACGAGCTGCCTCTGTTTTGGTCTCCCGTGCTGCCCGGTCCAACTGCAGACGCAACGAGGTGATCTCCTGTTCCAGCGATTGCTTCTCAGCGTTGATCTGGGCCATTTCTGCCAGAAAAGTGGTTCGATTGGCGCGCAATTCCATTTTCAGCTCCTCGATTTGAGAATTACGATTGGCCATATCGCGTTTCAGATCCGTTTCGTAGCGCTTCTGGCGCTCCAGCTCCAGCTGCAGTTTCGCCACCTGCTCCCACTGGCTGCTCAGATCCCCGCCCAGCTGATCCACCTGACTGTTGTACCGCCTCTCGGCATTCGCTCGCTCGTCGGCCAACCGTCGGGCCATCTCGTGTTGCAGCTCGCGCACTCGCTCGTGCTGCCTGTCCAGCTCATCCCGAAGATGACGAACCTCCAGCTGAAATAGTTAGTCATTGAGTTTATTTAATATCTTAACTAGCTTGTAAAATTAATTAAGAAAAAAATGGAGACGCAGCTATGGAACTTGTGTTGAATTTTCTAAGGTTTCATGTTATTTACACATAATTTGATAATATTTTGTTTTCTATATATATTTGTTTTAAATCCAACTAAAACAAGCAAAGTAGAAGTACAAAAAACCCATATAAATAATATCAATAAAACAATGCAAATGCTTTGCCTCGAGTAGAGACGCTGAACCCAAGAAATTGAAACCTCTGCTGATGTTGCTGCCGAGCTCACTTGAACAAATTGGCTGCCTACGCCTGTTTTAGAAAATCATCTTCATCAACATCTCAATTTCGCTGATAAAACTATGTGCCAAAATGATCAAATTTAACATCTGTATCAATAAAAAAAATGTATCTAATTTAATTTTCGAGAAATGAAGATCTCTACATGAGCTTAAACTTTGATCAATATAAGCTAAAATTGTGAATCGGGCACCAATTAATACAAAAATCCCTATAATAATAAATTAAGTGTACATATAAATTTTATCTAAGATTTAGTTTCAATTGTGACATTAGTTTCTATACATTTTAAGTCAAAAAACCTTTTCAATAATTACCAAACATCTTATTTGGAAATTGAAAAAAGGGCATTCAACGAAATAATTCAAGTAAATATCATAGAGAGTGATCTTACCTCTGCCTGGGAACGTTCCATTTGAACGAGATCGCTTATGTAACGCTTGGAGTTGGCGCTGTTGTGATGGGACTGGGACTTGGCCTCGTCCAGCATGCGTTGCAACTGACGCACAGACTCCTCGAGAGCTGATTTATCCTGCTGCATGATTTCCAATTGCTTGCGATGCGTCTCACAGTTGCTGCTGCCCAAGGTGGCGACAGCACTGAGGGGATCCGTGTGGGCCAACTTTCGTTTGAGCTCCTCGTTTTCGGTTCTAACGCGTTTCAGATCGATGGTGGCCTGCATTAGCTCAGCCTCCAGTTCGCTGATACGTGCCTCGTAGACAATGTTCGGAGCACTGGCATAGCGTGGAGATTGTACCTTTAAATTGCCCTTACGTGGTGTGCCTGGAGTCTTGCGGCCGGCATAGAGCAAGTGCTCATCGCTATCCGAGGAGGGACTGGTGGTGGTGGTGTTGGTGGTAATTGCTGTCGGCTGTGACAATGGCTTGGACGTGCCGCTTCCCAGGGCCGCCAGCTCACTGCGTGCATTCTCCGTTAGATGTTCGTTCTCGTTGATCACATCCTTGACCTTGCCCAGCAAATTGGTTAGCTCGTTGCGACAGTACTTGGACTCCTTCTCCAGCTGCTCAATGTAATCCTCTTGCTTCTCAATAAAATTAAAGATCTCGACCGGAGCCTGAACGCTGTCCGTGGGAATCGTTGCCACCGGCACACTGCTGGGATAGAGAGTTGGGTTGCTGGCTAGATTCTCCTTCGAGGCGGAGAGATAGCCAGACGTATAGCTCTTCTTTGGACGGTACGTGCTCATCCGCGACTTCTGACTGGGCGACAGATACTTGGAAATGTCCGAGAAGACGGGTCTGTCGATGACCTATGAGAGTGTTAAACGAACCTTTAGCGAGTGAATTAGTTTATCAACATTTGCAACATTCATTTACCGATAAATTATCCGAGAAATTATCGCCTGAGTCCTCGTTGAAGTTGCGCAGATAGGCGTTGGAGCTGCCGACCATTTTGGGCGTGGCCACGTACGAATTGTCGGCCAGCATTACCTTGAGGCGACCCACCGCCTCATTATACGCATAATTGGTATAATCCATGGTCTTGCTCTTCTTGCTGATGCCCTTCGAGGACTTCATCGAGAAGTTCCTAAAGTTGTGTATAGAAAGACGCGAGAGTTTAGCACTTTACATCCATTTAAGATCACATCCTATACAAATTATATTTTTATTTTCCAGCTAAAGAACAATAATGTGTCTACTCGTCGTACGCGAGTTGGTCAGACACTGAAACTGAGGCTGCCTTTTCATTTGGGGTGACAAATGACGGTTGCCGGGACAACAATTTGGCCAAAATACAAATGTGCTCGGTCCTTTAACCCTGCTAACGTATACGAGCACACATACGAACATATAGTTGTGTACATGCGTCATGGTTCAGTAAGCTCTCATAGTTTATTCCTTCTTTAGTTTCGTTTTCTGTGGGGGTTGCTAAATCTATATTTTTAATTAGGTTATAATACATTGAAAGACTCATTGCTGCTTCTATTTTTAAGAATAATTGCATAAGATCTGGTGACATAAATATTTCCACTCTATCAAATTTCAGATATTAAATTTTGTGACGAACGGTATTAAATTTAACACATCAATTATTCTCAAAAAAAATTCAATGGTGTTGATTCTTCATACTTTTATTTGAAGAATAATTGATGTATTAATTTTTGTATCGTTCGTCACAAAAGTTGATATCTGAAATTCTGGAGGACTAACTTTTCATCTCATTTTGAAGAGGGCACTATAAATTTCAAATTTAATTATCCTTTGAACCAATTTTCGGAGTGGGATGAAAATTAGAAAAACATAGAAAAAATTATTAGTTTATTCAAATAATCAAATGAGGTAGAAGAAATAGGAAATTACATTGATTTGGAACACAGGGTATAGTCCAGTCAGCATTTTTGTTTCTTTAATTAATGTTCAAGGATTCAAATTAAATATTCATATTTATAGTTCACTTGCAACACCAAGAAAATATTTATTCGAATAGCTTGCAATACAAATACGAAGCAATAGAAATAATAAGTAGGTTAGTTTTTAGAAAAATCAGAAAAAACTAAAAAAAAATAGTTCACTTATAATTTTCAAAATTTTGCTTTTTAACAATATGTTTTACCTATAATAATTCAACGCTAAAATTAAAAACCTAAAACAAAAACTTGTTTCGTTTAACTCAGATTCCCTATTTGATTATAGGAAATTACTTACTTAGTAAAAATAATGGAATTTTTAAATTTTTTTCTTTTGGGCTTAGTCATTAAATTTTCTTTAAGGAATGCATTTAATTTATTCAAAGTTTATAAGTTCCTAGCCTTCTGTTTGACATATTTGAAAATCCGATGCTGTAATTAATAAGACTTCCAAGTTGGCATGCTCGTATGGCATACTCGTACAGCATTGTTAGTATGAATATGTTCTGTCATTACCTTGATCGGCGTTTAATCCTGCCCGCGGCGCTGCTGACGCTGCAGATGCTCTCCCTATCGGAATAACCGGATCCGCGGTTTTGCGTCAGATTACGCAAATTCTCGCTTGTCAGCAACGATGTCAAATTGTTTAGGTTGCCGTTGATGTTGCTGTTGCCGACGCTCTGCGGTTGGGTTTGTGAATGAGCGCGAGTACTTTTCAAGTTGTACAAAGGGGCGCCGTACTTGAAGAAATTTTCAGTTTTCATTTTACACAAACGGTGGCGAGGAGGCCAACATAGGGTTACAAGGAAGCACAGCAAAAACAACAAGAACAACAACTAGGTCTTGAAGCAAAAACAGAAGGCGAGTCTTGAAAACTTTGTTGCGATTGTGTTCAGCAATTTCGACAGGCATGCAACGTTAAGTAGGGAAAGCACTTGTGGTATGCACTTCCTTCCGCTTTGCGGTTATGCTTTAATTGTTTCTTTGAGTCAACCTCAGGATGCGAACGCGACAGAACGACAGACGACAGACGACAAAGCGGCAAATCGACCAGACGACAGGACGTTGAGACGCGTTGAAGTTTAACTGAAACGGCTGCGTTACGAAGTCAAAGCTTTTATAGACTCGGTTTTTCAACACAATCCTTCCAACATGACATGGTTGGCAACCAGGCGGTATATGGAAAAGGTGTACGGGGTGTGTTTATATGCATAAGTATATAGTTTAGTGTGCTTTTAATGTGTTTGGTGCCATGACGTGCTCAGTCGGAAATTCCACAGCATAATGTTAACATTTGGACTGCAGACGATTTGCAATGCATTCAACAGCCAGTGGCGTCTCCCCGAGGGGACGACAGTGTCCCAGCTGAAGGATCCTCGCACTGAGACGCCGCTGGAGGACAATTTCGCGGTGCGTCTGTTTGATCGATAGCTCAAAATGGGCGACGTTTGTCGCCACCAATGTATTGAAAGCACGCTCAGACATTTGTGCCAATATTGGCTTGTACGTTTCCTTCAGCTCCGCCCTCCGCTTTCCCCTTCAAACCTTATTCCGGTTGTTCAACTTCAAGCTGAAATGAGGCCAAAAACGTTTTCCCCTACTGCGAGTTGAATGAAAAAAAAAATACTGCATATTTTTAGGGTTTCGGTTTCCGCAAACAGTTTATATATACAAATGAGTTGCCAATGACAGTTACACACTGGGCCCTGTCTACTTTATATTGTATAATCAACATATTGACAACTGACTTGCAGGGGAATCCGTTGCTAAACGCTCACAAATAAGTGCCTTCGACTGGGTTTATGTTTATATTTATGCCCTGCCCAATAAACGTTGGAGGCTCGAGCATGCAAAAATAAAACTCAAAGCATAACAAGGTCAAATGGCATATAACCTTTTGCAGGCATCAAACGCATTGGAACTTGACACCAATTAACGTCATTTAAAGGAAGAAGAGAACTAATAAGAAGAAATGAGGGTTAAAAGTCAGCATATATGAATCTTTACAAATAAAACTGTGTAAAGCTACGTTAATTTGCCACTAAACGTAGCAGAAAACTGTTTTAAACAAAATATACAAATTTTAAATAAAAAAAAATAAAAATAAATACACAAGAAATTAAAAAGATATAATCATATTTTTTAGCATACTTTGAAATCATAGGATTAGTCCTTAAATATTAAATTTATTTTAATATCTTTAAAAACTTGCCTACCAATTTGAAACAAAATAAATATTAAATATTAATATAGATATTTGAAGCTTACAGCTTACAATTTCAGGTATGCTTCAAATAAATATTACTTGTAGCTTCCGCCAATAGTTTATGTAATTCAAAGACCCATACATTTTTTTATGAGCCTGTTGTCTCTGAGCCTTAGCTAATTACTTGACTAGTAAAAATAAGAGTATTCGTTTAACGAAAATTGTATAAAGTTCTTAAAGAAAAATGCGCATGAGTACCTCAGTATCCAGACATTTGGAATTTGTAAGTGTGCTGTCGCAATTCGTGACGCTTTAAAAATGGCTCTCCGACCTCAATTATGTGTTGCCTCAATCAGGACAACGAGCTGAGTCCGTTTGTCTAGGTCTCAACAAACTAATCTCATAGTTAATTAAAGCAACTATGTATTTTATAGTCATAGTCTAAGTCATTGTAAAGTGAACTTCAAACAATAACAAGCTAATTACACATTTCGTCATACTTGCATACTTGTCTAATAAGTGAGAATATTTTTCAAAATGTATTTAAAACAATGTCCGTATCTGTTATGTTGAATAACTACAAAATGCAATTTAAATAAATATCTGTGATTTAAAAATAAAAATCAATAATTATTATTATTAAAGACTGTTTACATAAAAATTAAATTCACTTTTTATTTTTGATAAATTAATAAAAAGTCACTTTTAATTATTTTTTTTTTATTAAAGTCTTAAATATAATTTTGTCGGCTGTTTGCAGACATACTGTTATTACAAACAATTTGATGTATTTTAAACACAAATCGCATTTGTTCTTATGTGTGATTTTTTTATATAATATAATATTTATTTATTTAACATCCAAGTGATACAAGTTGTAAGGAACTTAGGATTAGTCACAACATAATTTAGTTGATTTAATCCTATGATTAGCATTACAAATATCTTATAATTATTTTTATTATTATTATTATTTATTTTAAAATTATAATAAATTTTACAATATTTGATTTAGATTTTTATAAATACATTTATTTAATATTTTTTGTTTTTTAACTAAATTTACTCAATAACAGTTATTTTCAGTCACTGATTATAAGTTCTAAAAACCTGCTTCTATTAATTATAATATAGAATTTTCAAAGAGAAATTAATTGTAAATGCAAAGATCCTAAGTAGTATTGAATTCCAGCAATGCCTTTGTTCAGTATTCATAAATAGTTTTCGGAGGCGCAGTGAGTAGCGAGCACCAATGACCACGGGGGCACAGACACATGTGGAAGCAACAATTGATCTGAAGATCGCATACAGTAACTTATGAGCAAATCACAGACATTTAATAGCTCAAATAACTCAAGCTCCAGAGCTGGCTACCAACAGGGCAACAGTGGAACCCAATGGAGTCGATCGAGTCGATGGAGTTGGCCAAGTTGTCCAAGTTGGCCAAGTTGAGAGCCGGCCAAGGCGCGCACACACAATCAATCAATGCAATCTCTGTTATCATGAATAATTTCCTAGAGGCATATTTGGGGTCTGTAATTGTGAGTGAGTGTGGAGTGAATAAACCCTTTTGCTGTTGCCCGAATACGCCCGTGTCGTATCATTATCAGTTTCTTGCGATTTAATTACCAAGGCCGCAATGCCGGAATCTAGAAGAAAAATATATTAACCCTCTAAGATAAACGCATAATGCCGTACTCGTTCCCGATGTGAAAATCTGCAATACAATTCATAAACATAAACAGTGAATAGCATGTGAGTATTCATGAGTGTGTGTGTGTGTGAGTGTATGAGTGTGTGTGTAAGTTTTATCGATCGTGGTCAATGTTGTTGGAAACAGCAAAAGGCCCGTACTCAAGACCTGGTCAGATCCAGATCCAGGTCCAGTCCAAGTCCAAGTGGAAGCCCTCGGGGCGCTCTCAGCAATTTTCATTGCTGTGCTGCCGCTGCCGCTGCCGCTGCCGTTGCCGCCGTTGTCTTGGCCATGGCTTGGACTTTTGCTCTGGCTTTGACTCTGTTTTCAGTGAAGCTCTGATCGTTGTCGCGATCTGCGCTGCCTTGGCAGACTCTTCTGGCTCTGTGTGACTTGCTCTGATTCCGCGTCGTCCAAAGCCAAAGACAACAATGTTGACGTCGCCGTTGCAGCAGCTATTTACAACACTGCATTCCTGCGTCGCAGTCATTCAAGAAGCCAAAGCCAGAGACTGAAGCACAAGCAGAGGCAGAGCAGTCGGCAGCAGAAACGCTGAACTTGTTTCATGCCACTTTGGCTTATACTCGAACTCGTATGTGTGCGGTTGAGCGCGCGCTCCTTCAACAAATGCTGTCCAAGCCGCCTGCCTCATAAATGCTGTAATAAGCCCACAACAACAATTACAACAACAATAAGAGCAACAACAACAGCAACAATGTTGAATGTGCGCTCGAAACATGTTTATGAAAAGAAAGAAATTCCATTGCAAACAAAAGAGGCGAAGACTGATCGCTGGGAGAGGCGAGCAGAGGCATGTAATCCAACTCACACGACTCTCTCACAGCTACAGCTACAGATACATTTACAGATACAGATACATCTGCATATTGTACTCTTTCGACTCTTTTTTTCCATTGTCTTAGCTAGCAGCAACAATACAATGGCCATTTTTATGAGTATATGCTTACACTTATCTCTCTCTCTTCGTCTCTCTCTCTCTCTTTCTCTTCTCAAGCAGCTGGCTCTCTTTGAGCACGTTCGTTTGGCCAGTGGGCATATTTATTTATGCTATGGTGAAATGTCTTGGCCAACATAACGTGTGACCACTGCAAAAGTAGCACAATATTTTCACCAATAAAAAAGATCCTCAACTCAATAACGAGGATGTAAAACTGCACCCCTTATATGTACAAATATTTTATTTTCTGCCTAAAATTCAATACAACGATAATTTCATTCATAATTGCGAATTTGTTGACATTTAGATAAAGTACAAAAGAGAAATTAGATCCTTTTTAATTACTTATCTGCAATTTTAAATAATTTCTAATACTATTAAGAAATAAAACACTCTCTCTTTCTCTTTAACAAATTTGCACAATAATTAAAATAATATTAATACTAACCGATGAATGCTTAAAGTGTAAAATCTGTTTTTTGCTAAAAATATACTAAATTTTACAATGGAGCTTGAACGCAACAAATGATTTTAGTAACTTTTTATTTTTTTATTCTCATAAGCCATAGCCAAATATATTAAGTATGGGCTTCAGCCATAGTTTTATTAAAGCCAAGAGCTATTTCCGGGAGCTCTGACTATGTCTTCTCGAAAAAAAATTTAATTTATTGAGTTGTTGAGTAAAATGTTTGAAATGAATGAAATGATAGACAAACTCGAATGCGAATCGATTTCAATAGTTAAAGCCAGGAATCGCAAATAAGAGTTTTGAGAAGCTCGATAAGCTTTATTTTCAATTTTTATTTGAAAGTCATAGTATATAACTTGTTTTTTATTTTAATTAGAAGAATTCCAAATTAAAGTTTAATTATGTTTTTTAAATAAATATTGAAATTTTATTATTTATAAATAATATTTTTTATTTAGATGGAAAAATTACAGGTTTCTATTAATTTTTTTTTTTCATACAAATAATTCGTAATATAATATATTTAAAAAATTTTATTTTGAAAATACAGATGCTATTGCTCATCAATATGCTTACATTTACTAAAACATGTATTTTCAAATCCCCGCTTTTGGTCCATTTCAATTCTGTATAAAATATATACATAAATTATACTTTCAATACATTCTACGCAAAAATATATCAGTTTTTTAACTTAAGCCTTAACTTAACATTAAAGAAATTGAGCCAAGGATATAAAAAAAAACTTTAAAATATTACAACAAAGTACAATTAGTCACAATTACAATTATATGATTTACAATTATATATTTTAAGAACATATAGATCAAGTTAATAGCCGTTTTCAAATGATTCACGAATAGAAAAAATATTAGCTTAATATTCATAAAAATATACATATTTGCATAATTTATACGAAAACTGGATATTCCCGCCGCCATTTTAATTCGCGTGCATAAAACTCTAAATAATGTTATTTTTTACAGATGAATCATTAAAGTTTAAAGTCTCTATTTTATATAAGCAGAATTTTGCTAAAAATATACGCTATTTTATAGTGCAATTTTAAAGAAAAAAATTGAATAGAAACTTTTTAATTAATTTAGTTTCATTAGCCATAGCTAAATATATTAAGCATGGGCTTCCGCTGCACTTATAATAAAGCCAAAATTAGTTGTACTATTATTACTAGAGGATCCGCGAACCAAGTTGGACATGGCAAGCTCAATTCAAATTTATCTACTTGTTGTTGGTACGTGGCATTATTTTTGTATGAATTTTGGTTGATTTTTGTAAGATTCTTTTTCATTTCACAGTAGTGCTAGTGTATCTCCTCCCATTAAGCGAAAGCAAGCCAAGCAACGATTATGGCCTTGGTGAACTTGCGGAATATGGCAAGCAATTGACCGATGTTCTTAACAAAGGAAGCGAAGCAATCAAAAATTTGGGAGAAATTGGAAAATCGATGTCAGATCTTCTTGACAAAAAAATGGAATTTATTGACTCAATAAGTAAGATGATAGAAATGAGAACAAAATCTGGTTGCGATGCAAAGACTTCTGAGGACTTGTAATAGATGCTAACACATGTTGTTCACTAATGTGCCTAAATTTACTTAATCAGAAATATTGTATTTAAATATTTTTCTTTTGTTTAGATGAAAAAATAGCAGTTTTCTTTCAAATTTTTTGATAATAATCAACAAATAATTTGTGTTTAATAATATTTTTTTAAAATTATATTTTAAATATATAGATGATATTGCTCATCAATATGCCTACATTTACTACAAATATATTTTCAAAGTCCCGCTTTAAGTCCATTTCAATTTTAAATAATTGATATATAAAGCTTAGACTTTCAATACATTCTATGAACAAATCTTTCAGTTATTTAACTAAAGTTATTATAAGCTAAAATATATAAAACAGCATCCGTTTATACATTTAAATTTCTGCCTAAAATTCAAAATATTTCAACAAATTACAAGTACAATTACAATTATATGATTTATAATTTCAAATTTTAAGAACATTTAGACCAAATAAACAGCCGATTTCAAATAATTCACGTATAGCCAAAATATTTTCTTATCTGTAATTAAACCTATTTTTCTGTATTCTATAAAATATACATTTGTGAATAATTCATACGAAAACGGGATATTTCCGCCTCCTTTTTAATAAGCTTGCATAAAACTTTAAATAATGAATAATAAAAGTATGAAATCTCTTTTTTATTTAAGCAAAGTTTTGCTAGAAATATACGCAAATCGTATAATGCTATTTTAAAGCGGAAATTAAAGTATTAACTTTTTTATTATTTTAGTTTCATTTGCCATAGCTAAATATATTAAGCATGGGCTTCCGCTGCACTTTTAATAAAGCCAAAATCAGTTGTACACTTATTACTAGAGGACCCGCGAATAAAGTTGGACATGGCAAACTCAATTCAAGTTTATCTACTTATTGGTGGTATGTGGCATTATTTTTGCATGATTTTTAATTGGGTTTTGTAACATTCTTTTTCATTTCACAGTAGTGCTAGTGTATCTACTCCCATTAAGCGAAAGCAACGATTATGGCCTTGGTGAGCTCGCAGAACTTGGCAAGAGTTTGAACGAGCTTCTTACCAAAGGTAGCGAAGCAATCGAAAATGTGGGAAAAATTACAGCATCGATGAAAGATATTCTTGATAAAAAAATGGAGTTTCTTGACTCAGTAAGTAAGATGATAGCAATGAGAACGAAATCTGAATGCGATACGAAGACTGCTGAGGACTTGTAATAGATGCTAGCCCATTTGTTCACCATTGTGTCTACATTTACTTAATCAGAAATATATTTGCATAGCACCGCTTTTTCATAGTTTATTTCAATTTTAGCTGAGGGATAAATATTTAAAATTGATAAAACTTTCGATACGTTCTAAGTAAAATGTCTTTCAGCTATTTGACTAAAATTTAAGCTTGGCATAGAAGAAATTGAGCCAATTATACAATTTATTCATCTATTCAATAATTACATCAAATTTCAAAGTTTTAAAAGTGCATTAATCACATGCAAATAATATGTACTTATTATGTTTAATTTTTTTTTGAATAGTTAGAATTGCAATATACCAAAACGGTTACAGTTAAATCAAATTTTTTATTTTTATGGTGATTACGTAAAAGTAAACTTTGTAGCGTAGCCAGTTTATTAGAATGCAAGTACAGTTTTGTCTTTATGTTAAATGTAATAGAATATTTAAAAAAAAAGGTTTATTTGTTCTTTGTTAACCTTTTACAGGGATGTTCCTGTTACTCTTAGTGTAATTCCAGCATTGACATTAATGAGCTAAAACTGAAAGCCTCTGAATTTTCATCTAGCTCTATTTCTTGAACTGATGACCTAATTGTTCGTACTGGTTTGGCTATAAGTTACTTGACTGTGCAATTTTCGACTGTGAAATTCCAAAACGGCTATGCTACAGTTTATTAATTTTCTTCGCTTATTAAAAAGAGACGTTGTAGGAATAGAGTGGTTAAGCTAAAATAGGTTAGATCAAATGATACATATATTGTTATACAGCTCATTCGCTTCTCCTTAAGAACATATTTAAACTGATTGAAAGCAGGTAAAAAAGTAATTTGTAATAAATTGTACATTTTACTTTATAATTGTTGTAAAAATATTATGACATTTATATTCTGTTGTGCCACAGAAATCGCTTTCGCTTGAATTTCACTTAAATTTGTATGAAATTTAAGTGAAATTCAAGCGAAAGCATTTCTGTGGACCCAGATTATCGTTAAAATTTCAAATAAAATTCTTTGGCTCCATAAAACCGCAAGTTTGTTGCTGAAGTCTTTTATTTCGACTGGCAATGCTGCTTAGTAAAGAGTGTCAGGCGTTGAGGTAAAGAGAAAATGCTCTCTCATTTGCAGGCATACACACACACACACACATACACAGACAGAGGCTGAGTGTAGTCGTTGTAGCTGAGTGAGGAACTGTGCGCTGGTCGCACACTCAGTTGCCATTTACCTGTTGCCGTGCGCTGTAATTCGTCCAGTGTCGTTGCGGATGAAACTAATTCTTCAGGCGCCGCATTACGTTGCGTGCCTGCCTGACAGCCTGCGCGTGTGTGCGAGAGTGTAAAAGTGTGCGTTCGTGTCAGTGTGTAGTGTTGTAGTGGTGCTAGTGTGCAAAGCAAAGGCAGCAAAAATAAAAAGAAAAAAACATAAAGCAAAGTAAAAGAGCCATAGTGAAAGATCAGCGTATACGTATATGTATATGCATGTGTGTGTACAACTTGCAATGAAAATAAAGTAGAGAAAAGTTGTGTAAAATGAAATAACAAAAGTAAATTCAAAATACATGCACAAAAGTAATTCAATGAAGCTGCAAAAACTGCCAAATACTAAATGGAAAGTGCGATGCATAAATGAAAACTAAACGTGTGACGTGTATTAAAAAGGTAGCAACTGCTATTTATTAAATTGCAATACAAAATCTCGTTTTAACCTTCCAATCTCTCTCTATCTCTTTCTCTGTCTAACTATCGCTCATTCGCTGTGTATCGGTTTTGTCTTGTTTTTGTGTGGCTTCAGCTAATGCAAAAATATTCTTTCGTTTTATTTTCTTGTTTTTTTCTTTTCGGTCTGTGTTTTGTGCATGCTCGTAAAACGGCAGAGGAATAATTGTACCATACGGATATCCTAGACTCTGTCTTTAGCTGGGTAAATTATTACGCATCTTCGGCACAACAGCGTTTGCAGAGACTGTGCATAGTTCCAAACCAGTTGCAGAGTTGTCACATTAAAATCACACCTTCGAAGAAATATTTATTGTTGTTGTTGTTGTTGTTGTGGTAACTATATATGCACCATTTTGCCCATAACTCGTTCGCGCTCTCACACTGATACATGGACACACACACATACAGATACACCCTCTCTGGTTTGCCTGGCAAATTTGCAAGCAAATTATACGTAAAGGAAGTCAGACTGAGGCTCAGTGGTTGCTGCTGCTGCTGTTATGGCTGGCAACTGGTTGATCTGCATAGAGACGCCCATTACAAGTAACATGCTGACATTCTGCACGCAGCCTCCTGTCGTTTTTGCTTTGCTTTCATAACTGGTATAATATTGGCGAAATAGTTATAAACATTAATGCAGCCACCAAAGCTAGTTAGTTGCTCATTACGTGCCATTTAAGCCAGACTGGAAAGTCATGCAACGGATATGCTCATTGCCATATCGTTTGATTTTATAACACACATTTGCAATTGTGACCAGAGCGGCACAAACATAAATTATACATGCTAATCGGGACAGTGACTTTCAGTTTTATATGATTTCTAGGAATTGTCCGTTGTCGATATGCATACGCACATTGAAGATCTCTGCTGTGCCATCTGCTAAACATGTCTGTGCCAAATGTTTTCAATTCTATCTGCAGACACATGCATTCACATACATATAATACCATTAATTTAGTGCCTGGGGGGTATGCGCAGCAACACGGAAAACATGTGGCAACTGCTTTCCTGTTGTTTGTTTGTGGCTTAAAAAGGTTAAATGTTTTTAAATTGTTAATTTGATAACTGTCAAAGATTTCGACATTACGTTATGACATTTGAACAAAGCACTTTTTATCCCCTCTGCATTAAATCAACATGTCCCCGCTGTCATCAACAGCTCCAAGTCGAGCTCGGACAACAACAAACACTGACAAGTCCCTGCTGCTTGCCAATTGTTGGTTTGCTTTTCAAATGTCCGTGGTAAAACAAAAGACTTAAGCTACAAACTTGATCGACTCGCAAAAATATCATAGGCCAAAAGTTATGCCCGCCTGGCGCAGCCATTTTATGCATTTACAAACAATTTAAAGTATTTTCATAAAAAAAAAAAGGAAAAAAAATGTCAACATATGCGCAATGCAATGACAAGCCAGCCAGCAGCCGGCCTGGCCAACAAGCCAACTCGGTCCAGTCCATTCCAGTCCAGTCAGCCATGGCCCGCAGCTTCAGCGCGCTGGCAATCAAAGCCAAAAAGCTTTCAAGCCAAAAGCAGCCGACGACATCGTCAACGAAGCCGCCACAGACATGGAAAAGCCGCGCGTCGATTTCAAAAGATTTTCAACAACAATTTTAAATACCCTAGTTGGGTATAATAACTTTAACATTCAGTTGTGGCAAGATCTGGAAGAGTATTTACAAGCTTGTTTTTATTTACACTTTCAAGAATAGATTGATCTTTGAGTAAAAAAATTATGTTAAAAATATGTTGATTTCATAAATATTTAACATTTGAATATTAATATATATCTCAGCTTGATAATAATACTTTCATAATAATAATAATCTGCATTACTGCCTTAAAATCAATTTTGTTCAATTTGATTTTATTAAGCACATATGTATATAGTTCAGTTTTAGAAATGCAATGAAATCGAATACATTTTTATGTTTAAACTATGCTTGTTTAAAATTATGAGCTTAAATTACTATGTTTTACTAAAATTAAGTTTATGTAACGTATGCGGAATGAAATACGAACAAAATTGAACATGTTCTCAAAAAGTTCCCATAATCCACAGCGCAAAACAAAACTCACTATAATTAATGGGCTTCAAGGAAACTTTTATTTATAAGATAATTTCGGATGTTTAAAATGCAAAAAAAATGGAAAGAGCCCCTGGATCCGGAAAAAAATTTCCATTGCAGTAGTCTTAAATTAGAGCCAAATAATAGGCTGAAATTGTGGGTCGCACATATAAATCGAATCGTGCGTTTGCCAAAAAATACAAAGTGAACGACAAATCGGTGAAAAAGTATTTAAAAGACATTGGAGTGTTGATATGTTATAAAAAAAACCGTTCCTTAAGTCACAGAAGTACAGAGAGAGACAATTAAACTTCGGCTACGTGCGCATTCTAGAAATTTGTTTTCTGCGAGCAGTTTAAAGATTTGCATAATGGATAATGAGACAGTTTTCACATTGGAGGGTCATGAGTGGACTCCGAACTATTACTTTAGGCTTCCTAATATTTAAACACCTGAGAATGTAACTCATATAACATAAACAAAGGTTTTATTGTGGCTGGTCATAAGCGAGCGTGGAAACAGCGATCCTGTATTTTTTAAGGCAGGATTGGCTTTGAAATCGCAAAATTACAAGGACAATTGTCTTCCGGCGCTTAAAAAATTTATTGATAAGTATTATGAGAATGATATATCGGTGTTTTTCCCGACTTAGCGTATGCTCATTATGCCAGAACAACTCTGAAGGCTCTTGACCACTTGATCACTGATTTCCTGCCTAAGCTGCAAAACCCTCCAAACGTGCCTCAGTTAAAGCCCATGGAAAAGTTTCGGTCAAATATGAAAAGAAATGTTTGGAGTAAGGAATATAAGCCACAAAACATCGACTGTTTGATATTAAAAATCAAAAGAGAGCTTGCTAAAATGGGTGCAAAGGGAATTCAGGAGGCTATGCGCAAGGTACCCGCAAATATGAGGAAGGCAGATCGCTATGGTCATGATTTTTTTTTGTAAAATAGCTTATAGTCTAATTAAAAACATATCAAAAATTGAAGTTGGTCGGACTTGAAATACATTTTTTATTTGTATTACAACAGTTGTTCGTATTTCATTCCGCATACGTTATACTTCATATAAGTATAAATTACTTCAAGCATACAAATTCTTTAACCAAGTACAAACAATTTTTATGTAAGTACAACCTATCTTGAATCAAGTAAAACTCTAAAATTACTAGAAATGAGTACCAAAATTCTTAATACAAGTTCGTGGCTCAGGTTCGACTCACACATCAAGTTCATACAATCTCAAATCAAGTTCGTTAATACTTACATCTTTTTTACTTTCGCTGGCTTATAATTCTCAAGTGGCTCTGGGTTGTCTGCTATGAGGTTCAGCTTGACGGGCACTTAGAAATTAAGACTATATTTAACAGGATAATTTCTGTAGTTAGTCTTCACTTACTTTCGCAATAACGGAAAACTTTTTAGCACCCATACTGATGATTAAGATTATTTTATTAGGTATAAATAAGCTTAATATTTATTTAAAGAACATTTTATACGTACAAATCAAGCTTACACGATTTTGATTTAAGTCTGCAGTATGCTTAAATCAAGTACCATGTTCATATGTCTTTGTACTCAATTCCAGAATTAAATGGAAATTGAATTCAGTTTGAATTGTATTTAAATCACGTACTTTTTAAAATAATTTTAAGATGAAAAATAATTTAATTGTTAGTTTTATTGCTAAAAATATCGTTCTTGAAATAAGATCGAAAGACTTCATTTAAGAAATTTCTATCTTAGTGAGAAATCAAACTCTAAATGTGTCGTTTTAAGTACGAAACATTTAATTTTTTTCTTCTCTGTTTAGTTATTTAACTTTTTCAAGTGATGAATTACAATAAACATAAAAAAACTGATTTGTCCCTATAGACTATTGAACTTACAGAGTAATATAGACTTCGTTGTGCCTCCTCTATGGAATTTTTGTCTCTCTTGTCTACAATTTTTGTTGTATGGCTTTTCTTATACTTATATATGAATTCATAGCGTTTGCAACGGCGCAATAAGCAATACTAAAATGCATTGCAATGGATTTTTTATTATTATTTATTTATTTTTTGTTGTTGTTGTCGTTACTGTCTGCATTGGTCGGAGATTGTGCCACAGTCCGAGTCAGAGACTGAAACAGAGACAAACACAGATACAGATACAAATACAGATACATATACAGAGACAGACACAAATACAGACACGTTCGCAGAGAGTTGCAGTGCAATTTTGCAGCTCTCACGGCCACAAGCGACAGTTTTGTATTAGAAACGGCAACTTGTAGCTGCAGCTAGTTACGGGCTTGATGACTACCGGAATAGGTGAGGAGAGGGGAGGGGAGGGAAGTGGGCAGTTGAAGGTAGCTGGAATGTTGTCGCTGCTAGTTGGCAATGTTGCCAAGTGGCTGACATAGTTGTTGTCGTTGTTGTTATTGCTATTTATTGGAGGCTGTTCTTGTTCTTGCTCAGCAATTGCAGGGCAACTTCGGACTGAACTTTTAAAATTTAATTTGTTGTACAATTTATGTGTGGCATATTAGAAGAAAGACTTGCGCTCTAACCAAAAAGCTAGAAACGTCACCCTATGCGGGCGTTCATATATGCGGGCAATGCCAGCAGCAGATACAAAGATACAAAGATACAGATAACCTGTTGTTGTCTTTGCTGTGTGTGAGTGTGTGTAACAGAAATCAGACAAAACGGTGCTTTACATTCGTTTTTTTCTGAGTTTTCTCTTCACTTGCTCATCAGGCTGGCAACTCAACTAGCTGGCAGGCAGGCATCTTTCTTTCTTTCTTTCTTTCTTTCTTTTTCTGTCCCGCTTTAATGAAATGTAATTTGAAAAATTGCGCACGGCAAATTGTTGACTTGTTGCTGCAGCTCGTTGTCGTCGTCGTCGTCGTCGTCATAGTCAGAATTTCAAATATTTTGTCTTAATTAAAATTTAGCTGCCAAGCTGCTCTGATACGTTGTCTTTGTCCAACCTCATCGCATGTTGGACAAAAGTCGGTTAAATCTTTTAAATAAATTAGCGCTGTCGTTCGTCAAGCATTTGTCGCGTTTGCATTTAGTCGACATTTTTATTGGATTAAGTTTGGCCTGGATTTAAGCGCTGTCTTGTCTTGGATTAGATGCGCCATCATTCACGTTTGCGATTGTTGTTGTTTTCGCTCTCGTTGTTGTTTTGGTTTTTGTGGCTATCGCACAGCATGTAATTTGCAGTAAGTTGGCTGTTGTTTTTTTTTTTGTTTCTTTGGGCTTGTTGTGATTTATTTTGTTTTGTTGGACATTACATTTTAGGTAAAGTGGCGTTTATGCACAGTTGACTGTAGCGCTTGTCGCCGCATTCAAAATGTGGGTCATAAAACAAAAGACTTAAGCAACGAACTGGTTCGTCTTCTTCAACTTTAACTTTGGCTTTGCTTTGAAATTTGAATTCTTCCTCCCAGAAACAACAACAATCAATACAACACCTCGGAAGAAAGAGAGAGCACAAGAACCTTAACTATTTCCCATTGATTAATGACAGGTAATTTTCATCCATTGGTCTCGCATATGGGGAACCAAAGGAAGGCTATACTGGAAAGGGCATTCGCCTCATCTCCATGGTTCATTATATAAGCTTCGCTTTAATTACTTTGGCTAAAAATTTTGCCGTTTTTTAATGAATTTGGCGGCACAAAGTGAAATTTAAGTAAAGCTAATGATAAAATCTTACCGAATCATTAAAGAAATGTTCATAATTTTTGGTCAAATCTGGGGCATTTGTTATTTGTGTGGAATTTCAATTATATTGGACGGCATGGATTGAAAAATATTGGCAAATATTAAACCACTTTATATTGAATGTTAAATTATAAAATAAACATGAGCTTAATTAAATGTTATTATTATATATGCTCATAACTAACACTTTAAAATTTTCTGAGTCACTTTCGAACATGTTTTCCATATTATTATTGTTTATTAATTCCGCAAACTGTCCCATAATGAGCCATTCAGAAGTTAACCGTTCCAATGCCTATAAATCAGAGAACATGCCCATGCATATTTCATAAGTTCATTTCACACATTCCAAACTCCCTTTCGAACTGATTTCGCACTCTTTTCAGTCATTAAGTGTGTCAGCGTCTCGACAACTTTCAGTTCTTTTATTCGCATTTACATAAAGTATCTTGAGAGAAATAAACAGTTAAGAAATTTAACACTTATATTCACGACTGGAAATCCCAATATTTAGGAATAGGTTTGATAAATATGTTCCAACCAAAATGCAAAGATTCGTTTCTGAATGAATTAATGTATCTCTGAGTTAATAAAAACTTGAGCGATGGAAATTGTGACAGATCTGTAAAATTTTTTTTTTCCTCTAGTTTTTTTATATCCACACTTGAAATTATTTTTCTTAAAAAGATAACCCAAGAATATTTTTATACATATATTTATATTGTATGCTTAATTTGAGTGAATACAAGTTGAGAAAACGAAAACCGCTTTATTTACTTTAATATGTATACATTTTAGGCTATTTTTATATTCTATATAAGCTTCGTGTAAGTTGAGACTGTTTAATTTGTGTTTCTGTCATGTTGTTGAAGACGAAAGGCTTGTTGATAATCGTGTTAGTGCTTTTTGTGCATCATTTTAACATTTTAACATTTAACAAAATATCTATAATAACACATATATCATGCTAATATTTAACTTAGTGAATCCTATTTGCTTACTGTCGAGCGATGTGGGTCCCTGTAAAGCAAGAATTGAGCGTTGGTTTTACAATAATGCAACCAAATTATGAAAGCCTTTCAATTACGGCGGCTGTCAAGGCAATGCGAATAATTTCCAAACAAAAGATGACTGCGTTGCAGAATGCAATTAAATAAAAGTATTTTTATTGCGAAGAAAGAACAGTGCAAAGATTCCCAGATGTCCATTATTTACGAATAATGGTAAAATCAATAAGTTAAAAGTGCAGAACTAAAGCAAATTTTTATTCCGATTGAAGTAGAGCCAGAGAAGTTGAATTCTTAAACTCTGTTCAATTATGTATTCGTTTTTAAATAAAAATAAATATTTGTGAATGATAAACACAAGTGATTGCTGTTTAAATAAAGCAATAACTCTTCAAAAGATTGTTATCATTATTACACTTATTAAAGGTTTAACCGAATTTAAATTTTATTATCATTGTAAGGTTAATGAAAGCGATATCATAAAAACGAATTAATATAAAAGAAGTTCGTAAATTTAATAATTGACGTAAAGCAGATTTATTTATTTCAGTATAAAGCTTTTCTTCTACATACAAAAGATAACCTGTTTAATTAATGAGCTCCGAATTGCTATATATAAGCCGTTAAGCAGTAAAGTTATTACACTGAAATTCTGATAAAGAGTCATGTTGCTAAAGACGACAAGTTTGTTGCTAATCGTGTTGCTTTTCTTGGTGCAGCAGGGCAATTCTTGTAAGAGCATTTGATATTATATAAAAATTTTTATTATATTTTAATTATCTATCCATCTAGTGGGCGCCGCTTGCTCACAGCCCAGAGTTGTGGGTCCTTGCAGAGCAAGGATAACTCGTTGGTATTACAACAAGCAAACTAAAAGCTGCGAGCAATTCGAATACGGCGGCTGCCATGGCAACAGCAATAATTTCCTTACATTACGTAGTTGCCAAAAGGCCTGTTCTTAATGTAAGACAACGCATGTATTTAAATAAATGAAGTATAAATAAATTGCATTTGGAGCATGCTTATGTTTTAAAAAGGATAAATGCTTCATTGTACTTGCGTTGCATGTGTGTGTGTGTTTTAATGTGACTACAGGATACTTGCAAGAACGATCTTTGTTTTCACCCTACTTAACTATTTTCATTGTATTGTACTTACAAAAGATCTCATTGTGTCTAGTAAATATAATTTCTTTTAATAAATACTTGCTTTCGAGCGTCGTATAATCATACTTCAGGAAAACAAAGAATTATATTAAAAAATTTGTAACAATGTAAGATAACACATATATTTAAATCAGGAATTAAAACCATAACCGTAACCGTTAGCCTGTATTAACCGATTGAAATTTAAATGAAACATTACCGAAACAAAACGTTTTTATCACACCAAAACAGAAAAGCCGAAATTGTTCATACCGAAATAAACGTTTAGTAACCGATTCAAGCATTAAGGTTTATTTTCGTTAGTTCAAGCATTGAATTGAATTATGTTGTTAAACTATAATCATCCTTTTTTAAAACTAAATTTTACTTTAATTTCTGCCCCAATTTAATTTACGGACCTCCAGCTCAATAATTAAATCTTAATTTATGAAATATTTGAATATTTGTTTTCTAATTTACATATCTTTAACATATTCAATATGTTTTTAAAAGCCGAAATCATACCTTTATTTCAAAACCGAAACTTATGAAAATTGATAACCGTTCGTAACCGATTTACAAACATTTTGCATTACCGAAAATCTAAATAAAATTGGATTTCGACATAATCATATATTAAAAAGTATATTATTTGAATACCACGTACATATGCGCGTGGTTCAATGTAAATTTCATTGTATTGTGCACACAAAAGAAATCATCTAGTATAAGTAGTATAATGTCTTTTTAATAATAATACAAAATGAGAACAATGAAAAATATTAAAGGAATTTGAAACAAAGTAATTTCGTTATAATTGGAGTGAAATCCCATTATTTATTTCAATAAATTTATACTCGGCTCTATTTTTATACCTTACACTTTCAAACAGTTGAACTCATTCTAACTTATGAAATTAATACATATATTACATATAAGCTGTCAGCTGTAGCTTATTATCAGTAGTACATTGTTTCGTTGAAGAGTCATGTTGTTCAAAACAATAAGCTGGATTTTAATCGCAATTTTGCTCTCAATGTACCAGAGCAATGCTTGTAAGTGGCAATGGAATATCATTATAAGAATGAATATTTTATGTATTTAAATTTCATCTAGTGGACAGCATTTGCTTGCTGCCCCAAGTTAGAGGTCCTTGTAAGGGGTATTTCCCTCGTTGGTATTACAACAAAGAGTCAAGAAGATGCGAGGAGTTTAAATACGGTGGCTGTCGAGGAAATAAAAATAATTTTGAAACAATGCAAATTTGCAAAAGAGCATGTTCTTAAAGCAAGTTAATGACTTATTGAAATAAAAACTTATAATAAAACAAATTTGAGCAAGATATTGTGTACTGTACTCAACTGAAGGTCATTATTTTAGTTATAAATACATTATATTAAAACAAATATCTTTTCATGTCAACTTAAATTGTTTAGTACTTAAGCTTGAAAAGAAAATAAAAATATAATAGCTTTGATGCAGCAGCTCAGCAGCTGCACCCACTTTTTGTTGGGTTGCAAGAAATATTTCTTGTTTTTCAAAAAACTTGTCAGCGCCACCCACTTTATGTCCATTGCAGCTGTGTGTGTGTGTGTTTGTGTACTCTTATTTGTATAACTGTATGCTTGTATGTGTAGGAGTCGAAATATTTGCCTGGGAATATCTCGGGCGGGGCGCTGACAGCACGATATACTCGCACTCGTATTCGCAGCCGCAAAGCGGTAACTGCAACATTTTGCTAAATCAAAATTGACACTATGCAAAAAGCCAGCCCACGGAGCGCAAATTGCAACACGGTAGCTACACACACACCAACACATATGTACTCAAATAAACACTCACACTCACACACATACATACATACATACTTAGTTGATTGTCGGGCCAGACTGGGGCCAGGCGCTCAGCGTGCCGTGCCATAGAGGCCAAAAGGTGCACGTTGTCCGGCTCCATAGTCATACATAAATATACATACATGTGTATGTATGCATGTATGCATGTTGTTGCTGTTGCTGTTGTTGTTGTAGTTTTGTGGCGCCAAGTAATTTCTGTGTTAGCGTTAGATTTCAGCCATGTGCAGACATCGAACGCCACACAAACAACAAGCACAGCAGTTATTAGTTTTGCACTCCGCACAGTGGTACAAACGGTGTGTGAAAATTATTGAAATCATCAATAAATACATGTACAATAAGCAATTCACTTATTCAGATATTCATATTCATAAATTATCAATATAACAATTTCTACAGTCAATTTGTTAATATCTGTTATCGATTAAACATAAAGATATTTTATTCAAGGGATCATCTGATTTTAAATCGTATCTTAATTTAATTAATAGTTTTCCAAAATAGATTTTCCCTTGAATGCGACATAAATCACTGAAAATATTTATTCTACTAGTAATATCTGTAATAAATTAAACAAAAAGATATTTTATTCAAGGGATAAAGTGATTACAAATCGTATCTAAATTTTATTTAATAGCATTGCAAATGTGATTTTCCGTTGAATGCGACACAAATCACTAAAAATATTTATTCTACAATTTTATGAATCTTAATATTTAATTTCATCAGAGTTTTTGAGTACTAGTAATATCGAACCAAGTCTTATCAAATTTTTTCTTGGGTCTCTTACATGTATATAGCATAGGAGTGGTCTGATTATAATTTTTATCATCGAATGGCTTCAGTTGGAGCTAATTTAATTTTAGTGCCTGTCAATATTCAAGTTAATGAATTTATCCCTTATCAAAAAATTTCAGTTTACGTTAAATATTTTACCATTTGGCCAGGTTACTACGAGATTGTCGTTTCCATCAATGAATAATTGCAAGCCATTTTGATTGATAAGTGTACTCTTATTTTTTTGTTTGAATATAGCATCACGTCGTTCACGGCGAATCTATAAGATGGATATTCCTAGTGTGAGTAAAGTCACTTGGTTGAGTGAGCAGAAGATCTCTATTCTCATGGTTTTTATCTTTAGATTCCTATGCCTGTGAATAACGAATTCGCTGCTGCCCGGGAACTATATCCGTTCTGGCGTCTGTTTGCTGATTTCTGTTTTTCATAGGGATAGGAGCTTACCTGTTTATCTGCTTGTTGCGGATCACCAGCTACTTCGTCGTTCCTTTGATGTACATAACTATTTTCCTGTCCATCCACAAAGGCATGCGCTGCACGTGATGTCGAGTTTTCGAAGACTCCGTCCACTCCAGATCCTTCCTTTTTACCTCGAATGTAAATATCATCCTTGGGATCACCATAAACTACTTTATTTGGGTGGAGGGAAGTCGATTAGCAAATTTTAGTTAAAGTAGGAGTTATTCAGGTTATTAACCAGCAGAAAGCAACAGCAGACTGCTCAATACTAGTAACAGGAAGGTTCCCATGTTGTGTTTGTAGATATAACGGTTATAATAAAATATTATTTGAGTCCCATTTGTCTTCAGCTTTTATATGATTTTTGTAGTTTTCAAAATTATCAAAAAAAACGCTTTTAGGGGAAGTTCCTTGTTGTGTGTATTCCCAAAAAAACATTTTAAATTTTACTAAAGATATTTCCATAGCATCCAATAAACGTATTATAAAATATTTATTTTAGTAGACTTTTGGAAAGTTCTGAAATTATCGGTAAATTCCTAAATTTCAATAAATGCTCTGCCTTGCAAAAACCTTTTAGGGTTTTTTTTTTGTATTCTTTGCTTTATTTCCAATAAACTGATATTAGTTTCTTTCCATTATCTCAATAAAATTCCCGTTGTCGAACGCAGCGTCATTGGAAATGTTTATTCTAGAATTTATTGTAAGTAATATTAAAATAAACTAGAATTTTAAATTAACAGAAAATATATTTTAGCTTTTTGCGAGTTCAACAACATAATTGTTTTATTGAGTAACTGCCTTATCGACCCACTGTGCAATGGTGTCAGCATAAATGTGAATCACTCTGCTGGCTGCACTGTGACCACCACCGTGGTGACATTTTCTCATTAAGCGTATTAAATAATTAGTACTTGTTGTTGTCATATTTTATATGCTCAATGCTTGTTCGGCCCGCTGAGAGGCTTGGCCTGGGAACAGCTTGACCATAGACAAGTACCAGTTTTCAATAGCCAACACAAGTGGTGGCCTTTTGGCTTTGCTGGAAAATATGCAGCTTAATTGAATGGATATTGACTTGCCCATCTGAAGAGGCTTCGTAGACTTTAAACTAAGGCAACCTCGGGGCATATTGTGAACTAATTTTGTATTGAAGATGATATAGCTTGAGGTACTTCCAATAAAATTAAAAAAAAAACCTTGAAAAAAAACTTAAAAGAAAACAATGACGGACAGAAATGTGACCACCTTTAAACTTTTCATCTGAGCCAACTGATCGAAATTATACTATATTTATATTATATCTAGCTATATATTGATTCAAAGATATTAATGTTAGGGCTAAACAATATTTTATTAATTCAAATAATTAAATGCTTGACTTTTTATACATTTAGAATTATTTCAATAATATCTATGTAAATTTTGATTTATGCTAGAGAATATTTTTGGATTTCCTGTTTATATTATTTCTCCTCATATATTAATTAATATTTTATAATATACATATATTTTATTAATTAAAATAGTTAAATTTTTGGCTTTTTAATCATACAGAATTATTGCATTAATGAAAATTTTGGGATTTTCTAATAGTAGCAGAGTTTTAAGATTAAAGAACTGACAGACTCGAAAGTTGTGAAAAGAGTTGATAGTGAAATGCTGAATCACTTTAATATATTTGGTTATTTGGAAATTTGTTGTAACTGTCAAATAAAGTCGAGATGTAAATTTATGTAAATTGCATGCTGTGTTGCCCAATGAGCCATTTGACACTTTTGGTGAACACGCAGCTGATATTTGTTATTAATTATTTATTGTCTAAGTATTGTTAATTATGGCAAACAAATATCAAAAAAATAGATATCTCTCTCACTCACTCTTTTTAAATCGAAACTCGACTGTGGGCCTCTGGGCCTTTTCCTTTTCTTTTTCGAACCGAATCGAACCAGTTGAGCGACATTCCATTTGAGGCGCGACAGGCGGCGTCCGTTGCGGAGATGCTAAGATTAATCAGCTGCCATAAGCCAAATGACAAGACATATTTTTGTTTTGGACTTGTTGTCTCCTCGGCTGCCTTTCAAATGCGGTCAGGCCTAGTGTTATTATTGTTATTATGTTTATTTATGGCATAGCTCGAAAAAAAATTAATTTCAAATTTGATTACAATAAAAATAAAGCCACACACACACACACTCTCACACTCATGGAGCGACACACTCCCATCTCGGATCCAAATTCGAGGCACTTGTAAGCGGCATTTGATTTACGCGTTTCAAAGTATGCTCAAATTTCATCTAGGTAGGCAAATGAAAGACCCATCACAGTTCCCGTATCTCCTCAAGCTGTATTCTGTAGGTGTGTGTAGCGTGACGGCCCAACCCAAAATGCCAAAACAATACTAAAGAAGACTTCAGCAAGACTTAACGAATTTCAAATCAAATTTATTGTTTTCTATTTAGATAAATACATGTGTAGTAAGTAAATTATGCAAAGCCGCCGTTGCCGCTAAACAAATATTATAGATGTTCCCTTGTTCTATTTGCCGAATTGGGTTACTTTCAACATAATTTCAGGTCTTAGGTTACACCAACAACAACAGCAACAATCCAACAATCAATGCTGCTGGCAGCAAACGACAATCGACTTTCTGGTCAAAGCTACAGATGGCCACGGACTAGCATTAGAACAGCCCACGCCTGGCTTTGGCTTATGATTAGAGTTGCCAATGCTCAAAGAGTCACTCCAAACTGGTTTTCGTATTTGCCATAACAGAAAAATAGAAATAAGCTTTTGCCAATGAATGGAGATGGAGCTGGAGCTGGAGACGGAGACGGAGCTGTGCCTCAATGATCGTTGATGGCAATGGAAATATGACAGCATACGTGTGTCTACAAAATCCAAAAAGAAACAGAAACAAATCTACGAAAAAAATATACAAATAATTGGTAGAGCCGTGGGTGTGCTGCTTATTACTTAGTTGTTAAATTGTTAAAAAAAATCATATTGTAGTTAATTTTTTATATATGAATGTATTCTTATAACTGGCGCCGAATTTCCATAGCTAATCAAGCTGACAAAATCTTTGTATTCTCGCGTGGGCTGCAGCACAAATTTCTGCACAATTTGGCCAGAAGTTAGTTATGAATTCTCCTAAAGGTCAAATGCACTCCACTAAGAGGTGTGTCCCAGCCAATAAAAATACACGCTCGTATATAAATATTTATATGAGTGTATATTCGTACGCATTTAGATTGCCAACTGAAGTCGCAGTCAGAAACCAACTTGGAGCTGCCCACACTCCAATCCAATCCGATCCCATGACCATTGAAGCTTAATCGTCGCTAGGCGCAGGCTAGAAACAATTTATATACATTTTCATTTATTTTACTTTGCTTTGCTTGGCGACGACCATCGATGACCCAAATTCCAATGTGCGATTGCTCATCCACACAGGCACTCCACTCCGTTTAACATGTCTGAGCTAGAGTTGGAAGCGTGATAGGCACGTTTCTCCTCGTGTCACGAGCTTGCACAACACATCAGGAAGCCCACAATATTGACAGTCAATCTGTTATTTTGTTCTTAATAAATATATAATTTTACCATATTCATTGTGGTAAAATATCAAATAAATATCTAAATGTGTGAATATTTGATGTTTTTTAAATCGTGAGCATAGTATTTTTAGCAGTCTTTTAAGCAGGGATTAAAGCCGTAACCGGTATTAACCGATTGAAATTGATAACTGAAACCGAAACAATATATTGGTTTTATACCGAAATCCAAAAATCGAAATTATTCCAGCCCAAATAATCGTTAATAAACCGATTCATACATAACAGTTAATTTCGGTTCAGTAAAGCATAAAATTTAATTGTGTTTTGAAAGTGTAATCATCGATTTTTAAACTAACTTTAATTTTTAATGCTCCCCAATTTATTTTATATAAATATCTCAATAAACAGATCTTAATTTTTAAAAAGTTGAAAATTTGTTTTTAATTTTACATATTTATAATATTTTTTAAAATTGTTTTGTAAACCGAAATCTTACCGGAAAAACCGATAACATTTTTTAATATTTGTTTTGAAATTTATATATTTTTAATATTTTTTAAAATTGTTTTGTAGACCGAAATCATACCGGTATATCAAAACCGAAAACCGAAAAAACCGATAGCCGTTACGTAACCGAAAACCTAACTGCAAACATTACCGAAACCGTAACTGAAACCAATAATAATCGTTTCAGTTTAATACCCTGCTTATAAGCATTTATTGGCCACATCAAATATTTTTTCTTCTATTTTCCAATATTTATTTTATGATCTTTAAAAATACTAATTATAAACATGTAATAATTATGTAATATTATTTTTTCCAGACTTCTGGCTTAAAAGCGAAGGTCGCAACATAAAATTCAATAAGAGAAAATCGAAGCAAGAATGTCACACAAGACGAGCAGCAGACGGGCGACAGATCTGGAGTGTCCGCTGGCATCGCTGGGCCGGAATAGCAATGCTGTGCGGGATCAACTGGCGGCGGCGCATTACCATCATCCGCATCCATTGAGCTCCAGTCCGTTGGATCCGCAGGCTTACAAGATGTCGCGCAAGTCGCCAAATCTGAGCATCAATGTGAACGACGCCGTTGCCAGCGGGGATCTCTATCCAATCGGCTCGCGGAGCTCCACGCCGCACAGCGACCAGCAGACGCCATCGACAGCGGCAGCGGCGGCGACAACGGCAGCCGTGTTGCACATGGTGCAGCAGAAGGCTGCCACATTCGAGCTGCGTGGCAGGCACACACGGCACGAGCAGTCCAACTATGGCGCACACTCGACCGCCTCCGTGGGCCGCCATGTCCAATCAAAGAAGTCCCCTGAACTGCAGACGCTGCCGGCACCGGCGACCAGGACCACAGTGCCAGTGCCCCAGCCACGTAACTTTCTAACGCTGGACTGGTTGCATGGCAACAGCGCCGACACCGAAGATTCCAGCGACAACAATGCTGGCGGAGGCGCCGCCAACGGCCGACGACGAGTTCAAGCCCAAAGCGGACGCTGCAGCGTGCCCACGGTGCTCGGCAATGGCAACAACAGTGCCCAGTATCTGCTGGACAAGAAGATGGAGTCACTGTATCTGGGCAATGCGTTGCGTGCTCTTCCCCTGGGCGCCGAGGCGAGCCAGTACCAGAACGAGCGATACTACCTGGAGGACTACAGCAGCGGCAGCGGCAACGAGCGTCTACCAGGTGAGCATTGTAATACAGGTCTGACAATATGTTGTTAAATAAGATACAGATTAGTTCTTAGATTATGTTATATTTTTATATGTATATGTTAAGTAACATGAGCTCATACTGTTATTGAGAGCTGCTTACATACAACTGCTATTTAACATACACTTCCTCTCTCCGGCTTTCAGCAGCAAGTACTTAACATTTATTTATTTATATATATTCAAGTGGCCCAAACGACACCAAGCACGGGCTTGTTGACGCGCGGACAAAGACGGACAAACATTGTATTAAACAACATTAAACTAAACTATAAATTAACTATAAGCTAGATAAGTAAGAAATAATTGAAGTATTCAGAAATTGTACAGAAGAAGAATTAGTAATAAATTGAGAAAGATTGTTATAATTACAACAAAGTACTCTGAAAGGGTTATGAATAGCATAGTTAGCAACACAGGATTGAAGAGAAAGAGGTAAGAAGTTTCTAGAGCTTCTGATCGGGACAGCAAAACTAATTTGGCTAATTAATTCAGATGAATCAATTTCACCAATAATTAGTTTGTGTAGAAAGACTACACCAAGCATTGTTCTCCGGTCAGAAAGAGAGGGAAGCAAGGGCGTCGGCAGCTTCTCAATGAGGGGGGGGCCAAAATTTTTTTTTTATTTTTATCACATTTATTACAACAGCTTACAGCCATTTCGCTTCTTATGTCTCAGTGTACTTTTCTTATGGACTTTGGCCCCTAAACACGAAAATCGCACTGAACATTTTTATCATGGAAGCGTTTTCGAAATATAAACTTTTTTCCGAATTTTCGAAGTTTCTTCGATATTTTGGTATACAACGAGATCCAATAAACCGATTTGACCAAAAACGAACTCAAATTAAAGGCTACTTGTCCCTCTACAACTTTCTCTCATATTGTGTTTGAAGATTGGCTTAGTAGTTCAGAAGCTAGCGACTTCAATAAGTTAAAAATCTTGTTTTTTTGTGATTTTTTGGGCTAATGAAGTCACAAATCGTCCCAGAACTCGAACAAAATCGAGTGGCAATAGCGAGAAAATTTCATACAATTCTGCTTCTCTAACTCGAAGTCTCCCTTACTCGAACTTTTTTCTCGGATAATGGTGATTCGAGTTAGGGAAGTTCGACTGTATATCGCAGAGGTAAAATTTATTTTAAGTGTTTAACATAAAGTTAAGACCATATCAGATTAGTTGAGATATCTCAAATAACAAAAAAGTTATTCGTACAAAATAGCTGCCATTGGAACTATTGATCAAAAATTTAAATTAAGACATTTTTGTTTTTTTTTTTTGAGATATCTCAACCAAACTTGCAGATTGAAAATATTTTGGAACCTTATAGAAATCGGACCACTATATCAAATAGCTGCGATAGGAACGATTAGTCGAAATGCAAGTCTTAGTATAAAAACATTTTGGTTGTTCGAGATATCTCAAATATTTTGACAAAATCAGCATCTGTTATGGTCGTATACATCCTGATCAAATTTGGTTGAAATCGGTCCACTATATCATATAGCTGTCATACAAACCAGCGTTTTTCGCCACATCGGTTAGTTGGCACTCGTGGTATACTTTAAAATGTCGGAGAAACTTCGAAAATTCGGAAAAAATATGAATATTTCAAAAACGTTTCCATGAAAAAAATTTTAAGTACGATTAGCGTGCGGGCCAAAGTCCATAAGAAAAGTGCATTGAGACATGAGAAGCAAACATTTTTTTTTGATTTTGTAAACAAGTATTATTTAAGCAATTTATTATTTAAGACCTACTCTGGTTGGATTTCGGAAACTAAATGTGGTAAAGTTATGAATGTAGGGGGGGCAACGGCCCCCCCGCCCCCCCCCCCCTGCCGACGCCCTTGGAGGGAAGATTAATTAGTAAAAGTCTACTACGATAAGGAGGCAAGCGAATGTTAGTATTCCAGTTCAGACCCCGGAGGGCAAAGAGTAAAAATTGTTTTTGTGAAGATTCTATTCTATCCTGATGAATCTTATATTGGGGACTCCATATACAAGACCCATATTCCAGAATAGGTCTGACAAGTGAAGTATAAAGTAGTTTAGTAATATAGGGATCGGAACATACACACATTGATTAGGCTAAGTAAGAATCATAGACAGAGTAAACGGCACTTATGGAATTGCGATCGAATTGTCTAGTTTTGCGAACTTTGTTTCGTTTTGCTGCCGCCATCGCTCATTGCTTGGACATCGTTTTCTTGCCAAGTTTTTATTGGTTGCAAACTACCTGTGATATAAAAATATCGCATGCAATAATTGTTCTAGTTAGCTCCTATAGAATTCTTATCTACGAGCATCTCACCCCGATAAAAATGCTCTGAATTAATAGAAACTAGTCGACGGTGCTACAATCGAGCATACTCGACTGTCGGAGACCCCGTACTTACTATGGAGAAGCAAACACTGCTTAAAATAAAATATTATAAGTCGCAACCAATATTAATATAGTTATGTACTGAATGTACTTTTCGCTCAACAATGGGGCTCCATTCGGCTACAGTCGAATGTGCGATCAAAATGTAAAAGACAAAGAATATTTTCAATCTATGAAATCTGTCACTTTGGCTCAGATATCTCAAACAACAAAAAAGTTTTTTATACTAAAACTTTATTTTGGACTGATCGTTCCTGGGGTAGCTATATGATATAGTGGTCCGATCCAAATTTAATAACAAACTTGATATGCTTCCGGTATCCAGCACCCTACATACCAAGTTTGGAATCTCTAGCTCTTATAGTCTTTAAGATCTAGGCGCTCTTACAGACGGACATGGCTATATTGACTCGGCTGTTGATGCTGATTAAGAATATATATACTTTATGGGGTCGGCCACGCCTCCTTCTGCCTGTTACGCACATTTTTTTTGTGACAAAGGTTATAGACCCCTGTACTTTTTTTAAGTACGGGGTCTAAAATTGGCCGTGTTCACCAGAACAAATCGACAACAGAAAATCGATGAAATTTGCATGATTATTCTAATAAAATGCAGTGATTAGCAATCATGATTTCAAATTTTGTGATTATGATGACTGAAAATTCATCACCAAAATAGTACGCTGAAATTTTCTGATTGTGATGCTTTGTTATCGAACAAACAAAATACATGATTACTGATTGATTAGTTCTGGTGAACGCGGCCATTGTCCCTGTTGCCATATATTTTGTTAGTTACCTCAAATAATATACTTATAAATATTCAATATAAATGAACTTTCTACTTGTACATATGTACATTTAACCTTAGAATTATTATTATTGATATTCATTTAATGTCATTTAAATGCAGTCAACAGATAGTTATCTAATACTTAAAATAATACAATTAAAAATATAAAATAATCAATTAAATTATTTTAATTGCAAAAGGCGATTATATAAATAGTCCAAAAATGGCACGAGTGTTTATTAATTTTTGATCGTAGCCTAACAACATTATGTCACAAGATGAAGTTGAACAATAATTTGCTGACAGTTAAAATGTTTACCTACCACTTAAGACAATTAATTCAGTAATTAAATGTAAGCTTCATTTAGAATTACAATTAAATTGCATATTCCTTTTCAAATTAAATTAAATTACTGAAGAAATTGTCTTTGTAGTTAAAAATACAATTAGATCTTCAAGTTATAATATCATCTGTTGTCTCTTTCACTCCCATAGAGCGTCTGCATCATCCGCGCAACTCGAGTCCCAGCGAGACGAGCGGCTCGGATCGGTATCTATTGAATCGCAGCACCAACTCGCCCGCCAACGCCTTCCAGCTGGACCATCACCACAACACCAAAGTGCAAAGTCTCTCCGACGGCCTGTGCAACATGGGTCGCTTCTCACCCAGCCTGGACCAAGGCTACGCCACGCTGGTCTCGCCATCGCCCACTGGCCACCACTCCAGCAGCACGGGGGGCATGGGTGGAATGGTGGTGACCAGCGGCAGCAACAAGAATGCCAATGCCAGCGTTGTCGGCGGCTGTGGCGGTGGCATTGCCAGTTCGACGCCCGCGACAACGCCGCGCCGGGGATTAACCAACAGTGGCAACACCGTCACGGCCACCGCCATTGGACCGCCGCCTTGGAACCGCAAGGGTCCCTACCGCTGTGGACCGTACTTTGAGCGCCTGCCCGATGAGGCCGTTGTCCGCATCTTCAGCTGGCTGGACAGCTGCGAGCTGTGCAACGTGGCGCGAGTGTGCCGCCGGTTCGAGCAGCTGGCCTGGCGACCCGTCCTCTGGAAGTGCATCACGTTGCGCGGCGAGCATCTCAACGGCGACAAGACGCTCAAGATGATCTTCCGCCAGCTGTGCGGCCAGAGCTGCAACGGCGCCTGCCCGGAGGTGGAGCGTGTCATGCTCGCCGACGGCTGTCGCATCTCCGACAAGGGGCTGCAGCTGCTCACGCGCCGATGTCCCGAACTGACGCATCTCCAGCTGCAGACCTGCGTGGGCGTCTCCAATCAGGCGCTGGTTGAGGCCCTCACCAAGTGCAGTAACCTGCAGCATTTGGATGTAACCGGTAAGTAATCATCACAAGTGCTCTACCTCTCTCTTTTTCTCTGTCTTTGTCACTCCTTTTTCTTATTTCCTCCCTCTCCCACCCCTTTTCACTATCACTCTCCCTCTCCCACTGCCTCGAGTGAGCTGGACACACTCTCATATTCTCTCTCTTTCTCTCAATCTATCCCTTTCTTTCTCTCTCTCTCTCTCTCTCTCTCTCTCTCTCTCTTTCTGCCTCGCCAACTCACACTTTTATTTCTTTCTCACTCTCTCTCTCTCGTTCTTACTTACTCTCTTTCTATCTCACTCTCTAATACGCTCGCTTTCTCTCTCTCTCTCTTTTCTCACTCTTTATTATTTTTATCTGTCACTACCTCCATCTCACTCTCTTTCTTCATCCCACTATCCATCTCTTTCTCTACCTCGACGTTTCTCTCTCTCACTCTTGTTTTTTCTCACTCTCTAACTCTCTCTCACACTCTCTTTCTCCCTTAAACTTTCTCTCTTATCCTCTCTTCTATTCCTTATTTTCTCCCCATCCTCTCTTTCTCTCTTTCCCCCAACCCCCGCCCGCTTACGACTCGCAATCTCCATCTCTCAATCTACCTCTCTGCATATCTCCCTCTCTTTCTCTCTCACTCTTCTTTCTTTTTCACTCACTCCCTCCTTCTCATTCTCACTTTATATCTCACTCTACATCTCTCTTTCAATCTCTCTCCTTCTTTCTCTCTGTCTCACTCACTCACACTCTCTCTCTCTCTCTCTCTTTCTCTGCCACACAGGATGCAGCCAGGTGAGCAGCATTAGTCCAAATCCACACATGGAGCCACCGCGTCGTTTGTTGCTCCAATATCTCGACCTAACCGATTGCATGGCCATCGACGATATGGGCCTCAAGATTGTGGTCAAGAACTGTCCACAGCTGGTGTATTTGTATCTGCGACGCTGCATACAAATTACAGGTAAGTGAATCAACCGAATTCCAACTGAAGTACTCGATACTCATCCACTGGCATTGCAGATGCGGGTCTCAAGTTCGTGCCCAGCTTTTGTGTATCGCTCAAGGAGCTGAGTGTCTCGGACTGCGTCAACATCACCGACTTTGGCCTATACGAGTTGGCCAAATTGGGCGCGGCGCTGCGTTATCTCTCCGTTGCCAAATGCGAGCGAGTTTCGGATGCGGGCCTCAAGGTCATTGCCCGACGCTGCTACAAGCTGCGCTATCTGAATGCCCGCGGCTGCGAGGCGGTCAGCGACGATTCCATCACAGTCCTGGCCCGCTCCTGTCCCCGCTTGAGGGCCCTGGACATCGGCAAGTGCGATGTGAGCGACGCGGGTCTTCGGGCTCTGGCCGAAAGCTGTCCGAACCTGAAGAAGCTCAGCCTGCGCAATTGTGATATGATTACGGATCGAGGGGTTCAGTGCATCGCCTATTACTGCCGAGGACTCCAGCAGCTGAACATCCAGGACTGCCAGATATCAATTGAGGGATATAGGGCCGTGAAAAAGTACTGCAAGCGCTGCATCATCGAGCACACAAATCCGGGTTTCTGTTGAGATGGAGTTGGAACACGGAATGATCGGATTGATTAAAGCAAAGAGGCAGGCCATAAATACGATATGAGCAAACATGTTCGAAGCCAGCGGTGGGCACGAAATATATTTTGTACAACAACACCTGTAAAGAAACTACTGTAGCAGTGGTGTCCAAAATGCCAAAAGCCTATTCCATGGATTAGTAGCACGTACTGAGAGAGAGAATACGTGTGTTCTATAAATAGCATGTTCGACGGCTAGTTCTCTCCCGAACAGCGTTGCCAAAACTAGTCCGGTAAAAAAAAGTCAGATTTGAATAGTCAAATTTTAAAGAAATAATAAAAAATATGGTACTGTTTTTTAGCAAACTTTTATTTTATTTCTAAAAAAGAATGGAAAGAAGGTAGAAATAAAATAACAGTTTGCTTAAAAACAGTAGCATATTTTAATATTATTTGTTCAAAATTTGCTTATTCAAATCTGGCTATTTTTAACGGTCACAGTTGGCAGCCGTGCTCCCGACGCGTGCGTTCGGCTTTTTATTCTCTCACGAAGCATCTGATAGTCTGATCCAAGGTGAATTTACTACAAGGTGAAGTCTTCACCACAGCTGCTCTTTTTCGAGGGGCCAAGCGCTTGACAGTATGCCTGCAAACGTTTTCGAAAGAGGTTGTGTACAAAGCCACCTTGTATGAATTCACCTCGGACTGATGTCAGTCGCTTAGCTGCGTTCAATGAGGAGAGATCGCACAGCGCAAGACTTTTATCATACACTGCAACTGAAGCTTTGTAACGATGCATCAGTTCGAAAAGCTTTCAATTAATGTTTTAAGTGTAAAGCAGTAAAACGTTTCACACAAGCGTAAAATTTGATTGTGTGAGATTGGACACCACTGTTTTGGACACCACTGTTCGCTGCTTAGCAAAACACAACGGAAAGAGTTTCGGAACATTCTAGAAACACGTGCCCACCGCTGCCCTAAACAATTATCATATTTTAGTTGTACTCCATATTGTACATAGATACTTACTTAGGCAGCTTGTACATACACATATACAAATATATACGTATGCGTAAGTCAGGATTAGCATAGTTTATAGAGCATTTGATAGAAATTAAGTAGTGCGCCTTCTAGACTAATTCTTGCTTAATAAATTATTGCATATAACCCCACGAAATCTCAATTATTTTATGCTTGGAGATAACTATACATATCGGGCACCAAGTTGGGAATATTATGCCATTTGTGAATCTCACTCATGTCCGGAATATTGCGCTCGTGTTTGCGATTTATCCAGCTGACTTGTTTCATTAACGAAATGTCTTTGGCCTTTGAAGGATCATTCGCGTTCTTCACATACTCGATGTAGGAATACAGATCGTGAATATCGCTAATTAGCGACATCATCTGGTCATCGATGCGCTGCAGTTTCTTGACATTCGAATCCATTCTTTTGATTACCTTTTTCAAACATTTGCCATTCCCAATGCCGTGGAAATCTTCGGGCTCTGGAGAGTTGATTAGCTCCGTGATTTCCATCAATTTGATGCGATCCAATAGAGTATCAATGGGTAATCGCTTCTTTATTCTGAGCAGCTTTGCCTTCTCTTTGGGTGAGAGTTTTCCTTTAGATGCTCGCAAGTATTCGTCTATCTGCCTGCGATAAGTTTGCATCTGATTCATTTTGTCTGCGTACTTTTGACCATCCTTGGCAACATTGAATCTCAAATGCATGCGCGTAAGTAAAAGCCAATGTATCATTTGCGTTAAACGCTTTGCGCTTATCTGATCCGTATAGTGACTCAGGCAAAGACGATCAAAGTTTTTTTGCCATTCTTTTTTCTTTTTCATGGCCATATTTTTTTTTTTTTAATTTTGAATTTGAAACAAGTCACATGTGATCCAAAATGATTGTGAAATATTCAAATTTCGGTTAGTTTTGATTTGGCATTCGACCGACCACCACAATTTATCGATGATGAAATATTCTCTTAAACGGTCACACTGCATTGTAATTGTGATTGGGTAGCACTTTAACCGCAACATAAAACAGTGCTGCCAGTCGTTATTGAAACAGCTGTTGCCGCTGTGACTTGTAGGTTAGGTACGTTGTATAATGACAAACTCGTCAATTTACGTCTAAGCTTTAAAATTTAACGTACGAATTTTGACCGTAAATTAGTGTCACCGTTGTGGATAGATATGGCAAAGTATATCGCGCAAATCATTGTTCTCGGCGGTCAGGCGATAGGCCGCGCTTTTGCCAAGGCGCTGAAACAGGAGATTGCCGCATCCCAGGAGGCTGCGAAGCGCGCCGGAGGCGGCCGACAAGGAGATCAGAGTGCAGAGTCCAATCTGCGTACAGGTGAGCATACATATATACATATGTATATGTATTGCATGAAGTAACAACAGAAGGAGGTCTCGTCGGCAAAAAGCTGTCCCTTGACTATACTAACAATAAGTGCGAGTGAAAAGGCTCATCGTAGTGAGTCGTAGTGAGTGTGAGTGAGACGACAATACCTTTCACGTCAACAAGCAAGCACGCACTGAATCATTAAGGGACAAAAACCGAACGATTTGACAGCCGACGAGACCTCCTTCTGTTGTTGCTTCATGATGTATTGGCACTCATCAATTACATTGTTTATTTTTGGTTTCAGGCATGACGTTGGAGGAGGCGAAACAAATCTTGAACGTGGAGGACGCAAAGAACGTGGACAGCATTATCAAGAGCTACGAGCATCTGTTTAACGTCAATGAGCGCAGCAAGGGCGGCTCATTCTATATACAGTCCAAAGTGTTTCGTGCCAAGGAGCGATTGGATTATGAGCTGAAAGCGCAGCAGCAAAATCCGAATCAGAAGTCAAAACCAGACGAACAGCCGCAGGCGGAGGAGGAAGCGCCCCAAAGTAGAGCGAGGCAGCGACGTTGAGCGATTGTTGTGCTTTCTACCTACCTCTAAACGAAACTAGCTTTAGTGTTCTTAATTGATTAAAATACCTGTTAAGTAGAAAAGCAAATAGATTTTGTATAAACAAACAAGAGTTGTTATTAAGGCGCATTTGCACAACATTTGTGGTATTGCCCAAGGTGGATTTACTATTAAGGTGACGTTGTCACCACAGCTGCTCTTTTTCGAGGCTACAAACATTTGACAGTATGCCTGCAAACGTTGTCGTTGTCGTTATTGTCTTCTTCTTTACGAATAAACTCGATGAAAGAAAAGAATGAAAATAATAATTATGAATAAAAACATTAAAAATAATTTTGAACTATTTCGTTTTAATTATTTTGCGAAAACATTTCCTTTTCTGTCCGCTAAAACAATAACAAACGAAGAGTGCAGCACGTAAATCGCTCGCCATCTTTTTCTAGCGCTTGTCTCTCTGAGAGCGGAGAGAGAGAGAGGTGAAAAATGATTGTAACCTCACTACATCGGACGATGTCACCTTAATAGTAAATCCGCCTTGGTATTGCCAATAAAATCATATGTTCGCTGTATAACATCCCTGTCATGTTGCTACGCAAAGTTGGCAGCCCCATCAGCTGTTGTTTGGGCAGCACTGAAAGAGAGATAAAAGCGAAGAAAAGACAGGGTCAAAGCATTTACAGCTACGCAGCTGTATTGTTATTGTTGTGAAATATACATTTGATTTGTGTACAATCAGACGTGTCAATTGTTTTTTTTTAATTCTGGCACTATAGCCACAAATTAACGGCGTAAAACAGCTGGCACATGCGCGAGAATACATAGAAATTCCAGCACAAAGCAAACGCTGAAAACAACCACTAAATTGAACAGAGACAACTTTCCAAAGAGTTCTCAGCTTTTGATTTTGACTTGGAGTGCTGGCTTTTCCTTGTGAGAGAACGAACGCACCACCAAACGGTATTTGAGCAAAGAAAATTCCGCTGCTCATTCAGTTTTCAGAGGACCTTCGACACAGGCAGCCGAAAATTCAAGTTTTGCTCGTTTTAACTGGCAGAGTCAACAATAAAATAAAAAAAAAGAAAAGAAACTCTAACTCAAGTGGTAACGTTACGTTATATCTACATACATAGTATAAAAGGAGTCGGAGAAGTGCAAGAAAAGCAAGCGTGGCAAAATATCGATTGAACGCGACATTTTTCACTGTGCGAATCATTTTGACAGCTTAGCTCTCGTGTAATTGATATTGATATAATTCGCTTTCATTTGCCCACATATTGATTTTCTTAGCCATTGGCAAATGTTCCATACGCATTGCAGTAAATTTTCATCATTGTTTTCCCATATTCAATTTACAGCGTGCAAACATAATAAACAGTAAAGAAAAAAAGAAATTTACATAACTTGCTCGTTGAAAGTGAAACTACATTTGCAGTGCAAAAGAAAAACCTATTACAAAATTCCTGCCAAGTGTAATAAAAGTGACTCGTAAGCGAAGGAGGAAGCGAGACGAAGTAGCAGCAACAGCAACGTTTGCAGAACACGACAAGAGAGTCATTCGCAGCGAGTGAGCGCGAGAGAGAGAGAGACGGACAGAAGGAAAGGACTGAGCGGGCGGCGAGAGAGCGAGAGCGATTAAAAGCATCAACACCCCCCCTCGAAGCTTTCGTCGAATCGACTTTGACTTCGTTTTCGTAGAGAAATCGTATTGTGTATTCACGACGACGACGACGACGCCAGGCTAATCCTTTCGAGCACACACACCAAATAAAGCAAAAAGCCAAACATGTTTTCGGGTCTGACAAATCAATTCACCTCGCTGGTGGGTGCAGTCAAGGGCGGTGCTGGCGATGAGGATGTGCCCGTGCCCACAGGCGCCGACGCCCCCACTGGAGCTGCGGCGACCACATCTTCAGCTGAGCCAGTGGCCACATCAGCGGAACAGGATGCTGCTGCTGCTGCCGCCGCTGCCGCCGCTGGCGAGGAGGGTCTCGAAGGCGAGGAAGGTGCCAAAAGGTAAGACAACACTTCAATTTATTCTCCATCAAATTGACGCATCTGTTTCTCGGTTTCTTTTCAAGTGAGATAAGCGTTATGTTTATTTTCATTTAACCAGCTGCCGTTCAAGGCCAACTGCCGTTATCTACCAGCTGGGTTCCATAACCCATTGGCATTTGATTTGTAAAAAACACAACTCGCTTTGTTTTCTCCATTGTCTCCGTTGTCTAGGAATCATTGGCGTGTTCCTGGTTTATAGCGTGCCAATTTGACCTTGCAATTTGTACCTTTTAGCATTTCCATAGCCAACCCTTTTTACAGCCTGTTTGCCGTGCTTTAAGCCATGGCTTTTAGTATTGCCGTCGCTTTTTGCTCTTGCACATTTGAATGCAATTCGCGTTTCGTGACCGAACATAATTGCTTTAACTGCAGCCGAACAGGTGATAAATTTGTAATAATACTTATGGCACCTGCAATTGCTCCGAGAATTGATTGATTGCCCTAAATGGCAAATATCATTTGGGTTTTCGAGCAATTTACAATTGTAATTTGTATACTATCAGGCATGCCACAGAAATCTCTTTTACTTGACTTTCACGTCAATTTCATTTCTCCGTGCCACAGTCCAATCACCTGAACAATTTTGGGTGAGATGAAATCATCGCTCAACTCACTGGCGTCCGATGCCATGAGAATAATGTCACATTTTATGGCCGAATTTTTGAATTTAGAGTTGTCGAGAAACTTTTATTGTTTGCCGCGCCAATAACTTTTAAATTTTTTTGAGCTATACAATATCAATTATTATATAAATAAATTGAATTATATTAATTAAATAAGAATTAAAAATGAAAATTTGATATTCTGCAATGATAAACTTTTAAAAGTTGCTAAACAAACCCTTCGGAAATTGAATCTGAGAAGGGGCCAACCCTAGCAGTCTAGTTCGAAAAGTTTGGTGAACATGGTAAAAACTATAAATTACTCGAAGTTCTGTGGCACGGAGAAATTTTCGAAGTGGAATGGCTTTTCTCTGAAATCGCTTTCACTAGTGATTTCTGTGGCATGCCTGTATATGTGCTTTTCAGAATTTCAAAAGTTTGACACACAAAGTTTGTTGAAAATATTTTTTTATTTAGTTCAAACCTTTAATTGTTTTCGGTTACAAATGACTGTGCTTTTATTTGAATTTTCTACTTTGTTAACCACTGTTTCAATTAGACCAAGTTATGATAGAATTGTATGCAGTATGCAAAATTGAGGAAAAATATTTTATGGCGGTTCTTTTAATTTAATCAAACAGATGCATTCACATTCGACATCAATTGTTATGCATTTTAGGTCAAAAAACAAATGATATCTTCCGTACTTTTTCGCAACAATATTTTCAAAGAAAAATCCATAATTTTGCTAAATAATTTGCTAAATAAATTCTACATATTTATGAATATAATTAGAATATAATCGGACTCACAATTTTTAATAATTATGCTGAATTGCATTCTAAGCTTTTCAATTGTTATAAATATATATACAGAACTGTTCCTACTTGTATTACTGTTAAGTAAAGTGCATACAAATTTAATTATTTCGTTCATGGCTCATACTAAATGTCAATTTAAGTCCAATTGACAGGCTGTTAATGCCACAAGTTGCTGCATAATCCCTTTAGACAAGCGAGCTAGATACCGTCACCCCACTTAATCACATCATCAAATACCATTTTTCACTTAATTTGGCACATTAATATTTAATTGTGTGTGCTTAAAGATGGCCAATTCTGGGCACGTTTCGCTACCATTCTTTGCCAGCTGCCAACAGCTGCTGGCAGACTTTGAAGTTTCCCTACCTATTATCTATTTGATGCCCCTCCTTCTGCTCCTTTTTCCCTGTTTCTGTTTCTCTTCCTTATGCTGGCTGCTGTTGCCTTTCACTATCAACTGACATTGACAAGTTGGCCGAGAGTGTGTGTCGCGAGCATCGTATCCTTTTCCGCTTTTGTTTCGCTTTTCGCTTTACACAAATTGCACGTGTACGTGGCTATGCATAACCACAAAATGTTGAGTCATACCGTCCCGTCCCTTCCCGTCCCATCCACCCACAACAGCCACATGCGCCGTTTCCATTCAGTATTTTGGCCACTTTTGTCGGAAAAAAAGCTGTCACCAATGTCAGAGGCATTTGCTCCACGCTCAGCGAAAATTCAGCAGCAGCAGCAGCAGGACAAGATTCTGGTGGTTGCTTTCCAGTTTCCAGTTGACTTTTGCTCGTTTCACGGATCGATAACAAAGAGACACTGAGCGAAAGAGAGAGAGAGCGAATGCCAGAGAGAGAGAGAGAGTAACAGATTCTCTTGTTCTCTTTCTGTTGTTTCTGCAAAACAACGAAATGTGCACATGTGATGTGCCCACACCATCAAAGGACGCTATCGATGCCATCGCCTGTGCGTCTCGAAAAGTTGTTGTTGTTGTACTTTTGTCAGCCTATTTAAGAATTGTGCATTCAGTAAACGTGGCCTAGCATCAGAGAATCTTAACAGCAATCAGCGTTAAATCTCTATAATTTTCTTTGAATTAATTTATTTAATTTTTGCTGTCATGCATAAATGTTACTCATTAAATGGCAAACATTATGAATATCGCCCCATTCACTGAAATTAAATTTTATACCTGTAAGAAAAAAATTAATGACAGAAAAATGTTGAATAGAGTAAAAGTAGGTGCAAATTTCTACAAGTTTTAAATTGTTCTTAATTCATGCTAAAATTTATTTAAATTTAATAAATTTATTTAGTATTAAAAAGTGCAATGTTTTAAATTTATTTTAAAAAAAATGACAATTACTTCAACTGAAAATCGAGCAATATTTTAAATAAATTTTAAAATAAATGCAAATTACCTAAAGTGAAAATCGAGCAATATTTTAAATATATTTTAAAATAAATACAAAATACTTAAAAGGCAAGGTGTTAAAAGATTAATGTATTCCGCAAAATGTTGGCAAAATTGGTTTGGATTTCGGAATGCTAGCAGGTTGGCCCCAATTCGAGTCCTGTCCTGGAGAACCTTCACCTGTATGTGCGCCCGGGCCAACCCGTGTTAGCTTTGCCATTTGCGCGCTTTCAAGGACATTTACACTATTTGCAGTTGCTCTCTTTGACTGTGTGTATGCATGTGTGTGTGTGTGTGTGTGTGTGAGTGTGTGTGAGTGTGTGTGCCCTTGCATTTGTTGTTGACTGCGTAATTCTAAAATTGTACTAAAAGAAAATAAAAATAAACAAATGAAAACAAAACGCTCACTTAAATTGCTCGGCAAATAAAAACAGGACGAGAAAGTTGCTTTCAGCTTTTTCCAAGAATTTTGAATTCTCTTTGTGACAAACTTTTAATGAATACTTTGATATGCATGTGCAAAGCCTAGAAAAGTTTTTGATTATCTCAAAAGCAATACCTGCCAGTTTACATACACAGACCTCTCACAAATATTTGCATTTGAATCGATTTAAAATTGAGTCCGATTGTTTGCCAATCAGATATGTATGTCTGTGTGTGAAATGCGTAGGAAAACGTACATATGTTGTGCAAAGAAATTGATGAACAGCAATTTCATTATACAAACAACAAAAGGAATACAGATGCAGAACATTTGATATCTGATATTGAATATGCATCAATTTGTATACCATTTAACTGAATATTGATGGGATACTTTGAAATTAACTTTACTTTCAACGATATGGAAAATATTCTCCATTGCCATTGTAAACTTTATATTTTCAAGAACTTTGAGAAAGAAATACTCTTTAAGGCTCAATAAACAAAATTTTATTCAATTTGTAGTTGTCTGTTCTAATTCTACTTTTACTTTTCAATATGCCCATTCTAAAAACGAATTAATGATTCTTATTTAAAGTACACTTAAGAACGTGCTCTAATTATTTCAACGCAAAGGAAAGATGGAATACTTGACTTTTAAAGCAGCAACTACGAAATTGTTTGTCCAATATCCATAATTAAATGCAATTAAACTTGAGAATCTTCCTAATTAGATAGACACGAGCTGGCGAATGTTTATTTGCATCGCAACTGACAGTCACCTACATTTTAATCCGTCAAGGACTTCAAGGTTTTCACGTACTTTTAATAGCCTACACTTCTGCGTATTTCTTTACATACGGTATGAATCCAAGTTGTGGGTAGAATTCGCCTTTTGCTACCTGCGGCAACACACACACAGCACACGGCCACACAATCAAATCACAGCGAAGGCCTCAAAATAAATATATAAATAAGTAAATAGAGCAAAGGCAAGACTGAGAATTTATTGTCGGTCCCCAAAAAAAAAGACAGTTGGCTGGCAAATAAAAATAAAATGTTGTGCTGAATTGAAATGCTGCCAAATCAAACGCAAAGGCCACCAACAACTTGAGGCTATTTAAATTTAAGGACGATATTAAAATTTTATGCCATGCAGAGTAGCAAATCAGCAGGACACTGGACATGTCCATTGTCGGCACAATTTGGTTTTTATTTCCAGTCCAGTGTCGCCTCCCTGGCTTAATTGCCAATGCAGGAGAATCCTGTCCCAGAATGTGCAGCATGAATAATGAATGGGAATTCGTTCAACGTTTTATTTATTTTCCTTCGAAATTTGTATATATTTCGTTTTAGCTTGTTTCGTTTAATTCAATTAAAATTGGCTCCTTTTGCTTCCTATTAACTTTTGTATTTCGGTGGACAAAAGTTGGCATCAAATGAAAATTTGTTGGCCTTTTTAGAAATTTACTTTGTATTTTGGTGGCATAATTAGCAACTCATATAATGAATTGAATGTAGCACACTGAAAGGTCAAAAATTAAGCACTTCATTTAATTAAATTTACACAATTTATCTCAACTTTTTATTTAAATTTTAAAATAATAAGGTCTCTGAGATTGGAACTGAAATCTTGTGTTAATAGTTCGCCAGCTTCAATCAATCGATTTTATGTTTTTAAAATGTATAGCCACAATTTTCCGTATGCTTTTGACCTGCAGTTAGCCTACTTTTGATTGAAAAGCAATTTTACAGCTCTGCCAATTCAATTGGCGGTCAATTATGCCGCAACCAGAAAAGTCAAACCAAGGAAAAACAGCTTTTGGCAGCTGCCCTTTATAGCCAATTTTAATTTTCCGATACTTGGATTGAGGGGTTGAACCATGTAACCAAACTTTGTGGTAATATAGTCTGATAGGTATACATATTTAGCTTTAACTGATTCGATTCAAGGAAGTAAACGAAATAAGACAGAGCCCAGCATATGGACGAGGTTCGTTTAACATATGCTGCTGCTTTTAGTCTGAAAAAATAAAGATAAATGAATTGGGCTTGTGCACAAAAGGGCAAAGTGCACGGAAGTAGTGGAGAGGAGAACAGGAAACGGAAAACAGGCAAAAGTTACGCATTTCATAAAGTTAGGCAGCCCCTGAGAGAACGATACAATTGAACAGACTAAAGCGTATCAAGACATAAATATTAACGCACGGCGGAAGTGACAGCCAAAGTAATGCCAACAAATGATGTGAAAGTAAAAAAGAGTGGGAGTGTGCGTGTGTGTTTGTGTCTGCCTTGGTGTTGAGACAATGCACGCACACACATAAAAATTGTTATATCGCTCTGGCTGCCAAAATGCTACAAAGTAGCAAATTACGCCGTATCGTAAAAGTACAACGCTTACGTGTTTGGTTTGGTTTTGTGCTCCTTTCGTTTTTCTGGTTCTATGACACGACAAGCCTGAGGCAAGACGACACTTTTTTCATGTTGCGAGTTGAGTAGAAGATCCAAGAAGTTCGAATTTTAAGCGCATAAAACTGAAGCGGAAATAGAACGTGGAAACTAGTTTTCTTTTTGTGTATATATTTCTTTTACCTAAATTAAACTCTACGAATTTCCTAAAGTAGCTTTCAGAACCGAAACTTGTACAACATGAATAATCAATAAAACGAATGAAAAATGTAGACCACAAGTTCTATATTATTTAAAAGTTCTAAAGCTGAAATCTGAGTTTTTCTAGTGAATAAATTTTAGTGCAATTGATTTAAATTTATCTTAAATATGCAAATCATTTAATATATGCCATATTCATATTTGCAAGTGTGTATCTTGCTAATTTTTCATATCTATGCTGTGACGTTTAGAATAATAGACACACACACACACAAAATGCCAGTCATTGCCGTAAAAAGGCTTCAGCAAATAATCCAGCAACCCTCGCACCACTTTCAGCACAATCAAGACACAACAAACACCAAACCACTTTTCTCATCTATGTTGAACCAGCCAAACGGAATGCCTAAAAATTAACATAAAACTCGCACGCTCTATAAAATGCCAAATTGCGTTTGATAAGCGCGCACTCACTAAAATTTTGAAATTATTGTCCAGAAAATGGGTAGATGGCTGAGATGGAAGGGATGGTTTAGGACTTGGGACTGTTGGGGTTCTATTTGCATAGCGTTAATGGCTGTTGACTGCCTTCAAAAGCCAGCAAATGCTGCTGTTACTCATGTGTGTCTGGATGGCATAAAAAGGTCAACTCGTCTGTGAAGCTCACTGCCTAAAGCGCAAACGTTGGTCACTTCATATTTTCCAGCATTGTGTATACTTTTAGAATAGAGAACGTTTTCAAATTCGGGAATTCTAAAAAGTAGATGTGGTATTCTCTTAAGTCACCAACAGATGTATTAAATCAAGCCATCTTCAACTAGTAGTGAACACTTTAACAGTTTAAAGCCTTAGCCGAATTTCAGTGACTTCTTGACGGCCAAGACTCTATTTTGCGGAGCATACCAGGCGAATACGCGATATTTGTTAACAGCCTTTTTGCCTTTCTTTGTTTTTGGCCGTAATGCAATTCTGTGGCCACAACTGCGCATCGTCTATTGGCGTTGCAAATGTGTTTACGGTTGGAATGAAAAACACGCTTAACTCAATTCCAGTTTTAGATGCCGCCGGCAACAAGGACCAAAGTCAACAGGACAGGATGCTGTTCCTACGGCTCCTACGGCTTCTGCTCTCAGTTCAGTTCCTGCTGCCCTCACATCGTTTGCAATTTAATTTTCTGTTTCTTGCCCGTCGCTAACGTGCCCAATTAATTCCGTCAACAACAGGAAGCCAAAGGAACAGTAAAACACCTTCTGGCCATGTCGGCGTGTTCTCTTCTTTTTCCTTCTCTCCCTTTTCTCCTCTCCCCCACGCAATTTGCAATTTTATGTTAACGCCGAACACAGCGCAACTCTTTGTGTCTCAACTCTTTTCTGATTCTTTGGTCTGCGCCTTTTGCCCGACACTTAATCTAATTGTTATGTTTTCGATATATATTTTTGGTGACCTTTTCAGTTGTGGGTCGCATAACTTTTAATGACATCGGGCTTCTGTACTCCTTTTACCATCCTCTTGATGGTTATCAAGTTTAAGCTCAAATTGAAAAGCGAAACATTACACTTTTCACAAGTGTTTTCCACACACAAGTAGAATATTGACTCAAATATTTAAGTTTTCTTTTAAGAGAATCAAGAAATACATGCAAATGCCGCTCAGGTTGATTAAGAAACTTCCGAATGCACAATTTGTTCATCCTTTTAGCTCTTACCGTTTGGGCTCTGTGTTCATTCATTCACAAGGAAAAAGACTTTCATATACAGTTTGTCAAGTAATTGTTTGCAAAGCCTTAAAAATGTAATATTTCGACTTTAAATAAGAAAATAATAGCTTATTATATATATTTGGAAAGGTCATTTAATTTTCGTTCAAATGATGCAAAAATTTCCTTAACCCATTAAGTACCCATTAAAATATTCGAATTTAAAAAAAGGTCTACTTTTTCAACTTTTTTCCTCGATTTTTTCCAAAAAATGTTGGGATGCAAAAAAATTCTGGAAACAATTCTAAGAGTAACTGCAAAAAAAAATTTTCAAAAATATTTTTGCTAGTATTTTTTAAAATTGTTTGAAAATCCTAAAAATGACCATTTTAACCCATTTTTCCTCATTTTCATGCAAAAAGTGCCTTTTTTTCAGTTTTCAAAAAATTCTAAAAAATACTAGCAAAAATATTTTTGAAAATTTTTTTTTGCAGTTACTCTTAGAATTGTTTCCAGAATTTTTTTGCATCCCAACATTTTTTGGAAAAAATCGAGGAAAAAAGTTGAAAAAGTAGACCTTTTTTAAATTCGAATATTTTAATGGGTACTTAATGGGTTAAGGAAATTTTTGCATCATTTGAACGAAAATTAAATGACCTTTCCAAATATATATAATAAGCTATTATTTTCTTATTTAAAGTCGAAATATTACATTTTTAAGGCTTTGCAAACAATTACTTGACAAACTGTAGATATATTTGTATTGGTTATTCTGTTGCATTATTTAAATCTGAGTATTAGTTTCTAAACTAAGCGTAACTCGAAGTTTTATGTTGAACCCGGTCAACTCATCTGAGTCTCGTTACCTGTGTTTATGTCCACACAAATGTTAACTAACTAAAGAACAAGTTCTTGAGTTATTAGGGGCAAACTCTTCTGAGAGCTTTTCTTGCTTGACTTGAGTGCAGTTGGCAGGCAATTAGGAAACTACAAACCTTTGTCGATATATTTTCAAGAAACTTATTAAATTTTCATGCTGGTAAATGTGCTTGAGGGCATCTCGGTGCCCGTGCGTCAGAGACACAAAACGAGATCTGCCATGACCTTTGACTTTAGCTAAAAATAGCTGTGGCACAACACAACCTCAGGGTAACTCCTTGACTCCGTTTACACGGTCATGTCTGTACCGCTCTAGCCACCAAACATTTTATGGACAATACAATTTCCGCCTCGTGCAACTTCCGGCTGGCTTATGACAGACTTGGGTGCCATTTGCGTTGCCAAACAAAGCCCCCCTGCCGGGAACTTCCGCCTTGGCGAACCCAGCACTTTATTCATGCCTGGGGAGCGGCTAAGATTTTGACTCGTAAACAAGGTGACAAGATGTTCACATCCGATACAAAATGTTTCCTAAAAAATCCAAAATTTTTATAAATTTCTTACCCATTATCATTAATTTATTGTGGGTAAAATGTATTGAATGGAATTAAATACCATATTATTATACCCGTTACTTAAAAAATAAGTAAAAGGGGATATTATATTCGATGCATTGTATGTAACAGGGAGAAGAAAGCATCTCCGACACTATAAAGTATATATTTTCTATATATTATCAGCATCAACAGCCGAGTCGATTTAGCCATGTCCGTCTGTCCGTCCGTGTGAGCGCCTAGATCTTAAAACTATAAGAGCTAGAGCAACCAAATTTGGCACACAGATTTCTATAAACCCCACGCAGGTCAAGTTTGTTTCAAAATTTTGCCACGCCACCTTCCGCCTCCACAATTCGCGAAAAGCCACCACACGCACAGTTTTAAAAATATTGGGATTTTTTACTAATTATCGTTAACTAATATTATTACCTATCATCCTTCTAAATCGTAACAAGATCGGACAAATAGAAAGGTGGTAATGGCTTATTAAAGATTTTAAGCAATATAAGAGCCTAAAAGCATGCAATAAAATATTATTTAAGTAAGTAACGGGTATATCCTATAGTCGGGAGCTCGACTATTGCCTTTCGCACTTGTTTTTATTTAGAGTGCCTCCAATAAATGCTCTTTTAAATGCAAAATGTTTTTCTGAGAAAATGTCAACTCAAATACCATTTCTTAATTAAATAACTCGTCGCATCAATGCCACGTCATTGTGCCAAATCAATCGGATAGCATTTTTTCAGCAGCTGCATCTTCCATTAGGAAGATTTTCTGAGGAGTTGGAAAATTCGCAGGTGCATGCAACGTTGCAACGTCATGAGCCTGCTTCCATTCTTTGATTATCCTCAGTCATGTCATGGCATTCCACTACGTCCTTAGCTGTTGGCCGTCTGTCTGTCTGTCTGTCTGACTTGCTGACTTTGTTGTGATGTTTTCCACTTGCACGTTAATTGAAAAGTGCAAGCGGCAGCTGCTTTAGCATCTGCCAACTGTTTGCTTTGTAATTGACTAATGAAATATGCGCCCACACACAATCCTGTCTGTCGACTGTGATAAAGCTGCCAACCTCTCCTCTACCAGCAACCTGCATACCAATTAAGATCATACACAAACTCGCAAAGGTCAGAAGGCTGACAGTCGCCGACTTTGAAACTGATTTTGAACTGATTTCTGACCTATGCGCCATATATTGTCCAAAGTTGTCCTGACATACAAAATAATACTTAAATTTGCCATTGTGAAATTTATGTTGAATATTTGGATTTTCGGTTTGGATTACTGATAATAGTTGGGGTATTCAGAAACTATGATATTTGTGTTTTTAATAATATAATAGTAAATATATCACATTTTATTTATTTCAATTTAATTTTATGAAATAGATAGCCTTGAGTCAGATAGAAAATAATTTCCTAGCTTGATTTTAAATTCATTCAAACAATAATTGATTTGCCCCAAATAAACTGTTCTTATTTAATTGGAATTTGTAATGCAGTATGATTTTTCTATTTGTTTAAATGCACAAGGTTTCAATGAATTTTTATGTTGTTGATTCAGCTGATTGTATTGATTTTAGCGCTGTTGTCTATCACTAATCCCACAATTTATTTTCATTTGGCCAAACAACTGGATAAGTTGACAGACTAATCCAATCATCATTGTCACTTCAGCGATGTCACTGCCATATGTTTAGAAGTACATATGGTTAAGTCAACACCATGATATCAAGAAAAACAACAATCGCATTAAAAATACTTCTTGGAACTCTCTCGTCAGCTGCATGTTTAAAATTAAATACTTAAGTCAAAACCAATTAAATCAGCCCGTATTAAAAGTACTCCTTGAAAATAGAGAGGGGCTGCATGCATGGCGTATACTTAATTAGCTGGATGACGAACCCCCCGTTATGATTTCCTGTTTGCGGTTGTTGCTGCGGCGGTTTCAACAAGTTGAAGCTCCGCGTCCTTCGCAGAACGAAGGCAGATTGAGTTAAGGGTGAAGCTTAATTAAATAACATTTTCTAGTGCTTTGTTGCAGTGTGCTGCATCATTTGCAATAAATTGTACAAGTCCTTGCATTTCTTTTTTTGCGCTATTTGTCGGAGCCTTGGGTCAACATAGAACTTAATTTGCTTTGCTTTGTTTTTGTTGTTGCTGTTCTGTTTGTCTTTGCTGTTGTCTACCCTTTGGTTGATGCCTTTCGTGTTTTGTGTTTCACTGCTTTATCACAGAAGGTCTAACGACTCCAGGCATCACCAGACATGGCGCATGCATTGAGGTCAAGGTCAGCACGATTTACATTTCAATTTGCAGCTCGACTGCAATTTTATTCCTTTTTTACTCTTTTTGCACCTTTCACTATGTGTCAATTTCATTCTGTTATTCCTGTCAATTTATTGTGCAAACAGAGCATAAAGATACAATGTGAATGTCCTTGCAGGCAAATTGATTCAATAAATTGTCAGACATTCTGAGAAAAGCACTTTAAAAGCGTACTAATATTTTCTTCCTTCACACTCGCACATTTATTTTGATTTATGTTTTCTGCCCCAGAAGAAAGATTTATGTGTTATCCGTTTTTGAATCTGGAATCATAGCACATTTCCTTTGGGTTGCGTGTGAACTTTGAACTTTCGCTTGTGAACTGCAAAAAACAATCAAGTTCCGTTCACTCGCTTTCATGTTGAGCTGCCGTTTAACATCATATCGCCTTTGTAATCATATCTCCAGACTTAATTAAACGGCATTCATTCAGCTGGTCAGGCAGTGAGGGATCGCTTCGGTACGGTTCAGTCCGGCCCGGTCATTAGGCAATCCTTTCCTGGTCCTTTCCTTCTCAACGTAAAATGTCTAATTAATTTCTTAACATTTCCATCGCATACGATATAAATCTTCATTAATTCAAAACTTTTTCTCTTTGCAGGTAAATACAATGGCTAAGCTCGATACGTTCTTCATAGTGTATACCTAAAGGGCAAAGTGTAAAAATATTATGGGTCAAGGTATATACATAAGTATGCGTTTTCAGGCTGTTTGTCGTATGTAAATTCATTGAATTTACAATTCAAATGTTAGATATCAGATATTAATGTTATAAATCTCTTACCTTAATACATTTTTAATGTTTATTTAATTGCTTTCTGTTCAATTCTATCAGTTAATTCTATAATATCTTGCAAGATGTAAAAACTCTTATTTAATTTAATTATAACTCATATGTTACAATTTTTTCATTTTATTATTTATTTTATTTGATTTACTTTTCCTATTTAATTTTAGCATACCCAAATCAAATTCCCTGGTAGATTCATTTGTCAGCGAAGCTACGTAAGTTTTACATATTATTTTTATTTTTTAATGTGTCAATTTACTAATTTATTATTATTAATAATTGTTATTATTATTATTAATTAATTCATTTTCGTAGCTGTAGTTAGAAAAAGTTTAAATAAATAATAAATAAATCTTTAAATAATTTATAATTTACGATAAACAGAGTCAAAATTAGTGTAAATACTTATTTTTAAATAATCTTGTTCAAATAGCACTCAAAAGAGATCAGAACACTCAACTTGTTGATGTCTAGTCGTAAAACCAACTTAAACGCAATGAATTGTACATTAAAACAAACTATCCAGTGAATCGTGGAAAAACTTCAACACATAAAAGCAACTACCGACCACGCCCATCCGCCCACGGGCAGGGCACTTAAGCCGCTAAATGGCAAAAGGCTGAAAAAACTCCCGGCGCTATAATTGTAGGAAAAGTCAAATAAAAACCTTGGAGCTAAGGGACCCGCGTCCCGATGGTTTTTTGAAACTTTAATTGCGCCAAAGTGCCCGTGGGTGTAACTACCATGTCCTTACACACACACACATTCACACACACACGCACACACATACAAGCATGTCAGACATATGAAATTTTGCGCAACTTAATCGCTTGCCTTGTGGCATGAACACCGCGCTGTATGCAACAAGATTTTGTAATGACACTTTGGACGCTGGATCGCCCTTTGGGTGTTGTGTAGTTTACGTGTTGAACATTATATGAATATATTACCATGGCCATTGGCAGTGGCCCACTTTTTTGGGGTTGCGCAAATTCATCGGCTATTCATTTCAAGATAATTCATCTCAATCAGCTTAAATATAATGCTAAATATTTTATTTGCATTTTATTTTCTTTTTTTTATTGTGGAACTGAATGAAATATCTTTTTGGGTTCCTTTTCTTGTTCTTTCTGACTTCCATTAATTAATGCGCATAAAATCCGAGGTATTTTGCACCTTCTTTCGATTTTATTACGTGCACGCAAACAAATCTTTTTCTGGCCTTAGTCCTGGCTCAGTGTTTGATTGAGTATGCTGTCATGGCAACAGTACTGATTGTTTATCGAGCAATGATTTGTCATCGTCACATAAACTTTCATGTCAGGCATGAAGCACACATTACATTGAACTAATGTTTGCAGGTGAGATAGTTATCACTCACAGTGATAGAATGGCATTCAAAATTGATATATTTACTTTCTTTGTCATCTTCTGGTCCACCTTTAGGTTACTACAAATAAACTGATTCTAATGAATATATACTACAAGTATTATTCTTGATCAGCTTATGCGTTGCTCAAAGCCCTCTTTCCCCTTGATTTTATTCAATGAAACCGAAATATTTTTTATTTACAATTTCATTGTAAAAAATTCCCAACTTTGAAAAATAAAAAAACCTTATGAATATTTCACTGACTTGAGAAAAATTAATAGTTTAATTTTATAAAGTGGTGTAAATCATAGTTTAAACCAGTGGTGGGCACGCAGTGGCTCCGGGAGCAGTGACTGCTCCCAACTTAGGTAGACTCTAATAGGGTTGTTGTTGTTGATGTTGTTGTAGTGCTCCCGAATTCAGATTTCGTGCTCACCGCTGGTTTAAACTGAGCTTAATATCAATTTGTTAAAATTGACAAAAAAAAAAATGGAATCGAGCAGTCGAAATATCGCCATATAATACTGATATATCAAATTTATTCAAAAATTGTATCTTGTAATAGCAAAGTTCGACTTCAAACTTTCATAGCTTTACCAAATCTGATCCGATAACCAAGCGAAGCGCTATTTTTTTACTTATTCTGCATTCAAATTTTATTGATTTCGTTAAAATAATTTTTTTTCAGGATATCGTTTATTAAACAAACGATCTCCCTTGTATGCATCGAAATTAAGAAACTTAAATCTCAAGCTCTAGCATTTAATTAACTCATAATTAGTAGAAAACAACATTTTTGATTCTGAGAAGTTTTAGATTTTAAAACAATTATACCGAAACAAAAAAAAATTTTTACTTGTATAGTTTCCTTTATCAAAATTTCATTGCAGTAAGTTGTCGAGTACAATGAGTTTCTCGATATAATTAATTCGACTGATTGTCAAAAAAAAAGATCGATTTAAAGTATTTGAAAACCGCTTCCGCGAAAAGCGAGTTATCAAAGTTTCAATGTATTTTTACATCACTACTCGTATTGCAAAGTATGAAAGTAGTCGATCACTGCCATCTCCTTAATCTCCTGCCAATGATATTGGGTTTTATTTATGCGCAGGCATTTGAATGAGCAGACAATGAACTTGCATGTCGTCAGTCTGATATATTACATATTACACAAACACACGCACTCGCACAACAAATCACAATGGGTATCAAGCGTTGTTAATGCGATTTATGTATTTGTTGCTGTGAGTTTGAGATGTGCTTAGTTCATGCCACATCATTACAGTGCAGAGAAAGAGATCAAAATAAAATTAAATACATCATTCACATTTGAGTGAAGAGGCAACAACTCGACTCTATTGCTATGTTGTCTTTGAATGTATGTAGTGTGTGCGCGTGTCCCGGTAAATGTCAGTAGTTTTAAGCTAAGTATAATAACAAAACACACAGGCTCAGGCACATCAGTCACAATGCAGGGCAACAGCCAAAGGACCTCTTTGGCAAGGACCTATTCTGTTGCCTGTCATTGACACGCAACATTTCCAGTTGGCTTTTGGTATTTTTAGACGTTTGTGCAAATTTCAGTTGTTGATGCCAACATCCTTTTCATAATTATATTTTGTGCTACCACCAAACTCGTTGTCCTCGCAAAGGATATTGTTATGTTCGTTTGGCTAATGTGCTAATGTCTCAGCCACAGTCGCGACGGACGTAAAGCAATCACATTAAGTGGATTGTGAGGCAGCAACAGCACCTTAAAGAGAGAGACAAAGAGAGAAGGAAGACCAGGGAGTTGATGTGCACACTTCAATTATGGCACCTCCCCCAGTTGCCAGTTGCCAGGTGGCTGAGTGCCGTTAACAGTTATGCTCAGGATTTTGATCCATAAAAAGCTTAACAGTTGTTGAATGATTACGACCACCTTGGGTTACAACTAAATGACTTGTATATGGCACGGCGACACAGTTAAGATGGCTTAAACTACCATACAGCATGTAGGTCAGAACCGTTACCAACCTGTCGCTGCCTAATGGGTATAAAGATGTCAGGATTAGAAGGTCGCCATTAAAATGTTTAGTCGTGTCAGCAAACGTGTGGATAAACACTCATAAATACAATATCGATTCGCCCGTTTTTTCAGCATTGGAAATTCTATCTATTAAAGGAAACTTGTATAAATCTAACCTATTAAACATTTAGAGCAATTTAAAATAATTTTCAGATGACATAAAACAAAATTTGCTGGAGTTGCAGAATTACTGCTCCAGTTTGCCACAATTGTGTCTGTTATTATTATATTATAAAATTGACTGCGCTATACAAAAAGCTGTGTTCAAGCACTCATTGATTTCAGTCAAAAAAGCTTCCAAAATTGCGCTGGGACATTTTCGCAAAATATTCTTGGGACTTTGCAATATATATTTTATTGCGTGCTTTTAGGCGGCGCCCCATAAAAATAATTGAAAATTAGTAAGTCGGAACACATAAAAAATTACATACCTTAAGACTGTGAAACGGGATAGAACCATGATAAAACAATAATAAGGCGTAAATAAATTATAACAAATGAAAATAGAAATCACTGAAGCCTGGAAAGTCAAATGTCATTTGTGTACGACCAGTGAAATGGCATAATTCTTGCTTATTGGTAAGACACGGGTCTTGCCTATGCAGGCGTTAAATGTCCCATTCATATGTTATTAATAGCTTAGCATAGTCGCATATGTACACATATGTACACTTGTCGAAGGCCACGTCCTTTTATGCAACTTGCTTGTGGCTTTTACCCTGTTTACTTTGAGCCCAGATAACTCCAGAGATCTCCTTAGCTCCATTTCCCATTCAGCGACGCACAGTGGGGCCATTGCTCATTTTACG